>OY977941.1:5434249-5861749 GCA_963854355.1 Epinotia brunnichana
CTATTTTCTAAGCTCCTCACTAACTGCCTGGTTTTCCCCACTCTATTCAGCACTTCTTCATTGATTACCCTATCTCTAGCTAATTTTCTCCATTCGCCTCCAACACCACATCTCAAACGCTTCTAATATCTCCGCATTTTTCTATGTCAAGGTCCAAGTTTCACTTCCGTACAATGTTCTGCTCCATTTGTATGATTTAATTATTATTTTTTTCGATTCTTTCGATATTTTTCAAGTTAATATATGGTTTTTGCTGTGCAAAAAGTTTAATATGAATAAATACTAACCATACAGTCGGATTGAGCCCTCGGTTTCTCCTAAAGAGTTCTTGGAGATACAACGGTAGTTGCCGAAGTCCCCGAGTTGTAAATTCCGTACAGTCAGCTTCATGTGAGCTCTGAAACAAAAACAACATTATTGACGTGACTAACATTATTTTGACGTGAACATTTATTTTCGCATTTTTGTTTCATGTTCATGACTGAGAGTCGAGACTACACGAGGTCTTCGCTTTACGCTCATTTGCTCTCCAGATGAGAAATTTCGTAACTTTTCGTATTTCCCCTTGAAAAATAACATTTAGACCTGACAAAACTACAAAACGTTACGTAACCATCCAGTAGGCGGCTTCGGCCATCCAGATACCTTTGGAACCTATCTTAGCTTGTATGCCAGCACCAACAAATTTTGTCAGTGAACGACTCTTTTAAAACCAAAGAGAATGTGTACAATATCGCAGTTGCTTTTTTAGTTTTATTATAAATATTTAAGTAAACACTGCATTTGGCTACCATGAATTCTCATTTCTAAACCAATAGATTAAATTTTTATGAATTTATAGAAAAGTGATAGATTTAAAGGTGTTTTTATTAGTATAGGTTGTATGACAAGGGTCTAAAATAAGCCAAATTACCACGAGATGGTTATTTTCCCGAGCGAAGTGAGGGAACATTGTTTGAGTGGTAATATGGCTTTTAGACCAATGTTATACACTCCACTTTTCACTTCGACTGCGAGAAAATAGTAAGGGTTATCCATCCACAATTAATAATAAATTCCACGTTGAAACGATTGTTCATTTGGCGGCATGTTATTTTTTAATAAACTGTTTGACACAGATACAAAATATTGACATCACAAATAAACGCCATTGACCGTTTATAGCCGCGCGCCCAAACGGCCGAGCGCGACGGACAGCATACGGGGCATAAGATAAAACGAGGTAGACAGATAGCTTATGCCATGTATGCAGTCAACCACGCTTGAACTTTTGGACGTGGCTATAGACTATAGACTGTCAAAGGCGTTTTTTTTGAATGATTGTTAGTAAGGGAATGAAAAACGCCTAGTTTTTCCTGATTGGTCGATAGCAGATACATTTTTTTTTCTTAAAGGGTTGTGATTGGTGGATTTAATAGGGTGAAGTATTTTGATTGGTCAAATTTAAATGGTTTAAAAATCATAAATATGTATACATATTTTCATAAGTAGTACTTAAGCCCCAATTGCTAAGCATAATATGACACACATTTCGAGCATGAGAAGTGAAACATGGTTTATGTCTCCAATATCCTGCCTCATTCTCATACAAATTATCATTATTCATAAACACCTAGATAGATTACTCGAGAGCTATAAAATAATAGCAAATATGTCTGGGGGCACAGTTTGAAAGACACCCATCACCATATTAAATGTAAAACACCCCACAGCCGTCTTCTACTTAAATTAGTTAGCATAGCAAAATTAGTTAACTTTAATCGCACTTACTCATAATTTTAATTAAACGTGTTTGCCGAGCGGGCGGGTTATTACTCAGTTGATGGAAGTTTTTTGAGCCGTGTCAAGAGCAGGCTTGTTGAAACATTACTGGGTAAGGCCGTTTCTTGATTCTGGTGAACCAAACTCGTGGAAGAGACACGTTATAGTTTCAGGCCGTGGTTGTCCACTGCTGGACTTAGTCCCTCCCTTTTCGCGCCAGCATACCCGGTCCTCAGCTCTCCCCATCCAACCGCTTCGCGCCACTCTTTTCAGCTAAGTAAAGCGGCTGCTAGACGGTCGCCAACAAGTCTCTCCGATCGAGCGACCTTGGTCCGCACGGACCGTTGTAGTTTGAAATTTTGCTGCAAGCAACTGTCTACACGGTCCGTGCGAACTAAGGTCGCTCGGTCGGAGGGGCTTGCAGCGACCTTCTAGCAGAAGCTTAAGATGTTTTCCATTTTATCATTTATGGTTGTGGATAAGACATCTGTCACTCTCGCACTAGCATACTTGTCAGAACGTGACGGATGTCCACAGCGATAAGTGATAAAATAGCAACTATTGCTACGCCTGCTGCTCGATTCTTAATAATTAACCGACTTCAAAAAAGGAGGAGGTTCTCAATTCGCCTGAATGTATTTTTTTATTTTTATTTGTGTGGTTGTTACGCGATAACTCGGTAATTTACGAACCGATTTGAAATGTTTTTTCTTTGTTTGGAAGCATGTTTATACTTCCGGATTAGTCCTGTTGTCACCAAAATCCAGTTATGATGATGGGATCCTGGAAAAATTGAGGGAACTCTTCAAATTTTATGGGCAAACTTGAAGCAATTTGGCTACTGATTTAAAGTCGGTTAAAACTTTGTTTTGAAAAGTACTTAAATTATATCACGACTAAATGACAGTTGAGTTATGGGTGCACTCGTTTGAAAAGTTTCGTAATCAGAATCACCCTCTGGTCGTCGGTCCACCTGGCGGGGGAGTCGTACAGACACGGACTTTAATTATTGACCCATTTACAGCTCACTTTATACTGGACATTTCAAAGCTTACTATGAAAACCACAATTAGTTGACACCTAAATGGCTCAAAAATTTAAGTCAGTGACTGTACTACAGTGCAAGGCGGCGAGCGAGATGAGAGAATGAGCAACAGAGCAACATAACCACTATTAGGTATCGGCTTTTTTGGACGAATATGGATTAGTAATTTTTTATTCGTATTTGCTTCTGTTAATCATTTGATAAGGTAAAAATTACCGGCGTCGGGTCAAAAGTTGGCGGATGCTATAAAGTGCTGATTCGCTTTTACTTGCTTTGGCTAAAGGATACCAGGAGCTACATGTTAGGTACATAAGTAATTGAAATCACTTTCAACTCTCGCGCTTTGCGCCTTAAAATAAAGGTAAATAAATATCGCGTTAGACCCGGATAAAACATAATTTTAAATAATTGGAATCAGTTTTGTATTTGCTCCAATCGAATACGTTTAGTTAAATATACCCCCGGTGTCGAGTCGAGTAGTAGTTATTTCAAAAGGATCTCTCCATTAGATAAGATTAGATTATTTATTTCATGATAAAAAAATACATGACAAATTTGCTGCAATTAAATCGGCACGCCAGTGCTTGAATGTTTATTTTCCCAGTAGGTACCTATTTAAATTTCAAGCTGATAAATTGTCTGTATTGCACGAGAATACCGATGTGTATGCTATTCTTATGTGAAATTCAATCAAACGAGGAAATATAAACTGGCTTAATAAATAACAGTTTTGTATTTCACAGGTTTTGCCCCGGGCGTAAAACATCCAATAGCAAATAAGCATTTTTTTTTACTTTTATTTATTCAAAATAGGTATAAACTTAGGTATACTACAAAATTTACTCTTTCATTCTTACTAGACTTCCAAAAGACGCAGCATCGATTATTGAACTCCTTTAGCAACTGACGCCCCCTTTTGGACGCCTCTTTTAGGAATGATTATCGGAATAACTACTATTTTATGTCGTTCCCAGAGTCTTAAGAGTCCGCAGTAAGCTAGGCCGAATTTCACCTTCCCATACAAACGAAGTTACGCTCTCATTTTAAAACTACGAGTTAGATTGTAACGAAACTTTGCATATACAATGATATGAGGTATAGCTGTGTCTTAAATTCATTTATATGGCTCCAGTTTATAAAACAAATGAAATACAGCAAAAACAAGTTTTGTATGAAAAACTTAAATTCGCCGTATTTTTTGTAGTATGGTATCTGAAGCGATATAAACTAATTTCAGACATAGATATACCTCATTTCTTTGTATTTGCAAAGTTTCGTTACAATCCAACACGTAGTTTTAAAATGAGAGCGTAACTACGTTTGTATGGAGAATCGAGCTTACTGCGGCCTCTTAAACTCTCCATATTATAAATCGGTTGTAGCGTGAAAATGTAACAGACAGACCGGCTGTTACTTTAGCATTTATTATTTCTTGGAGTCTACAGTATTCAATAGTACTTTTTAAACAAAAATAATTCCTCAGTCATAATTTGTAACATCAGCCGTCGACGTAATCACCCCTCAGAGGAGTTATCACTTAACTTTTCGAAAGCAAAACCATCACTTCAACAACCACTCACCATTCCTATCACTTTCCCATAAAAAAAGTAACATTTCTATCTACGTCACGTACGTACAATACGTTACGTAATCGTCCAGCAGGTCTACCTACGTCGTATTTAGCATGCACGGCTTTTTTATTTGGAACTTGCACAATTTACAAGTATACAAAATTATTTATTACATTAAATACATGAGGTATTTGATCCAAGGGATGGAGTATCCCTGTAAGCAAAAAATTGCCTGTGTTTGGAGATACCGCTCTTTTTTAGTATGAATCGTAGGTTCAAAACACTTTGAAAGATTTAACAGTGTAACTCTTCTCTAAAAATAAAGTCCGTCATGAAGACGCTATCACCAACGCTTCAGGGGAGCCCAGAGCTAGATCGAACTTTTCACAACCGATCGCTCTTGCGGTCCAAAGGGGAAATGAAGCCATCATCTTGGGGTCCATGCCGCAGGCAGAACTTCTAGATGGTTTATTTTTTCGTAACTAATTCATTTTTAGGGTTCCGTACTCAAAGAGTAAAACGGGACCCTATTACTAAGACTCCGCTGTCCTTCTGTCTGTCTGTCTGTCAGCAGGCTGTATCTCACTGATACCGTGATAGTTCCAGTTGAAATTTTCAAAGATGATGTATTTCTGTTGCCGCTATAACCTTGTACTATTACTTATTCTGTGCTATAACAACAAATACTAAAAACGGAATAAAATAAATATTTTTATAGATAATGGTACGGAACCCTTCATGCGCGAGTCCGACTCGCACTTGTTATTATTTCCTTTGTTAGTAGACGTTATCGCCCTTCTTTAAACTGCTTATAAAGTCTGTAATGGACTTAAAGGCCAGTGGGTATCAGTTGTAGGTAATTATATTTAATTTAAGTCAGTAAATAAAATAAGTGTCATAATACGGTCAATATTAACTACTTACGTGTCATTTTGCCTTGGTACGAATATCATTTAATTTTGCATCAAAATTTTAAACCAAATCGACTGGGATTTTAACTTCAACGACTTAATCTACTCTTTAAACCCACGTTAAGAATGAAGTTAAACCGTCTAGTTAATTACCTTCGTATATCTGCCCACAAAATCTCTGGCAGCCGGTTCAAATTGATATCGAAGGCTCTAATGAATTTAAGTGCGCGGGCCGGCGCGAGGCGAGATTCCGTATTTTAGAGCTAGCCTTTTTCAAGTACCTACCGTCCCCATTAAACGTAGGTATTCATATGAGTTTTAAATATAAAGTTACTTTATATTTGGTCGTTCACAATTACCAAGACGACTTGAGCCATTTTTTCACTTATCGCTGTGGATAGATTCAGATTCAGATTAATTTATTCACAATATAAGATTACATTATGAATTAAATGTCAATTTACAAGAATCCCTATTGTGATCGTCAAGAACATTCAATAGAAATAGAAGAATAATAACAATTTAAATAAAACTATGTCCATTTAATTTATAATTATAATGTCATAATCAAAAACAATAAATCAGAAATATGCGGTTGTGTCAAAATATTCACTTATAGAATACAATGGATTTTCCAATAGAAAGTTTCTTAATCGACGCTTGAATATTGTTACCGATGTTTCCTTTCGTGCCTCGGCGGGTAGAGACGTTCATAATAAGTTGGACCTATACTACACGCGGGTTTTTTTCTGCAAGTGCCATGCGACGTGAGACTGTTGAACAAATAGTCTTACCTGATACCTCGACATAGTGATGTGCAAATTGCGGAAAGTTTCCAAAAAGTCAGATAAGTTCTCGGAAATTTCTAGAAATTTTCACAAGGAATTAAGGAAATTTACGTACCAGAAGCATAAAACTGTGACTCTTATGCTTCTCAGGTACGGTCAATTTCCATGTTGGAAATGGAAAGTTGCAATTCCCCAAAAATGATTGAAATTTCCGAAATTTTCCTATGTTAAATTGCAGAAAAATTTCGCAATATTGGTAACTTTCCGTCGGCACATCAGTACCTCGACACGACTAAACATTGGTACGTTACGTCACACAAACATCAGAATTTCAAATAAGTATGTGGAGTACTTAGTGCGTCATAATTTTGTGCGTTACGAAAAGGTCCCTGCATGAATCTCGAGGTTTCGCACCAGCCAGCGTTCGTAATGCCCGTTTTTACATTATGAAGATTCGATTGGCATCCTTTGAGTTTCCCCAAATGTGTCATTAACGAATGAAAATGAGCATAGTACACCGATTTTAATGAAACATTCTAAATTAGGGGTTTAACTTTCTCACTGCAAAGACCGCACTACTCAACCCAGAACACAGTTTATCGACATGGTACTTCCAGTTTAGATTTAAGTCTAACATTAAGCCAAAGAACCTAGTTTCGTTGCATACATTGGACAATTGAATACGCAGGAAGGTAACAGTTAAATTCCGTCCCGAAAAAATCATAACGTTCAATAGTGACGTTTAAAAGTAACCCATTTATACAAAACCACTGCTCCAACTGCCTACATGCGTCACTTATCTTTGCACCAAGCTGCTTGTGCGTATGCGCACTAACTATCACTGTAGTGTCATCTGCAAACAGCACGGGCAAGCCTGTGGTGACAGCAGACGGGAGATCATTTACGTAGGCTAAGAACAAGGTGCTTCCGAAGGCTGGTCCTTGAGGGATGCCTTGGTTGACGTAGCCATAGTCCGACTCAAGAGTGGTTCCGTTTATGGATAGTTTGACCTTCTGCCTTTTTGTCGGTGCGGAGGCGATACGATAATAATTATTAAGGCTGTCAGCTGTCAGTCGAGTCAGTACCGATTCCTTACTGTGCACCTATATTTAAATTGAGTGCCCCGCTTCCACCCAAGATTTTACCATTGAGCCAATGTAATAGAGACAGTATACCATCATCATCATCATCATTTTCACCCTGTAATCGCAAACGCCCCACATGATGGACTGATGACCTGGTAAGGGTCTCGGGAGTCCGCTGAATGCACTGGCGCAGGACCGGTCATTTTGGCACTCTTTGGGGGAGGCCTATGTCCAGCAGTGGACGTCTTTCGGCTGATATGATGATGGTGATAATGATGAATCGCCCACTGTTGAGCGTAATTAAGCCTTTCTTCGAGCACGCCACTTATCCCTTTCTGGATGAGACTAGCACAGTATACCAACAAATGAGGAAATCTGTGAGACATCAGCAGCAAGATCAGGGGGGTAAACACGTAACGTTCCGAACGCGCGTTTAAGTCAATTTTCCATATAAAAAGTGACATTTAGACCTTCCTGACGTGCGTACAATGCGTTGCGTCATCGACCTGCATGTTGCGGACTTAAGAAATACGGCCCACCGTTCCCGCACCGCCAAATCCAAAAGTCGTCTTAGGCTTTGTTTAAAGACGAGCAGGTTGACAGACGAGTATGAAAATGCTCACGTTTGTACAGTCAGCATGATATAGTTAGTAGCAGCTAAAGTAGCCAAATATATCGGAGCACGTCTTTATTACTGTAACGATATATTTGGCTACTTTGGCTGCTACTAACTATTTGATATGAGGTATTCATATTCATATTAATTTTATTGGATATATAAATTAGAGGTCAGGTTAACTTAAATTAATTCACAATATCAGGACACTAGCAGCGTTGACAATGTATCTCGTTCCCACTTGCGGTATTGTCTATGCAACCATCCTTGTCACTCATTTGACAAACAATTGTGCATGTGTGTGTGAATCCCTATATTTCTATACTGGTTTACTATCAGTAGTAGTGCTGCCTCTGGTGGCAGAACATTGCAGTAATGTTCCCTAATGGAAAATATTGCATTATTTGAAACGCCGCTCAGACCAGATTAGGTGACAATAACGACTGATTTTCTGATTAAATATATGATTCAAAAAAATCAATTCAAAATAAATTATTTATTCTGCAAACAGGCCACAAGGGCACTTTTACATGTCAAGTCGTATTCTACAATATAATATTAATAATCTTACACAATAATCATTAAAAAAACCGGCCAAGTGCGAGTTGGACTCTCGCACGAAGGGTTCCGTACCATTATCTATAAAAACGGCAAAAAAATAACGTTTGTTGTATGGGAGCTCCACCTAAAAAAATATTTTATTTTGCTATTAGTATTTGTTATTATAGCGGCAACAAAAATACATGATCTGTGAAAATTTCAACTCTCTAGCTATGACGGTTCTTGAGATACATCCTGGTGACAGACAGACGGACGGACGGACGGACGGACGGACGGACGGACAGCGAAGTCTTAGTAATAGGGTCCCGTTTTACTCTTTGAGTACGGAACCTTAAAAATTGCAGATTTTAACCAATTAGTACCAAAACGGTTAACAAACTAAATATCACTAAAAATAAAACCTAAAAAAATCCAAAATTGTAAAATATTATTAATTACATTCGATATAAGGTCTGTATCAGAATTAACAATAAGTTTATTATATTAATTTAGTACCCCAGGGATGTATAAGGTCTCTGAGTGTCCAAATACAATTAGTATTTATTCTAATGTTCTTATAGAGATGTATGTATACTGTCTCTAAGCATTAAAACAGAAAAAAAAGGATCATTAACGTAATATTGTCAGAGATGTACAGGGTCAATAACAATAAAACGTGTCAAGAACAGAATGATGTCTCTCGTTCTCGAAGTGGTTCTTGACTATATGATTGTTTACCTGATTTAACCGAAGCATGATTGCTTAAAATTTCCTCAAAGTAGGGACTTTATTTTCCTTTTTTAAGCCGTCTCAAATGATAAATTATTTAACACAATCATTTTAAATTACGGTATTTTTCCTCATCTCAAATCTCGCCTAATTAAATGTGAATAAAACATTACAAAGTTAGATATTTATCGTTTTTTTTCCATAAAAGCAATTCTTGAAGAGAGTTGTACCTCGTTTTCTTGTGCGTGGAAGACATAAATGTGTGTCTTACAAAGGGGGCGTAGTTTTCACGAATCGACTCGAATCAAGGCATCCATTTAAGCGATTCAAACTACACAAAAACATAGAGCGACAACTTTATTATATTTAACATAATTCTACATTATGAGGCCATTCGATCAAATATCTATGGCAAGTTCCTATAATAGGGATGATGACTAAGATTATTTTACGATGCCATTCGAACCAATTTTTGGAGAGGAATAAATGTTTGTCTGGGAGCAACTACAATTAAATAACATAAATAAACAGAGATTGACCTCGCTGGCGGCAGCCATAACTACATACAATCAATACAATCAATAGCGTTATTCCCGGTTTTGCCCTAAAGGAGCCCGGGGTCCGCTTTGACACCTAATCCCAAGATTTGGCATAGGCGCTAGTTTTACGAAAGTGACTGCCATCTGACCTTCCAACCCAGAGGGAAAACTAGACCTTATTGAGATTAGACCGGTTTCCTCACGATGTTTTCCTTCACCGAAAAGCTAACGGTAAATATTCCGTACATAAGTTCCGAAAAACTCATTGGTACGAGCCGGGATTCGAACCCACGACCGCCGCTTGACAGCCGCATGCCTGAACCACTAGGCTACCGTAGCTTAGCGGCAGCCATAACAGTTTCATACTAATTGACACACGGGTATGACGTCACAACTTTTATGTGTACTAACCGTTGTATGGAAAATCAAGTAAAGTTGCTCTGCGTTTAGGTATATAGTTGTTATACAAATTTATTTTCACCTCAGCAGCTCGAACAAGCATATTTTGCTGCGTGAAAACAGTGAGCAAAATGCGATTTTGCTCACTCCGTGAGTCAAAGTAGCTTTTTAATTTTGATATCGAGCACTGGTGACACATCAACATCATAGTGTGGGGTCTATTACAAATTCAGAATATTATAGGTGCGTAAAAGCCTAACGATATATTTTTTAACGTGACGATGTTCTCACTGCTGAGGTGAAAAGTTGTATGTATCACACGAGAGCAATAGTTATTTGTTCAACAAGAGAGCAAAGTAGATTTTTGCTGCGAGTGTTGATGTTGAGTCCCGAGCAAGCGAAATATTCTATATTTGAATCACGAGCGTAGCGAGATATAGAATCTTTCGCTTGCTCGGGACTCAACATCAACACTCGCAGCAAAAATCTACTTTGCTCTCTTGTTGAACAAATAATTACTCTTAGTAAGGATTCTATCAGTTACTTTAAATTTACTCTTGGAAAATAAACAGGTGCATATTTTTTCAAAAGTTTCATTTTCCATATATTTTTATGATTTTAATTATATGTTATAATATATGCTTTATTGCAATAATTTGATGGTTTACTATCCATTTAGCAATACTACGTTATCAATTATAACAAACATGGCATCATGCCTATTCTAACGTCTCGTTTCACTTTAAACTAAGTTCGAATCAGGTCCCAATGGACTGAACGAATAAATATTAATTACTAAAATTGTATATGTTATTGGAAAAAGTACACGTTTACAAAATTCTGTATTTTGTTTGGCATTTAATAGATTTACACAGACATCAAATAGTTCCACCATTGAAAGATAAACTATTCAGAGAGTAATCCAGACTCAAAGGCTATCGGCTTATTTGTCTTATCTCCAGTCTGGTTTGACGATCCTAATAACAATTCATTGACCATTTTCTATATAGAATTTATTATTCCATCTACCCCAGACTTAAGTAATTCCTGAAGGGTTTTCAGAGAGCAAAGATTGACTTAGATTTGACTTTTGCCTTGGCGAACTTAACTAATGAGTTTTCGCATTCAAATGTTTATCTAGTTGATAAAGATAGTTACTTAATTTAATTTGTATTTCTACATTGATAAGTACTTTGCTTATTTTAATTATGAATTCAAAAGTGGGTGGTTAGTTGAGTTTCGTAACTCAACTAAGTAGATATTTCCATTAATCAGAAAGTTTAGTTACTGAATTGAAAAAAACAGGTTATAAAAATACAGTAAATGTTAATGAGCTACCTACCTTATTTACTTATGAAACCTCGCGAGAACGGACTTTAAAATCATGTTATGTAACTCCAATAACTTTGGAAGCCGTGTAAATTCCGGAATAAAAGCGATTTTCCTCAAAATATTTGACATTTAACCATACAATACATAATAACTAGTGCAATAGATTTTGCCCTCCAGCCACGTGGTTCGACAACGCTGTCTGACAAGTCGGACGATGAGAAATTTTATATCCTTGCTGTCTGACATATCGTATCAGGAATATTATATTAATAAAAATAAATATTTGTGTTTCCTTCTACGTCTTTTGTTTTGGGCATGCAGCGGGATCCAGCAACAAAGCGGGATCCAGCCTCTTTCAGAGCGATTAGAGCACCATAAAATATCTATTGGAAATATACAAATAAGGGTTACAAATCCTCTTGGTCCGATGGTCGAACCATGAGGACAATTATTTTTTTAGCTAGATAGCTTATTGATACAGCATTTCATTATTCTCTTTCAATCGGCTGCATCGCGACAAATTATTAGTTTTCATATTTCCAGTCTTCGACCACGACAAAAGTATACAATCTGAACCATTTGTTCCGCCCTTGTCCAAGTTGGCTCAGTTCGGGTTGCATGGGTTGGTTTCACAACAATTCGGGAGCGCATATACCACAAGCCATCCTTTTTTTTAAGCCTTGTGGTTTGAGGGTCGAAATAAGTGGAATAAGAAAATCCTGATGACACACGTACGCAATCAAAATCCCTCATCGTTCGACATGTCGGACAGCGTTGTCAGACCACGTAGCCGGAGGGAAATTTTGGAGGGTAGGTAAAAAAACCGGCCAAGCGCGAGTTGGACTCGGGCACGAAGGTTTCCGTACCATTATCTATAAAAACGGCAAAAAAAAGTAGGTAGTGACCCTGCCTACGAAGCCGGAGTTCCCGGGTTCGAATCCCGGTAGGGGCATTTATTTGTGTGATGAGCACAAATATTTGTTCCTGAGTCATGGATGTTTTCTATGTATTTAAGTATTTTTTTATCTATATAAGTAAGTTTATCGTCGTCTAGTATCCATAGTACAAGCTTTGCTTAGTTTGGGATTAGGTCGATTTGTGTAAGATTGTTATTACGCCAATGACCTTCGATCTGAATCCCTTAGTTTTCTAATGTTTTTTGTAGCTTATCATATTAACAACAACAGCTTTAAGCAATATAGTATCCCATATTTACTTCAAACATCACTGTCTTCGAGATATTTGGCATCAAAGTTGACCAATTTTAAACCAAAAACCAGGTTTTCTGGCCATAACTTTTGTGTTAATTCGTTTAAAATCAAAACCCTACACACATTTGTAGAGACATCAGAGACGAACCCAAATATGTAGATTTCGTATATGTTAGATCTTTCACAGCAATCTTATAACAAAAAAGGTGTTTTTACAAGCTTTATATTAACTTGCACTGTTCGTATGTATGTAAATATGTAAGTAGTCCGTCAAAATTTGCAATCCATTTTTCAGTCACTTACCGTTATCCAATTCAGCTTAAATTTTGCAAGCATATGTATATCGCATGACAATGCAATATTATGATGACTTGTAGCTGATCTGATGCTGGAGCTGGAAGGTGGCCATAGGAACTCCGTAATAAAACGACAAAACCCCATCGAGTTTGGGCTCGTTAGAATCGTCTCAATGAGTACTTAATGATGCTATGCAGAAAAGTACAGTCGGCAGTAAAAGCTTGTACCAAAAATGAATTTTTTGACAGAAACTTATTTTAGACAATTTTTAAAAAAATCATACAAAAATAACTATTCATTTCTTTAAAAATATGGTAGACCAACATGGTGATTAAAGATTAAAGAATCGATAGCTGTTTGCCTTATAATTCTATCTGTAGTGCAAAAGTAATTGTAGTGATTCAAAACTAGTCAAAAATCGATAAACCCTCGGGTTGCCCCGTAAAGAAAAAAAAATGTTTTTTTTTTATTTATTCTGTTTTTTAGTATTTGTTGTTATAGCGGCAACAGAAATACATCATCTGTGAAAATTTCAACTGTCTAACTATCACAGTTCATTAGACCTGTGACAGACCTGTGCCTGGTGACAGACGGACCGACAGACAGACATACAGACGGACAGCGGAGTCTTAGTAATAGGGTCCCGTTTTACTCTTTGAGTACGGAACCCTAAAAATCGGCTCTTATCGTAGTGTACATTTTGCACACTCGAAAGCAACAGTTACAGCTCTAGACAATCAACGACTAAATTACACACCAAAGAGAAACCACAAACCTGTAAGAGTTCTCCTCAGTATTGATGGCGTACTTCTTAGTGGGTAGCACCATCACATTGTCGTACACCCAGTAAGAAATGGCGCGCGGATGCGCCTCAGTGTGGCAATCCACGGTGACGTCGGTGCCCGCCGGCGCGCCGACCAGCTGATTCGGTACCCAGATCATGGGCGAAACTGGGGGCAAAAACGGGGGTTTCAGGTTACTCAACTCTCAACCAAGATAAACGGAGCATTACGAACAACTTTATGAAGCCGGTTTTTTACCATGCTCTGTAGCAACTCTTCAGTTGGTAGGTACCTAGGTTTCCAGTAGGCGTCAAACGTACAGTGCGTGTCGCAGTGCTGTCAAAATCACACGTTTTGAGTTCTGTGCATGTTTCAGTTTGTATACTTTTGTCGTGGTCGAAGACTCAACCGAGCTCTCAATAATCAACTACGATGATGTCCTGTGAAGTTAGCACTGACATTCCTGTTTTCGTAGGTACGTTGGTAATTATATGATGAGTTGCGAGCTTGAGACACAATGAGACACTCGACATTAATATAAATCTGCCATATCGCTTGTGTCACATCGACTAGTTAATGTATCTAATCGATGCGCGGCTACATCGTGACAAGGCTGTATGACTATTGCGTCCTTTAAATAATCTCAGACCCACAGCCGATCCCAAATTTGACCACAGTATAATGACTTTGTGAAAAGAGCCGATTTAATATGTGAGGCTGGCTTTGTGATGCGCCACGAGAAAATCTACCCTCTTTTTTCTAATTAGCACCGTGTACAGGTAACGCGTTTCAATTTTTCTTTGTGCTTTGATCTTCGATAATGTCTCATAATGAAAGCCTCACATCTCTCAAAGCCCCGAACAAAGTTCTTTATTTAAAATGTGATTTAGTGTCCTGCGCGGATGATCCGCTATCATCCAAATGATAAACAACACGGAAACGCTCTCAAAGACGTTATTAATGTCTACTTATTTTCTATTATCTTCGTAAACTTCTCAAAAGTCGCTTGTTTTTGACTATATGGAACAGAAGTCACTTCCGTTTTACGGAAAATGTGTTTGATTAACATTTTGGGGAAATTAGAAAGAGCAAACAATGCTACGTTAAAAAGAAATACCTCAAGACATAAAATATCGTATAAATAAAAAAACATTTGTAACACTTTACGAAATTGTGGCCATTAATAATTAAGTACCTCAATGTCAAGTTAAATGACGTTTTTGAATGTGAACATTGCATGTTACTGTATCTGTTAATCTATTATCACGTTAAAACGAAGTAAACTGCAGTATCACGATCAAAACCAATCCATCGAAAGTACCAGGGCAGCAGAGACGGCGAGAACATTGAAAACTTGGGGAAGCAATTTATAAAGTCTCAAACATGATGGATCGCGCTAGGATCGCGGGGGCTGGCGAGTGGGAACCACCAGTTTAGAAAGTAACTGGGAGAAAAATAGCGAGTAGAAGAAATAGAGTGATTAATATATTTTCATCACACTTGCTCGTAAAGTGTGTATTATAGGCAAGTTTATAGAGCAGCTATAGCCGGTTTACCTCCTGCGGGGGTTATGGATTTATAACTCCCGAGGGAGTTATGAACTTGTGTGTGAATTGATTGGTTAAAAACAAATCAAACAAATTGGTTGGCAAATCTAGTTGGCCGCGCATCACAAGAATTCTTCTGTGTGATTCGTTGAAAAAAATCTAGCCAGCCATGGGGCGCAACGCCCCCTCGCCCTCTACTCGCAAATCTGTATGTGAAGTTGTCAATTTCATAACTTTTTGAGTGGTGCGGTTGTATGAAACTTAAATTTTTATGTCGTTTGTAGTTATTTATTTCCTCGCAAATGTGATGAAAAACATTGTGTATATAACACGGGCGTTAGAATATTGCAAACTCGAGTCATCAAAAGCCTCGGCCTACGGCGTCGGGCTTCTGATAGACTCTCGTTTGCAATATTCCTCCTACGCCCCTCGTTAAACAATGTACTATTGTCATCCATAAATATTCCTTTCTCGCCTCGTTAATACATTTTTTCGAAAGCAGTTTTATGTAGGTACCTACTTTCTATAATTTTTTATCTACGAGTACCCTTGAAATTAATGGCATAAGAAAAAAACTATTTTGTATTAGAAGTGATTCATAGATTAGATAATCATAATTAATAGGTTTTAATTATATTATTATTGTGACTGACTATTTAATTATACAAATTTACACAAGTTACTAATGTAGATAAGTACAAATTAAACAAAAACTTAAACACGTAAAAGTATCGCAAATTTAACAGGTTTAAGTAAAATTAAACCTGTCAAATTTGCGATACTTTGAGAGTGGGAGTTTTCATTATCCAATGTAACTCCTACAATATTGGTTGAGACAAAAGGGCAACGCCTCCCATTTCAGTCTGCTGGGGTTTCGATCTAGGCGAAATATTATATTCTAATTCTAAATATGTGCTTAAGTAGATGTACATAATGAATACTGCAATGTTCTGCCGCCAGAGTCCAGCACTAGCACAAACCGTAAACCAGTAGAGGAAGATAGGAATTTACACACACATGCACAATTACCTGTCAAATGAGTGACAAGGGTGCATGCACAGACATACCGCAAGTGGGAACGAGATACAACGTCAACTCTGCTAGTGTCGCCACCTACGCAGAGTTTTGCGTTATGTTCCCTATTTACCCTGGCTAAGCTGAGAGTCAAATATAAATATTGTAGCATTATTGAGATAGTTACATAGATACCGATAAAGTTTATCTACTTTTCATTTCGTTTTATTTCACACTAGCAGCCAGCGTGGATCCTCCCGCTTATTACACAGAACGCAAACGAAGCTGCTAAATAAAATATAAACGGATACTATTCCAAAATTCTATTCTGTATACTGATTTAAAAAAAATTGATGAGTAGTTCCAGAGATAAGACCCTACATTCAATCTGACATAGCTTTTTTACGCCCTCGCAAACTTTACATCTTTATAATATTAGTTTGGACAATTCAAGGGCATACGTATCGCGGTGAATCTTGACCCTTGACAGCTGTCATCGCCGCACAATTTATAACCTTGAAACGTTAAATTGTTCTAAAATGACAGCTGTAATAGGGATCAAGATTCGCCACGATACGTACAGGTACCAATGCTATGTTTTTTTTTTCAAAAGCAATTACATGAATTTAAAGTGTTAAAAGTAACAGCTAGCTTTCGTTAGTTATAACATTACTTTTCCCTCTAAGACACTACGTTTCTGCACGGAAATGTAGACATTCTAAGCACTGAATAATAATTAATCAATTACACACGTACGGAACCGATCGGCATGAAACGTTCATTCCCCTGTATAACGCACACGCGCACTCTCGGCGTAATTTACGCCCGCAGTTATGGGGCAATTCCCAGGAATATGACTCCGTCGTGATGTACTTTAATATTCCGTGCCATTTTAAAATATTTATAAAGTTCTTCCTTTATTGTCCTTGTGTAAATTACTTCATTATCTCTACTTATAATTTATCTTTTTACTGCGCGTTGTCTGAATTTTATACCGGATTTCATCGTATTACCTCGAGTTTTATAGCTTCGGTATTCACTTGGATTTTATACGCTTCAGATTATAATGTGCATCTTATTTTATGCTGTTACTTTTATGGGAATAAAATTTGATTGTCTGTTAAATTTACAGGGGTTTTTAAGTAAGTATACTCTACAGCTAAATCCTCTTCGGTTTGTACATAAATCGCAGTGAGAGTGAGGCTTTACTTCAGATGGGACGAGCATCAATATTATCGATACTCGTCTCATCTGAAGTGAAGCCACAATAAATGGCCATCATTATTATTCTGGTAGTGGCTTCCGGGCTTCCAGAGCCCTTGAATCACTGCGACCATCGCTGTTCTAATTGTGATCGCCACTTACTACAATTCTTGGTCACGTCCTGCAAACACAAAGAATTGCAGGATTCTATTGACCTTAAGAAAGATCTCCTCCGCACTTAGTTACGACTGCGCATGAGGCAAGGGCAATCGGTTAGGATGTGTGTATTGATTCAATAATATGGCCTCATATTAACGTTTTGATGGCAGATATTCACAACTTCTAACCCCAGCTCCCTCCATCAGGCTGTCTAGTTGCCATCACAATATCCAGATAGCTATCACTTCATTGAACGAACACAAAGAACGTTGATTTTCCTGTACCGTCGCAATCTCGGAACCACTCCGCCGTGAAAAAATATTATCTTTCAATTATCGCGTCTTGCTCGTATTTAGCCAGCTGCGTTTTAATTAGAAATTCCAAATGCTCTTTAAAGAATACCTTTTTTTTAATCAATGTTGCTGTAATAAAGATTTTCGTCACTCTTCAATTAGCGATAGAATAACAGAATAATTCAAAAAACGGTAGATTATATTTAAAAAGTACATTCTTCTTTTAAAGTTAGAAGCATGTACCTACTTAAATAAAATAAAATATGACAGTTATACACGTGTTGTCAGTATCAACATCAAACTAGTGAATAAATAATAATATTATCTAATAGGTATATTTATTTCCATAAATAACTCTTAAACTAATACGAAACATGAAGAACGAAAATATATAAAAAATAATATTAACAATTTACTAACCATAAAAAAATTACCATAAATTTTTTTGGATAGGTACCTACATAATATACTCGTAATATTTGTGAAACAATGCATTAATGACAGAACATTAAAGAATAACCTTTATCAATGTATGCATTTATTGTTTGAGTATCAGTTTTCCTCCTAATTAATTTACTACTAAGCTGGTATTCAGTTACACCGTTTGCAAGATTGCATCTAATTAGCATAATGTAACCTGAATTTGACACGTAGCCAAAGCATTGGAGCACAAATTGCTACATTATTTACCTAGTATGAACCTAAAGGACATTGCATTATCGTACTTTTACAAATTAAAGACATTAACTATACTCGTATAAGACGCACGTCCCGGAAAAACAATTGCCTAAGAAAAGAAGTCATGTAATGTACATTTTCTCAAACTTGCAATGAAATGTTGACATGACTTACTTCAAATTAGGTCCGGAAATACTACGTATCCGGTGCGACTAGTGAAGATGATATGTAAAGGAATTTCATACAACCTTACACACCTAGGCCTGCAAAGCAACCGTCTTTTGTTTATAAACGTCAAATTGTGACAGAACGTCTTGGCATTTAATCACCAAAAAAAGCGGTCAAGTGCGAGTCGGACTCGCACATGAAGGGTTCCGTGAAATAAATTGCGGTTTACGATTTATGACGTATTAAAAAAAAACTACTTGCTAGATCTCGTTCAAACCAATTTTCGGTGGAAGTTTACATGGTAATGTACATCATATATTTTTTTTAGTTTTATCATTCTCTTATTTTAGAAGTTACAGGGGGGGGGGGGCCCTAAAACTTAATGTTTTTTTTCTATTTTTGTGTGAAAATCTTAATGCGGTTCACAGAATACATTTACTTACCAAATTTCAACAGTATAGCTCTTATAGTTTCGGAAAAAAGTGGCTGTGACATACGGACGGACAGACAGACGGACATGACCAATCTATAAGGGTTCCGTTTTTTGCCATTTGGCTACGGAACCCTAAAAAAATATTAGGACTAATGTTAATGTCACCGGGTAAAACATTGCTTCAAACAGGTTAAAAAAAAGTTTGGCGCGTAAATTGAAAAAAGTTTTCTTTTCTTGTTGGCCGGATTTGTCAATAGTTCGTAATTATTTTGAAACTTTCTAATAACAGCCATCGATTTCGAAATGAGTTCGGACGAAAATGATATGGAATTGAACTGTACGCCTCCGGAATTGAGCAGAAGTAGCCATGAATAATTTACTGCCCCCGAAATCAAAAGTTAGGTACATGACAGCGTATGAAAATTTCATAAAAATTATAAGTGTTTTCTTTGTTGTAGTGCCGGCGTCTATATAGTTAGATATAAGTTCATGTAACTATAAACTAATACTTAATTTAGGGAATAAGCGAGGCGGCCTGAAATGGGATTTCATACAACATTTCAGGCCTAGGCCTGCAAAGCAACTTTTTAATTTTCATTCCACTATTTGTGGCACAGCATCACGGCATGCAGCCATGAAAATAAGTTTGATTTGAGGATTTTTATTTATTTATTTCATTGCATGTTTGAGAAAAGCACTATACATGCCTCCGCTTGAAAACGGATTCCTGGCCTCGTATCTCTATTCGGCCTCGCTATACCTACTTGGCCGGAAATCCGTGTTTTTCCGGCCTCTAATTTAATGTACTATTTCAATCGTGTATAACACAAAACATTTCACCTCACTACAGCGAGGAAAATAAAATAAAGGGTAAGACAAAAAAAAACTCAAACTATCACACACTATCTCGCTTCGCTCGTGGTCAATTATAGAGTTCTTTCGCTAGCTCGTGTTTCAAATAAACACTCGCAGGTAAAATACAACTTTCCCCCCACAAATAACTAATGCGTCGAAAACCAATTTCATATTAAAAACAAAATTAAATGGTCCACGAAAAGAACATCCCTAGTACATTTTTATGAGGTTTTAATGTCACTTAACACTTTCACTGCCAGGAATCCGTTTAGCGAGCGCCTATGCCGTAGGCTCTTTCCGCTACTTAGCAGAAAAACTACGGCATAGCGATCCTTGGTAGTGAATGTGTTAATAATGATTCATATATACCGGACTCCACATTTTGAGATTGAAACCTCATTTTCAACAAACAAAATAAAATCGAAATAAAAAAATATCTACGGGATTTGTGTAAAACAAACGAGAGATCATCATTTTTCTTTGCAGATGATTGTACATACAACAGGTACATACGTTGTCTGTCACACTCACACGCAAACATCCTCAAATTTAGAAAAAACAAAGCGATTGCAACCTCACGATTAAATACAGGAATTTTTCAGACATTCATCATTTGCATCCGTATCCGCAATAATCGTTGCGGAGTTTATGGGAGTGCGGATGTTCTGCAAGGCGGGATATGAAAGGGGTGCGTCCCGCGCGCTTGTGACGTACCTATTTACGTCATAAGCCAAAAAAATCTTCATTACATTTCTGTAATCTTCCGATTCACCGCATTCACTCGTGACAAGAACAACGCGACGTCACGTTTGCTCTATTTTGTTCGCTTATATTAAAATTCAGTCACAACGTGTTGATTACTCTCAGCGTTCATAGCCTAGCGGCGCCTGCGATTCGGAAACGATAACGCAGGTTAAGCAAAAGTGGCAGCGGTCAGTCTTTAGATGGGTGACCGCCTGTTTGAGTGGTTACTATAAATGAGCACTTCCGTGCTTTAGAAGGCACGCTAATCAGTTGGTCCCGGCTGCTGTCTATGACAGTAGTCGTTAAGCCGAGTTAGAGGCCTTCGGGCGGCTTAAGAACCTCTAACAGTCGAGCTGCCCACTCAATCGACAAAGGGGGGACAACTGTCACTTGCGTCCGCAGGAGCTACCTACCATAACCCTGCTAGTGTCCCCTGGGTGGTACTAAAGAGTGACAAACTCAAAAGGCCAAATAATGTATGCCATACGATTAAACAACTGCGCTATGTCATGGACGTGGTTTATTATGTCTTTGGGTGTTTAACCCCAAAATCCGCATCCGCGGATTTGAGCCTCAAAATATCTGCATCCACATCAAGGATCACATCCGCACCATAACTGGACCCTAACCTAGCTTGTGTATCGGACAGAAAGCTTCGAGTGTACTTACATTCAACGTCCACAATGATCCTCTTCGACACGGAGGGGGGGACCGCGTTGGTGGCGATGCATAGGTAGGCGCCCATCTCTGTGCGACTGATGCGCTGAAGACTAAGGGTGTCCCCTTCATACACCGTCACTGTAACAAGGGCGCAACATTCAAATCTTCTCATGCTAATGGGGAACTTGCATGGGACTTCAATTTCTACTAAATTGCACTCAATCGATGCGGATATACGTAGAGTTAACTATCACACAAAAGAAAAAAAAAGAAAAAAAAATCTATTGTATTAGTCTCACAGTAAATAGACGAAAAAAATTTAATGATATTTTGTAGAACAAGTATACTCGTAGACTTACTTAAACGCAATTTTTGTGGAGATAATGCCTTACTCCATAGTGAATGCGCCGAGAATATAAGTTGCGACGTCATAGCATAAGCCCGTTTAATATAGAGCGTTTTCGGGAGGGTGCCGGCGCGTGCAGATTTCAAATGCATATACTTAACATCAGAAAAAGAAATCATAAGAAAGTTGTAATGCTTTAGTTTAGGTACATTCCTCTGGATCATACTTTTGATTTTCGTAATAAAATAAAAAGATGCAAGTTCCCTATTTAGAAGAAAAACCGGCCAAGTGCGAGTCGGACTCGCGCACGAAGGGTACCAAACCATAATCTATAAAAATATTTATTTTATTCTGTTATTATAGCGGCAACAGAAATACATCATCTGCGAAAATTTCAACTGAAATTATCACGGTATCAGCGAGATACAGCCTGGTGACAGACAGACGGACAGCGGAGTCTTAGTAATAGGGTCCCGTTTTACTCTTTGAGTACGGAACCCTTAAAAACGGACGCAAATCCTATTCCCTGCTAAACGGCCACAACTCAAAATTAAAACACATTTGAGATATGTCCGTATTGCACTGCAATAGAGCCACATCTCAAATGTGTTTTAATTTTGAATTGTGGCCATAATATAGCAGGCAATAGGCTCATTGCTTAAACTATCGTACGGGCCATAAAGATCAGTTATAATGTCATTAGAAAAAGAAAATTGTGTATGTTCTGCATTGGTCTTCATGTTTATTCGCCATTTTTTGCATCTTATGATCGATCGTATTAGCGCTTGGAAATTAATGGTAAATATTTGATGAAAAAGAGCAGGAGATATGTAACGCTTTTCCTTTTATAAACGGGATTATTGTGATTGAAAAGTTGACATATTTTTGAACTAGGGAGCGAAGCGAATTAATTTCTCCATTTCAGCTAGGGCTAAAATTATTTCGTATGTCCGGCGTCAGTCCGGCTGTGATGGAATTGAATTGAATAGAATAAAGCAAATCAGTTACAGGCAGTACCAGGTAACAATAAAGCACCTTTCACGCAAGCGAAAATAATCTAACACCGACATCATAAGTAAAGCTTTTCTTACTTAAATATATTTTAAAATGTTAGAAACATCAGCATGTAGCAGGACATGTAACGAGCGAGTTAATCCCGCTACAAACAGTGTGACCGCGCCACCACGTTTCGTCGACACCCTGCGACCTGCTGTCGTAATCCCCATCTCTAATTTCAGTTTTATATAACCGAGTTTGCTTTTACATTTTACGTGGAAAATGGGTGCATTGCTGGAAAGCAGGACTTTTAAGTAGAATATTCGTGACATGGACAAAATCTGCTTGTTACAATCTGTATATAAGCACCACGAAACGGCCGTACTTATAGCATTTACATGATTTACTTTCAAAACAAAGTTTTAACCGACTTCAATTCAGTACTCCGCCAAGCCACATGAACATTTCCACATTTTTTTTCAAATTTACCACATGAACTGATTTCCGAGAGCAAATGCGTTGATTTTAAGACCAATAAACCAAATCGCTGTATTTGGGCCGATAATATTTGAGGAGTTCCCTCAATTCCTCATGGTTCCCATCATCCAACTGGGGCTTTGGAAACAATGGGAAGCATATACTTTCAATTAAGAAAGAATTGTACGAATCGGTTCATAAACGACGGAGTTCTGAGGTAACAAATAACAAAAAAAAATTAGGAAGATCGTCAATAATTTTTTTGGAGTGCATATTTATTAGAACATAATCAAAATAATGAAAAAAACCTACCTATAATTAAAATTTACCATGTTTTTAAAACTAAGTAGGTATCAAATAACCCGCCCGCGTCACTCCAGAGGGGTAATCACGTAACGTTCCGAACGCCCGTCGGTACAATTTAACTGTCAATTTTCCATATAAAAATTGACATTTAGACCTACCCGACGTTCGTACAATGCGTTACGTGATCGACCTGCCGGTGAAAAGGTGACCCATCAGTCCCATCACGCTCTAGGCGCATTTGCCGCACTGAACAGTTATGCTAACCTTTGCTGCAAAAATGACCGAGAGCGGGGATCCAGACCTCAATTTAATATTTTGAATGAAACAATTTCATCTTGAATTATTAGATTATTTAATTTTTTTTTTCTATAGCTTTACCCACTTTTGAATTTTATGTTAAATAAATTTGTTTTTATTAAGATGCTTCTCTCAAACCAAGAGGTTTGTTATTGCCGCAAGATAATTTCGTTTCATTCATAAATAACCACCTTCCTTATTCATATCGTGGTTCAAAAATATTTCCGTAAAATCAGTTACATACTTTTTAACCCCCGACGCAAAAAGAGGGGTGTTATAAGTTTGACGTGTATGTGTGTCTGTCTGTCTGTGTGTCTGTCTGGCTGCGTGTTTGTGTGTGTGTGTGTGTGTGTGTGTGTGTGTGTGTATGTCTGTGAAATCTTAGCTCCTAAACAAATGGACCGATTTGGATGCGGTTTTTTTTTCGGTAAGCTGATGTGATCGAGATGGTCCTTAGCTACGTTTCATCAAAATCAGTTCAGCCGTTTTTGAGATATTGAACTTTTTTTTTTTTTTTTTTCTTTATTTATTAAAGTTAAAGGGGTTTTGTCACGCAGTGACTATGCCACCCACATCAGCGAGATCAATATACATAATAATTTTAATATATTTTGTCTTAGAGGTAATGAAATTCGTACGTTTATTACAATACCTTAGAGTATAGTTTGCATAACATTCTGGCCTCGTCTGACAACGGCGAAGCCAGAATGTTATTACAACTACCTACATTTGTTAACATTAGGTACGTCATCTCATGCCGTTGAGCCTCGTTGCGGACACACTCCATCAAAACATGTTGGACGTCTTCTACTACATCGCACTCAGGGCAGTTGGGATTGAACTTTGAAATTAAATTGTCGGGGGCTATTCAACTTTTCTTAGTTTAGTTATTTCTGTGAACTAATGCTTAGCAAACGTGTTAAAATAACTCAGCGCATTAACGCCCAACTTGAAACTCGGGCGATGCATCAGCAGTAACCGAGTGCAGACGCAAGTTCGCGGAAAGCGATTCAATGGGCACCGTAATACCCATTCTCCCGCATCCGTAATAGTTCTAACTGATGGATCGACTTGTTCACAACTTTTACTAGCTGTTTTTGTTTGATAATTCAGTTTTCCTAAAGACTTCCTGATCTGAAACATACGGTGAATACATATGGTAAGAAATCTTGAGCAATTAGTCCCATGGTTATAAAATCTGTGTAATTTTTTTTTCATCCTTTGTTCTTAAGTTGGGTCCCGAAGGGGCCCTTAAGTATTTACCTATGTTTTAGTTTAACACATTCAGTGCCCATGACGACATAATATATTATTATGCGTCAGAGCGCTACGAACGCTTTTCGCTACGTCATACAAGGTTTAAGCTGCTACGGACTACGGCGTAGCGCCACGAGATTAGCGTGGCCGTGAATGGGTTAACACATTCAGTACCGCGAATCGCAACGCGCTACGCTCGTAGCCGATGCCGTGGTTTTCCTCGAATGTAGCGGAAAGCGCCTCCGGCGTAGTGACTCGATATCGGGTTCCCGAAACTGAATGTGTTAAATTACGAAATGTATTTATAACCAACCATGACCGGCGACATCTATTGTTTAGTTGACAACATTTAATTTTTCAAGTGGGCCATTTTATGATTTATTTCGCTAGAAAATGTTTTTTTAGGCGTCTCGTGTTTTTTTATTTCTACCTAAATTGTAATTTTCATCCAGAAATATCTAATTGAGAAGTAGCGAATTCCAGAAGGTCGTAACTAAATTATGACGTCAACGTTACCGCTCTGTATGGCCAGCTTGCACACCTTTCATATGACAGTCCTAAAATTGACGTCACACACGGCTTAAACCACATTTATACAATTTCGCGATTTCCTTATAAACGAATAACAAATGAAATCTGAAAAGTACTTAACTACGTTCAGGTAACATAATCACCAAAATGCAATGGTTTTCGATTTAGGAATCATTACATTAGATAGTTTGAAATGTCGTCAATTTTTATCTTCATGTAGGGTTGTCAAACCATAACGCATAAAAAAAAGAACAAACAGTAGCTACTTCAGTACACGTGCCTCACATCGGTCAGTCTTAAGGCCTCTGCCCACTACACCTTATTGACCGTGCAAAATAAAAAACGTTTGTGTCAAATACATGAAAAAGACGGACCGGTGACGGAACGGCCCTAAACGTTTCAATACTTTTTTGCCGGTTACGTTCCTAGCACGGTCATGATACGGTGTAGTGGGCAGAGGCCTTTATGACGTTTCTTTGTTATATTTTCTTTTCATATTTAGCAACAAAAGAAGTTGTAAAATCCCAGGTTAAGTGAATTTTGTGATTTTGACTAAAACAAACTATAAGTCAGTATGCAGGGTGTAGGTTTGTAAGTTATTACATATTACCCTTAAATTAAATAATTTAACAATACAAAATGTCATAAAAAAGAACATAATATAATTTTAATTAATGTCACTTAATAGTTCTTAACGAGCTCAACATTTTGACATTAAAATCTAATTTTGAAGAAAATAACGTGACCAAGGTCTGTTCATTAGTTCAACGGACTAAAATGACAGGTAGAAATGTCACCGCAGCGAATAATGATACCAGCTTATTACAAACAGTGCGGTGCTATGATTACGGTTTCTCGTTTAATTCTCAATAATCGGTAATAAAATCATTTAGAATAGGATAATAAATGCCAACTATTTAGTTTATTTTTGAATTTGAATGACTGACATGCAGGACCTTCTGGTTGCGGCTTGAAATGGCGGCGAGCGTTTTCGCGCGTAAATTTTAATCAGCCGAGTTAGTGATTTTAAGGCATACATCCTTTTAGTAACTTATCTAAGCTACTCACTCGAAATATTCTAATTACACGTAAATAGGTGACATTTCCTCGAAACTACATAGTGTTGTGCACCGGTTACCTTTATTCATCTTGCATGCATCTACCCTTTTTGCAAATAATAATAGGTGGGTACTCCATGGTGATGCTTGTCTAATGTGATCGGAATTGTTCTGCTAGTTAGTTTCTGCGTTTTATCGTGGTTTTGTTGATGTTGACTTAGTTTCTTAATTTTCTTAATTTTTGATGAGTTCTTGATAGGGACATACCGATACGGAATAAATAAAATGATGAATATACCCTTAAAACTTTTTGGTTATTATCGGTTGTAGCACATCACTATTTAAGAGATGTAAAAAACTGACAACACATGAAACGTCATTTTAGTCCGTTGAATTAACGAACAGACTTTAGACATGTTCATTCCGTGGACCCTTCATGTACTGTCACCGCATATCACGGTTACATTTCTTCCGTTCTTCAATACGGACTGCTATTGTGGGGAAATTCAACACGACAGATTCATGCAAACCTCTATTTCTAACATTAAAGCTGCTTGCTCTACCATGTCAGTATATTAAACAAGACAATAGGACGCAACGAACAGTTAACGAAGGTAAATTAGTATTGTATTACCAACTACTTAACTGTATTACTGTAGAAATAATGCTTATTTTAAGGCCATCTAAGTATTTAATAAACTGCCAACAAATCTGCTTAACTTGCCCTTAAAAGTATTCAAAACTGATCTCCATAAATCACTCACTCATATACATTTTTATT
Source organism: Epinotia brunnichana (assembly GCA_963854355.1). NCBI lineage: Eukaryota > Metazoa > Arthropoda > Insecta > Lepidoptera > Tortricidae > Epinotia > Epinotia brunnichana. Next base: position 5,461,659 of record OY977941.1, read on the forward strand.
CGGTGAATGAATTATTTACTGACAAAGAAGATAGTGTGTAACATAGACAATATTAAAGTTAGACTAGTAGCATGATAGATTTCATGTAATCATGAATTTTAGATATTCAGTAGTTATTTAAATTCGCACGCCAGGAAAAGGTGTAATATTTAGATCCACTAAAGTGTTATTTAAGACCTTTGTAAACATGTTACTGCGAATAAACGATTTGTATTGGTACTAGTGCTATCTTGAGTACTAGGACGTTTACCTTACATACAGGAGTTTGTAAAAGTGTTACAAATACATGCATAATTTATTTTATTTAGGCAAAAATTAATCCTCTGATATATGAAATATGTATTGATTGTCTCTTTCTTACAAGTACAATTGTCAAGTTACAGATAAAGACGAACGAATTTTAACGGCATTTTTGCTAAAATAGGTTCTTTGAACGTTTATGAATAAGGTCATAATGGTAGCCAGTATTTATTTAACCTGCAATTATTATAAGGGCTTATGTGCTAGGTATATAAAATGTATAATGATTTTTTTACAGGTTCCATCGGAACACACCTTTATTGCATGTGCCGATATTTTTAAACGCCTAATAGTGTACCTATGTATGTGATGGCGACTGTACATCTGAGGATAGTATTTGTAATTCTTTCGAGAACTAAACTAATGCAGAAATTTAAATCTGTTTTAGACAACGATAAATTTATTTCATTAGTAGTTTTCGAATGTCTTCATGTTATTAGCATTGCATCATTTTAATCCAGTTCTTAGATTAATATCGTCAGGTTACCACCTCAGAAACGTTCTTCCGAAACCATTAACAGACCTTAATCAGCATTGCACTGCCCAAACGTATGTCCAATTAAAGCAAACCGAATCGTATTAAAACAAACAAAAGAATACGCTCTGGATCGACACGAGCACGGACGAAAACGAATTTAGCCGAACGCGTAATTAAAACATTTTGCGTTGAGTGTCCTTTACAAATAATCATACCAGATGGGGTTGACAGGGGCACACACAATTAGGGAAGAGTACTCTCAACACCGCACGTTAATTTCCTCAGCACAAGGAAATCACTCTTTAAATTTAAACTCATTTGCCTTTGAGACTCTCGCCTAGTAATTATCCTTAACGGGTTTTTTCTTGTGTGGTTTGAGGATTAAGTGTGTTACGGTGTAGGAGCGGTACGGATTTTTGCTAATGAGTCTGAATTGGGTGAGGTTATGTACCGCTTGTTGGATTGATAAAGCCTTTGAGGTGAGATTGTGTGTGAAACTCTCAGGCTTTTTAAAACCAAATAGAAAATTTAATTAAGAATTGGAGTTGATAAAGGGAAGTTAATCACGAATTCACTAAAACGTGGCAATCATTGTTGGCGTGTGGTGTGTTAGGACGTTCCTAATATGAATTTAATTGTATTTTTATTTTCAACTAAATTCCATAAATATTTGTGTATAATTATTTAAGTAGCTATATTTTTTTATTTCCACCGCAAAAATCACGTATATTTAGAATTTTCTGAATCAAATCATTTAGTAGGTAGGTACGAGTACATGCCATAAATAAGTATTTCAGCATTTGTCTTAATTTCCGCCAATTTTAATAATCTAGCGTACACTAATATCGCAAGAAGCCGCTTATAACAAGACGTCTTAACACATAAATCGTATTCCTAAACTTCATGAGTTAAAAGGTTGCATATATTCTAAAATACATATAAATAAAAAACCGTCGCTATTTTAAACCTCTCTTTACGTCTTTGTTAGTTGTGTCCCGCCCCTGTTTGATATTCAACATGGCTGTGGGCTTTCTGTTATGTTAAGCAGCCCGATACGCCGCCAGAATTAGTTGAAAAACGATCTCTTTCACACACGGCTCCCCATGTTACTTGTTTATTCGAGGACCATCCATTTTAACTATTTTGTCTACCTAACTAGCTTATGTCCCGTGCGTTTTTCCGGTTATAACTTTTCTAAGTAGTGTTTAATATTGGCTTTGGGCTACTTTTTACGGATTTGAGGCGGCATCAGTTAGCTGTCAGCATTCAGTGTTTCTGTTAGTCTAGTCCAACTAGAAACTTTGATATAGAACTTTATAATTGGTGCGGAATCCAAGGTGGATCCAGGACCTTCTTGTTAAGAGATAAAGTCGAAATGTGAATACATATTTATAATGCTGGCTGTACAGTTGCAAAGAGGGATTGTTGAGTATAATTATGTTTGATAAACACTTAATGATCGAAATAAGTGAAACTACCAATTTGCCTCGATGACGCACCTCTTCCTAAGTATTAGCGGATTATTTTCTTCGGATACCATTCCGCTACTTTAAACAGCTCTGGTGGTTCCCTTAACGAAGCTAGACGTCAAAAGACAGATCGAGCGGGTCGTGTAGCGACTTCTAACTTTTTATTGGAAAACGATTTTCCGTAGCCGCCCTGTTGAATACTTTAGTTGGTAGTTTTTCACTTTTCTGTATAGTTCTAGTATTGACATGAAAGGTACGTAAGGGTGAAATGACTGATGTTAATATCCCAATGCGCGGTACTGGACCAATGCTAATTAACAGCAGTAAAATTGTGTCAATGAATTCAGGCGTCAATCTTTAATAATCTTCGGCATCTAGGTAGGTCCATTTCTAAGTTGAGAAAATCTGCATCTTAAAATTAATTTCTCCGCTGGTGACTTTTTTTGCTGAATGTCTCAAATGCCGACGTTTTAATTTCCAAGATCAAGGTGACTTTTTTGAAAATCTCTTTGGCATAACATAACTTTTGCTCTATCGTTTGTCAATTATATTGGGCTTACTGATTCGAGCTGATCGATATTCGATCTTGCTTTTGTACTTGTAGCCTCTTCTTTCGTGGCGCGTATATCGTTGTGGCTTGGGACTCTGTCTGCATATAACAGATTCCCAGATCAGTATTCCTCAACACTTATCATTACTAGCTTAAGTGCTTAAATACTAACAAGAATGATCCAAGTTGGTCAATAAATAAACGGATTTATTTATATTATTATTATTGTAGCATTCTTTGGATGAGGCTTATGGCCAGTAGTGGTTTCTTTCGGCTGATATGACGATGATGATGATTCCCCTGATTATTAAGTCTATACTTGCATCTCACCTTTCTTTCTCTTGTCGACAGAGATGGGTTGCCCGTCTTCTCGTCGCCACATGATCTTAGGCGCCGGGAAGCCATCTGCCTTGCAGACCAGACTGATGTTCTGATTCTCGCGCACCGCCACTGCTGACTGTGTGCTGTCTTCATCCAAAATGTTCGGAGGCACTGCAACAAAAAATTGCTTTTAGGATCATGACATTACAGAAAACTCAATCTAGAATCAATGTATTTCGAGTAACGTTTGTATTAAAACCATGTTACGTAAATGCAAATGCAATTTTTCTATTGCTGAATGAAGTTGTGCCTACTAGGTTTTTAAGATGTTCATTATGGCCCCCAGTAGTAACATAGATACATATAATTAGTTATTAATATAAAAAAGTTTAGTAAAATAATCTTAGATATTGAAGATTGTTCTAAATGTAACTTATGTGTGTAATTTTATCACAGATCTGGAAATAAACAGTTCAAATAGAAATTTAATTTATTAAAAAAAAAGAGAATCAGATTTCAGTTTTTAGTTCCTTTAATTTAATTCCGTGAGTTTTGTCTTGTTCGCTCCACTCTCCATATTGCTATGTGTCCGTGACTCTGATGTTCAAAGCCATAGTAATGCTGTACAATTGTACATATTATATAGCCCTTTATTCAGATCAAATTAAACCTAATAACAATGTTTAAATTGAAACTTAAAACTTAGTCTAGTATTTGCTGCTTGCTTATTTTCTGTAGATATGTTTGCCCATCGCCAAAGGCCTCCCTCGTCCAATCTTTATTTATTTGACATATACCCTAAATGTAAATAATCAAGTAGGTTAGGTTTCGTTTTACTGATCTAGAATTAATATTGTAATTTATTGGGTGCCCTTACAGGCTCTCATGAAATGACTTAGGTATACTTATTTAACTAAAATGTTATTACTTTTTATGCTTATTATGTATGCATGATATAACAATGAATAAATGAATATGAATATATTATTGACGTCACCATAAAATACGATAGTTAAAATACAATTTATAAAATTACCAAACTGAACCGAAGTTCCGCAGTTTTACCATTTCACGTGTTAGGTTACAAACAGTGACATACCTACACAACACAAATGCTGAGAATTTCAACATGGTTTACCGTCTTCGTCTTGCATTTTAACAAGACAGTCTCCGCAAACGTAAGTACTTTAAATTAAATCACGTTAGTATTTGATGTACAACCTCTGCCATAACTCTTGAGTGCCCTTATGCATATTTACTTAAACTGGATGCATCACAAAAATTAGATACCCAGGGAGGTACCTACTGTTACGTAGAAAGTCGAGGTGATGCGTTAATTCGTTTTATATTGTTTGACTAATTTATTTCCAAAAATAGTAAGTTACATTTTTTATTACTTACTTGTCTTACATGTTCGCCAAACATAGTGTTTATTGGCGAGGATTGCACTCACTTTATTTACAATATATTTTTGTTTTGTGTACCTACCTACATATCTTATTACCTTATAATTAAAAATAAAAATAAAAACGTATACTATATTAATTAGAGGGATTAATTAGCAGTTTTTTTACCCTCTTTTTGAAGATGTCCTTGCTGTACTGTGGCATGGGCAGTAAAAATAGTATTTTTTTCGAAACTTTGTATTGCGGCCATGGTTCCACAAGAAGAAGTAAAGACAATCGCGCCAAAGAAAAAGTAGTGAAAACTAGGACTACAGTCAACAATAATAATTGGCTTGTGACCTTAAATTTGTTTAAGATGCCATTCGAACCAGTTTTTGTAGATGAACAAATGTTTGTATGGAAGCAACTACATTTAAAGGACATTAATACCCAAAAAATCGAGTTAAAGACGGACCTCGCTAACAGCAGCCGAAACGCTTCATACTGATTGGCTTTAAAGTATGACGTCACACCGTGCAATTTGTACTAACCGTTGTTCCGGTCGCGAAATACTGCGTTTAGGTCCATAGTTGTCATCAAAATTTGTTACTATAAAAGCGTAAGGATTCTATTGGTACCTTTAAATTTACTCTTCGACAATAAATAAAAAAAACTTTTTTTTCGAAACTTACAAGGTTCATATCTTTTTTTGATTTGAATTATATTTTGTAATTTATACTTTATTACAATCATATGATGGTTTATTATCCATTTAGCAACACGACGTTATCAATTTTAACACCACGCAACAAGCCTATTATAAAACAGGTACTAAATTAACAATTGTTTTGTGTCTCCAACATCTACCATTATTACATAACAATCAATGGAATAAGGTGCATTAGTGTAAACATATCGTTGACATCGACTGTACATTAAAACATGATTCTCAGTACGTTCCGTGCCCTATCGGGTACTCGGTCAGCGACTTTTATACATTCCCCCATGGGAACGGTGACACCCGAACAGAATGTCAATTTAACTAATAATCAAAATACTTATGTGATTATGAACACTTTATTTAAAAAAGCTACGGTAGCCTAGTGGTTCAGGCATGCGGCTGTCAAGCGGCGGTTGTGGGTTCGAATCCCGGCTTGTACCAATGAGTTTTTCGGAACTTATGTACGGAATATTTACCGTTAGCTTTTCGGTGAAGGAAAACATCGTGAAGAAACCGGTCTAATCCCAATAAGGTTTAGTTTTACCTCTGGGTTGGAAGGTCAGATGGCAGTCACTTTCGTAAACTAGTGCCTATGCCAAATCTTGGGATTAGGTGTCAAAGCCGACCCCGGGCTCCTATAAGGCACAACCGGGAATAATACTAGGAGGATGATGATAATATATTCCGGTGTCAGACCTGGAGCGGGCACCGAACCGTGTACTGTAAATAATTATTTGGACGGAATTTTAAGATACAATATTCCTCAGTTTGCTTATGACTAATAAAAACATGAAAAGCATTTATGCCCACCGAGCCAATTTCCGATCGTACCAATTATAAAACTCAACAAGCTTTAGCATATCAATTTCTAATTAACCTAAACGAAATTAAAGCCATTCCCAGTAAAGCAATTTGAATAATGGCGGTGGAAGGCGGATATCCGACTGATATCGAATCTTAATCGTGGCTTAATGAAATGTAAACAGCAGTTCTAATTGTTATTCTGGCAATAATGTACGCGTAAAACGGGGGCCGTAAAGCGAGCGGGGCGCGATTGACGTGGAATAGTACATTATTTTCCCGGCCTCTGATTACATGTACGATACAAGAGTAATAATAAATAAATAAATAAATATTACGGGACAAACTTACAAAAATCAACCTAGGCCCACGCGAAGCTCTATAAGGCCTGTGTTGTGGGTACTAAAGCGATGATATATATAATAGATACATACATATAGATACTTATATACATATACAGTCATGGCCAGATAATTAAGAACATAATTTTTTTCCCCATACAGTTGCATACAAATATGACTTTTCAAATTTGATGATAATGTATAATGTGTTTGGCCAATTTTATTTCTGAGTATATGGAGGTATCTGTGTATAAATAAGATTTAATTTAGTTTATATAAAAGTTCTGTAAAAGGAGTGCTTAAAAAAATACGGATGGTAAAATGGCCAGTTTTTACAAGTTCATACTGCAATTAGGAACAATGTATGAATGTAATTAGGAACGATATTTGATCGTCTGTATTTTTTAAAGTCTAAATTTTACAGAAGCTGTATGTGCACTATATTAAAAACTGTTTAAACACGGTTACATCCGTATAATCAGAAACAAATTTAATCAAACACGTTTTAAATTATCATCAAATTAAAAAAATCATATTTGTATGCAACTGTATGGGAAAAAAAATAGTGTTCTTAATTATCTGGCCATAACTGTATATATAAAGCCAAGTCCGCTGCGCCGTGTTTTCGATGTTTGCAAACATCTTACATGTTTTCCGTCAGTTTCGGCAAACAAATAGGGTACCTATTGTTTTGAATGGCAAAACATTTTTGACGTGTAAAAACCACGAAAACATGGCGCAGCGGACGCGGCTTAACATCCATAACTCAGGAACAAATATTCGTGATAAACACACAAATAAATGCCCTGACCGGGATTCGAACCCGGGACCTCCAGCTTCGTAGGCAGAGTCACTACCCACTGGGCTACGGAGGCCGTTCTCTTGGAAGTATGCATAAATATCCTCTCCCTTCCAAACCGCCCTCTTGCACGCTTTTAATTTGACCTATAGATTTCACTAATCACGATTGTATCGACTTATAACTTCCTCTAGTCATTAATTAACTATCTCGTTTTCTCCAGGAAAAATACGGTTTTGAAAAACATTACTTTATAAATTGCGATTTTTTTTTAACTTTATTCCAAAATGCTTATTCAAGAATTCTACTAATTTTTCACCCGGAAGAAATTATATAGATTCAAATGAAACATTTATTGCCAAAACAAAGATTCAAACATTTATTAATAATTTTTCCTTCTATTCAGGAGTTAATTAAGTTATGATTGTTTTGATGTCTGATATTTTGTTTTTCTTATATCCGTTATACAGGAAAAAACAAAAAATATTAATTATTTGTAGTGTTCAATAAAATAACTGCTGGAAGAACCTGCAGACTTATCGACTAATGAAAATGCGGCTTAAGCAGCTTTAGCGTCACTATGTCTTTAAAAAGTTGTGGGTCCTTAAAACTGTCAGATGATTGTTTAGCGATATTTGTGGCCCCACACGAGGTATTCTGGTGGCAATCGCAATGCGATACGGGCTCATCGCGCCAATCAGCTAATTGGAACTGACACGTGGAACAACCAATGTTAATTAATTGCGCCGTTCTTACACCGGCTGGCTACTGAACCGATTCGAACAGGTGATTACGGTGATTGGGTGTAACTACTATTTATGTCATTTTTCGTATAGAAAATAATTGTCGTGAGTTGGGAAATAATCGTAATTGTTCTAACGCTCCTTCGAAATGTTACGCAAAAAGACCTCCAAGGTACATGTCAAAGCGTTGTTGTATGTTTGAAAACACAGCAACCTTAATTTAAAATAATATTAACTAGTGGCTCTATGAAGTGCTGCAGGTTGATCACGTAACGCATTGTACGAACGTCGGGTAGCAGGTCGATCACGTAACGCATTGTACGAACGTCGGGTATGAAAATTAACAGTTAAATTGTACCGACGCGCGTTCGGAACGTTACGTGATTACCCCTTAGGTCTAAATGTCACTTTTTATATAGAAAATTTACAGTTAAATTGTACCGACGCGCGTTCGGAACGTTACGTGATTACCCCGTGTGAGTTCTGCTCACAAACCTGCCTTAAAAAAAACGAAAACCTGAATCTACAAAAAAAACTGTATAATTATTGAACCTGCTCACAACTATTGAACCTGCTCAAAATTATTGAACCTGCTCACAACTATTGAACCTGCTCACAACTATTAAACCTGCTCACAACTATTGAACCTGCTCACAACTATTGAACCTGCTCACAACTATTGAACCTGCTCACAACTATTGAACCTGCTCACAACTATTGAACCTGCTTACAACTATTGAACCTGCTCACAACTATTGAACGTGCTCACAACTATTGAACCTGCTCACAACTATTGAACCTGCTCACAATTATTGAACCTGCTCACAACTATTAAACCTGCTCACAACTATTGAACCTGCTCACAACTATTGAACCTGTTTACAACTATTGAACCTGCTCACAACTATTGAACCTGCTCACAATTATTGAACCTGCTCACAACTATGAAACCTGCTCACAACTATTGAACCTGCTCACAACTATTGAACCTGCTCACAACTATTGAACATGCTCACAACTATTGAACCTGCTCACAATTATTGAACCTGCTCATAACTATTAAACCTGCTCACAACTATTGAACCTGCTCACAATTATTAAACCTGCTCACAATGATTGAACCTGCTCACAATTATTGAACCTGCTCACAACTATTGAACCTGCTCACAATTATTGAACCTGCTCACAAAATTTCACGAGAATTGGTTGAGAAGCGACCTGAGAGGAGAACAGCCGGACATCTAGACATCGGGACATATGAAAACATCTTGGCGCAAAAACGGAGAACCATTCGTTCGCTTCACTCGTTCATTCAGTAAAAAGGCTACAATTTCAAGCATACGCCGGCAATGAAGAGCAATCGATACGCTCGATGCAATGTATGTATAAAATTGAGAAATAAACAACAACAATATTATTTTTATACTACTAAGGTGGCAAACAAGCATATAGCCCGTCTGACTGTACTGACGTCAGACACGCTTGCTACACAGTCACGGCCCCTATTTAATTAACTTGACAATTGTCACCTGACAATGACTATTTTTTTTTTTATACAACGACGGTGGCAAACAAGCTTACGGCCTGCCTGATGTTAAGCTGGTACCGTAGCCTATGGACACTTGTGACTCCAGAAGAATCACAAGCGCGTTGCCGACCCTTTATTCAATTGAGGATTCGCTGTGTTGACAGATAGAGGTATGCAGGTCCCTCACTCCCAACGCAGAGCTCTGAATCCTCCATACATTGCTGGCTCTACAAGTAACCTAGCGACCACGAGCGAGCTTAACTTCTAGAACAAGCAATGTATGGTGAATTGTCGTCAGTGTCAGATGACAATTGTCAAGTCACTACCAGGCCCCTATTTCACCAACTTGACAATTGCCACCTGACAACGACAATTCTCCGTACATTGCTGATTCCACAAGTAACCTAGCGACCACCTTAACTTCTAGAACAAGCAATGTATGGCGAATTGTCACTGTCAGGTGACAATTGTCAAGTTGGTAAAATTGGAGCCAGGAACACTACACTAGGGGTGGGCTGCACCAAACCGTATGTAAGCGGTGTTTATTATCGGAATGTATGGAAAGTATGACAGGTTTCTATGGACTTACAGCTGCCGGCGCCGTATTTAACGCTGATCGGTCTGTAATCGTAAGTTCCCACCCTTAATGGGTCACTGTCAGATTTAGGTTCGCGTCTCTTATGTGGACATTGCCAAAGTTGAGGGCTATAAAGAATATTTTTTGGTTGAACTCTGAATCCGCATAAACGGCGTCGCCTCACCTTAAATATTTGGGCATTTTTGTTTTTTGTGATTGAAAATTACCCAAATAGGTCCCCAAACCAAGTAATTATGTTTTAATGGTTGTAGTTTTCTGTAAGGTGGAGGTACTACCCCAGATGGGCTGTACTCCTCCAAATATGAACGAGATGACACTCCTCTGTGACCCACCTATCTAACCTCTAAGAGCCCACAATGCAAGCAAAATTTACCAAAAAAATCACATAACTTTCCGACCTCACTTGCATCCCGATCCCCAAAAACGCTCGCACATTTTCATGTAAATGACCCGTAAAGGTGAAACATAAAAATAAAAGCGCAATTTCCCTTAATGACTTATTTGTTTGTAGTGCGGGGGGCGTGGCCGTTTGGAGGGCACTTAGCCTTTATACCGTTCCGGCAACTTTTAAGTGGTTATACACGAGGGTTTTGGTGGGGTTCCGTTGTGAATTAAGGAGGAATACATGGCTGGTACGTATTTGGTAGGTTTCTCTTAATTGACGCCACGTAATATTTATATACACAAGTTTCACCGAATGCATTTTTTCGCCGAATTTTCATTTCATCGTTTTTTTTTTCTCTTATAAACCGTTAACTTTTTAGGTATAGCTAAAAGGTGATTGTGTAGAACCCATTAGTTTAGGTTGGTTTGTCTCATAATAATCCTGAAAAGTATACAGAGGGGTAATCACGTAACGTTTAACAGTCATTTTTCCATATAAAAAGTGACATTTAGATCTACCTGATGCGCGTACAATGCGTTACGTGACCGACATGCAGGAGAAGAGATTTGTTTAATAAAATTCATAATATAAACTAAAATATTAAAATGTAATAGATTCGCCTCACTTGTATCCTTAACCCATACCCATACCCCCATACCCATACCCATAGTACCCATAGTACCCATAGTACAAGCTTTGCTTAGTTTGGGACTAGGTCGATTTGTGTAAGATTGTCCCCAACTAAATTACCTATTTTGTCTGCATTTTTACCAATGTCTTGTGTACAATATAGTACATTATTGCCGTGGCCGGGAAGGAGGCAATTGCAGGCTGAGTATTTTGTTTAAACGGACGAGCTTGCGAGTCCGTTTAATTATAATACGAAGCCTGCAATTGCCATTCCGGCTGAGGCTAATATAGTGCTTTTCTCAAAAATGGGGGAATAAAAAAGACTAAATTGAAATCAAGCGTTATTATTTAATACAAAATGAGGATACTGCTAATTACATAAAATTAAAAGTCATAATTTTTTTTTAAACAGAATCGCAAGTGTATTTTTCCACCGAAAAACGCAATCTTTTTATGACACATACAAAAATGTCGCGTTTGCAACGGAAAAATACGACTTGATTTGGCTGAATACGACCTGTGCCGTCTTTTGTATGCCAGTTTCTACTTTTTAAAAAGTTTGGTACTCGACAAATAAAGGAATTCATATGTAACATTCCAGGCGGCCTGCAATGTTTTTTTATTTTTTAATTTTGATCTGGCCTTAAACTATACACTTTACCTTCCAATATGTAGCGAGTTATGTTCAATTTGCGGGCCATTTTTGAGAAAAAGTATTTACGTACATACTCGTACATACATCACATACGTCCCGCTGTTGGATGACAGGGAACGGGCGTTATTCCCTTTAATTCGTAATTTATATTTCGTTAGCAAACGTTACCTACTGCTTAATACAAAAATTCAATGCTATAATTTTCTCGTCTCCGCATTTCCAAAAGTTGAGCCCTCAATCTTAACCCGCACGCACTTGACGCCCCCTCTTGACAGTCAACACACGCAGGTGTTTACGAGTTTGACATCCCTCGCGCGGATTTGTGGCTTTTTATTACAAACCTGTATTTTAATTACAGTGTCAGTCAATCAAACTTGGGCATATTTCTATTACACTTGGCTATGCTCATAGTAGTATGAATGATCTACAGGGTGACTGGTAATTCGACCTATTCCTTGAAAGGGGTTATACTAGAGCTAATTTGCAACAATTTATGTCCAGTCAACCAGGGGTCAAAACACGATTTTTTTTAAATTTTCGAGTTTTTAGTTTGTTTGAAAAAAAATCGCCTTGCAGCCTTAAAGTGCTGATTGTGACAAAAATGTTTTTTTACCATCCAAATGGAAGTACTTTTGTCACAAACACCAGCTTAAGGCTGCAAGGAGATTTTTTTTCATACAAACTAAAAACTCGAATATCTCGGAAACCAGCGAGTTTCGACCCCTGGTTGACTGGACATAAATTGTTGCAAATTAGCTCTAGTATAACCCCTTTCAAGGAATAGGTCGAATTACCAGTCATCCTGTATATTGTCGACTTGGTTTGCAGATAGCAAACTCGTAGTGTGGTGTATTTATTTTTCTAGCAAAATATAAAAAAAAATGTTTGAATGTATTGAAATGACAAGGGTTTAATCAAAATTATAAAATGAAAAATTCTGAATTCCGGAAAATTGCGACTTTGTGCATGCGAAATAGTTTTGATAATATTGGAAATACTGCAAATAACTCAATTTCAAAAGAGCCGAATAAAATTATTTTTGCGCATTACCTACATATTTTCAGAAGAATATGTAATTGACAATTTATTACCAGTTCAGTATTGTTACGCCCATGCAATTTTTCAGGTTAGTTAAGTGGTGTGTTCCAAGCTAAACGTTAGATGCAAACATTTTTCAAAATCTGTTATATGTTTTTAAAAGAAAAATATATGAAACGCCATCTCTTGTCATCCGCAATTATCCAAGCAGAATCGTCAAACAAAAAAATATAATCCAAACTGTTATCTCAATTCCGGTCACCATGTTCATAACAAAAGAAACACAACATATTTAGACTTCGCAAAGAAAGAAAATGGAAACCTCTCAAAATGTAAAGAAAAGTAATTAAAAGTTGTTCCGTAATAAACCGGGTAGAGTAAACAAAAGAAGCTCTTGATATTTTTAAGGTTGAAAATGTGGGGGAATCTAAACAAGTTAATATATGTTGGGTAACTCACGATCGCGGTTCGGGTTTGAATTCACCTTTTTATAAGCAAGTCTGTTAAATATTGCAATCCTTTTTATACCGTGCCCCAATTTGCTTCAGTGCAAAATAACCGTACTGATCAGTTTTAAAAAGCAAAATATGCAAAATATACAAAACGCATAAAGTGCGTGCCCAATTTAGTAAAATCGAACACGGATGATTTAATACAGACACTGGAATATTGTTTATTGTATATTACCTCCCGGATGACACCAAAAATACCAGACAATGGCACTTAATTTTTATTATTAGGATTAAGGCTCCACACTTGCAAAGTCTTCTCTCTACTGGTTACAAGTGAAATAATAGGGTTCACTTTAGATTTTTTTTCTCTACTTTCTTTTGTTAAAATGGATTTCTACGAAAACTACTTCTCATATCTTGCAGATTATGATATATTTTTTCCGACGGTAAATTATTACGTCATAATGTATAAAAGGGTTACTAAACCGTGACAGTCAATACGGTCGGCGACGACCGCCAGCAGGGCGCTGCCGCCGGCGCGCGCGCGTCGCGCCGCAGAGGCCGCCCTCTTGCGCATGGTGCTGTAATAATAGTCCACGCGCGCCTCCGCGAACATGCCCGAGGCACTGCAGTATCGCGGCAGCCGCAGCAGCACCCTGAAGGCGTCATTGTATTGAACGCGGAGAGCGTTGTACGAGTATGCTTTCTTTGTGTAACTCCCACAGGCTCACAGATTATAAAATTTCATCTTTTTCTGATAAAAAATGGAGCAGTCAAATGGTTACAAGTGAAATAATATGGTTCCCTTAAGATATTTTTTTTCTATTTGGTGATCTTACTGGATAAGTTCCTCCACTATTTGATCGGGTCAGGTGATCTTAAAGGATACCGCGAATATGTCTAATACTTTTTTTTATGTTTTGTTGTGTTTTGTCTCGGATAAACGATTTTTATCATATTTAACAATCGATTTCTACCTAATTTACTCATGCAGAGGTGCAATTAATAACAACTATATGGTGATATTAGTGGAAAAGTGTGGTTATGTGTAGGTGTGACTTAAGCAATTAATTGAACATTGAAGAGAAAATACATTTAGAGAGATTTGACCATTGAGATGAAACATTTACCACTTTGTATTGTTTAACATTGGCAGTGTAGGGGCAGTTTATCAGAGTAGCTACTCACGTGAATCCAGCTGCGCTTTCTCCTCGTCGTTTCTGGTCTGGATTTCAGGATTATAGCCACCCCAGCTGGGACCCACACACTTCACTCATAGGCACTGGTTTTATGGATGTCCAGGTTGATTGTCAAGCAAGATGCAACAGTATATGTTGGTAAAAAGTAATTTTAATTCGCGATCGGCGCGGAGCGTGCGTTTCGTGTCGCAAAGGTAGCAAGAGTTTTTTTCTAATCTCCAGGTGGCGCTGCAAGCGCCGGAAAAGGCTTTGGAATTCACCAGAAAGTTGCCAGTTCCGAAAAACTAGCCCCAAAATACAAGGAAAATAATTCTTTACTAATTGTGTTGTCTTGTATGCATGAAAAAATACCTATTACTTTATCAAGAAAAATAAAATAAGTAAAATTAAATCCTACATCTGTTCCTCGTCGGAACATGCCGCTCACCTTAAAAGCACGTAGTGTCTTTTAAAGAAACACGAATGTTTAACAAAGTTAACTAGAACTATACCTAAACTTAATTACTAATATATATTAGGGGTCGTAACGATTTCATACAGTTATTCTAGCGGTAAGGGACATACTTTGACCACCGGTCGTTTATATAATGTATTCCCACTTTTCAATGTCACTACGCGAGTGACTTGGTCAGACCCCGAATGAAGCGCGTGAATGCGCGCGAGTTTCCATTGCAACGGTGGCAAATGGTCATCGCATACCACAACAACAGTGCCTTCACGGAGGGCGGGACCGCGATCTTGAAGCCACTTTGTACTTTGTTGTATATGGTGGAGATACTCTCTACTCCATCTAGACCAGAAATGCTGGACAGCTTGCTGTATCCAGCGCCAACGAGTCAGACGATTAGGGTTCTCGTCCGTTAATGAAACATCAGGCAAAGCCGTTAAGGGTTCGCCAATAAGAAAATGAGACGGTGTCAGAGGAAGCGGATCTGACGAGTCCGAACTTAACACGCAAAGGGGGCGCGAGTTTAACACGGCCTCTATTTGACAAGTTAGAGTGTGCATTTCGTCGTATGTTTGAGTCCGAGTACCTATTACGCGGTGCAAATGTGTTTTGAAACTTTTAACGGCTGCCTCAAAGAGTCCACCGAAATGACTCGCATAAGGTGGCTGAAAATGCCAAGTTAATCCTTGTCTTAAAGTCTGTTGATTGAGCGCGCTCATTACAGAATCGCTGCGCAGAAACGCGTATAAGTCTTTAAGATAATTATTACAGCCCAGAAAATTCCGTCCACAATCTGTATATATATCCGTACAATATCCTCGTCGGGACGTGAAACGTCGTAATGCCGCTAAAAAACCTTCTGTCGACAGTTCAGACACGAGTTCGAGATGTACGGCTTTGACAGACATACATACGAAAACTGCAACGTAACATTTTACGATTTTTGCGTTGCGCACCTTATTTGCGCGAACGTAGAATGGCCCACAGAAATCGCATGAAGTTTTTAGAAATATTCGAGCGGGTCGCAAACGAACTGCGGGAAGTGCTCCCATCCTCGGTTGCACGCGCGTCGGGCGTGTGCGGAAACATGGGATGCAGCGATGGACTCGCAGACGCACAATATCACGACCTGATATAATCCAATATCGCTGTAAGAGCGAGTTTTGCACGCACTGCGGACCGGCATGAAGCTCAGTGATATGAGTATCGTCAATAATGAGATTTGTTAACGGATGTCGTTTAGGTAAAATCAATTGATGTTTGGCTTCATACTGTAAAAAAGATTTATGAATGCGTCCGTCGACGCGTAATAATCCGCCACTATCTAAAATGGGCGAGAGACGCCGTAAACCTAAGGAAGGTGATTTGTTTGCTGAAATATTTTTAATGTCATCATTAAAAACTATTTGTTGCGTCATCAATATCAGTCGATTCAATGCAAAGTTATACTCTGGTACGGTGATGTACTCAGGGAACGATTGTTTATGTTTTCTACACTTGTTATAGAAACGAAATATGAGCGCGGTGACGCGAACTAATTTACCTAGCGACGAAAATCGCGTAATTAGGGTATCGTCCGGGGAAGGAGGCGATGTGGACACACATGCGCAATTATTATTTACCGATTCGCTTTTATTACGTTTCTCTTCGACTGTATTTAAGACCGGTTTTTGCAAAGGCCAGGATTCTTGACTGTGTTGGAGCCATGCGGGACCATGGTACCACAAGTCGTTTCGTACCAGCGCGGCGGGCAGAAGGCCACGTGATGCGGGGTCGGCACTGTTATCGGCCGATGGGACGTGACGCCAGCAGCTCGCCGGAACGCGGGACAAAATATCACTGACGCGGTTAGAGACGAAAGTCTTCCATTCGTGCGGGGATGATCGGAGCCATGCCAGCGCGACGGAGCTATCGGACCATGCGTAAACTTGGTCGGAGCGAATACGATCATTGTAAATTTGCATCACCTTTTTGATCAATTTTGAAAGTGTCACACATGCCATAAGTTCTAATTTCGGGATGGTAAGACACACACGTAAGGGCGCGACGCGCGTTTTTGCCATAACCAAATAGGTTTGAACCTTACCGTATTTGTCTGTAAGACGTATGTAAACACATCCCGCATACGCAATCTGGCTTGCGTCTGCAAATCCGTGAATTTCGATTGAATCGAAGTCATTGGTGTTCAAAATGTGACGCGGAAACGACACTTGTGATAAGAGCGGCAGCTCGTTAACGAAACTTGTCCATGAATTAACTATATCGATCGGTGGTTCTGCATCCCACGCAACCTTAGCCAACCACAGCAGTTTAATCAAATGTTTGGCAAACAATGTTACCGGAGATAATAACCCGAGCGGGTCGTAAATTTTGGCGATTTCCGACAGGATAGCCCGCTTCGTACAAACCGTAGAAGTACGTTGTACTTGGAAACTCAATGAGTCAGACCCTGAATTCCATTGAAGTCCAAGGACCTTGACCCCTTTATCACTCTCCATGTCAGCAAAGTGGACACTTTCGCGCCGCTCACCATGAAAGTCCGGCGGTCGCGCAGCAGCGAGGATCGCTTGCGAATTGCTGTGCCATTTGCGTAACTCAAACCCGGCAGTGGCGCATATACCTACCAACTCCTGCTGCAGAGCGAGGGCTCCATATACGGTATCTGCACCGGTGACAATGTCGTCGACAAAGACGTCATTTAGCAGCACGGGTGCTGCGAGCGGGAAATGCTCAGCTTCGTCATGAGCGAGCTGTTTAATAGTCCTTAACGCCAAGTAAGGGGAACAGGAAACGCCGAATGTGACAGTTCGAAGTGTATAGTCGCGTATAGGTTCTTCGGGCGATTGACGCCAAAGGATACGCTGAAAATCCCTATCTTCTTCACGAACCAGAATGTTGCGATACATTTGTTTGATGTCGGAACAGAATGCAATATTGTGTATTCTGAATTTCAGAAGAACATCAACGATGTCTAAGTGTAACTTAGGACCCGTCAATAAGGTATCATTCAACGCGTAACCACTGGTTGTCCGGCAACCAGCATCATATACAATTCTGGTCTTGGTTGTCTCACTCGAATTTTTGACCACGGAGTGGTGCGGAATATAGTAACTCGCGCCAGTGGGAGGGTTATCGCACGCGAGCTCCATGTGGTTGAGATCCACGTACTCCTGGAGGCACGCGTGGTAATCCTGTTTCAACTGGGGGTTACGTTCTAGACGATATTCCATCTTATGGAATCGTGCTAGGGCAATTTGCCGCGACTCGCCGAGGGGCGGTGCGTCGGGCTTGAACGGCAGAGCGACCACGTATCGCCCTGTGTCATCACGCGTATGCGTCTTTTGAAAAAAGGATTCGCATAGTTTTTCATCGGAGGTGTAACCTCGCATCTCTGGAACTGACTCCAGCTCCCAAAATCTTTGAAGATTGTCGTTGTCAAACGAGCTAAAACATGAATGGAGTGGAGCCGAAACACTAGCATTCAATGACAATTTACCTAATAGTAAATAACCAAACACGCTGTTCATTGCGATGGGCGTTCCAGGTTTACCCGTGATAACGCCATCACGTAAAATTTGGGATAGAATATCCGCACCTAATAACATTTCAACAGGTTGAGGTGTATGAAATTCAGGGTCCGCCAACGCAAGTCCCTGTAAATGAGGCCATTCGGCCGGTGCTAGTGGTACCCTAGGCATTTTTGGCATTAATTTAGGCAAAATCAATGCTTCTACAGGAATAATCGGCTGTTGTTTGCCGTTCGGCGTAATTAAACACGAAACTGTACCTTTAGGTATTACTGGTTTCTCATCGCCAATACCTAATATCGGAATGCTACTCTGTCGTCGCGGCAAATTAAGACGTTGCGCACACGATTCCGATATTATTGACGCTTGAGAACCGCTATCCGCTAGACATCTAATTGTAGCAATTTTATTGCCCTCTAAACGTATGTCAACTAAAACAGTTGACAATAACACCATGCTATCCTGTTTATCTGCATTTCGCTGACTAGCTGCTGCATAAGAATTTTGAATCACCGCGCAAGTCCCAGGCTGCTCCGTAGGAGCGAGCGAGACAGCATCAGGTTTCGCAGTGTCACTTATAACCGGTAAGGCACTCGCGGTTGTTAAGTGGATTAATGTATGGTGCTTTTTATTGCATTTTCTACACGAAAAATTCGATTTACAACTCCTTACGTCGTGTCCGGGACAAAGGCAGTTGTAACACACGTTTTTAGTTTTTACGAATGAATGTCTATCATGTACCGATAGATCTAGAAATTCTAAGCACCTCGTTAAATGATGCCCACCTTGGCATTTCAAGCAAGATCGAACCTTATCTGTGTAGTCATAAAGGTCGATTTTGGTCTGGAGCCACACTCGCTGCAAAAATGCGTTTCGTATTTGTTTGACCTTGGCCTATATTTACGTTACTTTTATTACAATGATTACTTAAGGATTGATATTTTGTGGACTGTGTATTTGAAACGTTAATCATCAGATCAGCCGAAAGTTCGCGTTCTAAGAACTTAATCAGTGAATTTACATTAGGTATTTCTCTCGGGTTAGTCAAAGATCGTTCGTAATCTTTTCTCGTGTTTACGGGAATCTTACGTAGTAATAAATTTAAGAGTACGAAGTCCCATTGCCTAACCGGAAAATCCATAACTTCGAGCGCTTTGGTATTTTCGTGATAAACATTTAATAGATTCCGGATGGCAACAGCTGATCGGCCGGTGCAGGTTTCAATGTCAAACAGTCGATCAAGATGTTGCGATGCAATTATGCGTTTATTGTCATATCGGGATTTTAGAATATCTAGCGCAACTGAATAATTATCTTCCGTTATGGGAATGGATTTGATTAAATTGTGTGGCTCGTTTTTAAGTGATAGAAGTAGGTACCTAAACTTCTCCGCGCCCGTGTAGGCATTGTTGTTGTGTACCAGCGATTGAAATAAATCGAAAAAGGCAGGCCAACCCGTCGGGTCGCCGTTATATTCGGGTAACGATAATTTCGGCAGAGTACGACGATCATTTATAAACGTGTCGTACGGGGCAGGAACGCGGCTCGCGCGACGCTTTTCTGTTTCTACCTCCTTCATGTTATTTAAATGAGTAACTATCGCGTAGTACAACTCATCGAAATCGTTACGAATCTTAATATTTGCTTCTTTATTGAACTTTTGCAGTTTAATTAATTCCTTTTCGATTTTGGTTTGAATTTTGTTAAACTTTCGCTGTTGTGCATTTAAGTCTATTGTTCTAGACCGAAATTGGTCGATGTTTGTCGCTGCGAATTGTAACGTTCTCTTTAATCCGTCGAGAATTAAATCACGTTCAAATATGTCTTGCGTAATTATACACGACGTATCATCGGGTTCGACATTATCTTCGTTAGGATTAGGTACCATTTTGCGAATACAAAGATGGCGGCAATGACAACGTGAAATTGAATTACGAACGTGTTAGAAATGGGTACGTAATACCGCAAAAAACTAAGAAAACAAGACAACACAACCTGATAAAGAAATATCCGGATCGAACGGATCAAAAAATTATGTAGGGGCAGTTTATCAGAGTAGCTACTCACGTGAATCCAGCTGCGCTTTCTCCTCGTCGTTTCTGGTCTGGATTTCAGGATTATAGCCACCCCAGCTGGGACCCACACACTTCACTCATAGGCACTGGTTTTATGGATGTCCAGGTTGATTGTCAAGCAAGATGCAACAGTATATGTTGGTAAAAAGTAATTTTAATTCGCGATCGGCGCGGAGCGTGCGTTTCGTGTCGCAACGGTAGCAAGAGTTTTTTTCTAATCTCCAGGTGGCGCTGCAAGCGCCGGAAAAGGCTTTGGAATTCACCAGAAAGTTGCCAGTTCCGAAAAACTAGCCCCAAAATACAAGGAAAATAATTCTTTACTAATTGTGTTGTCTTGTATGCATGAAAAAATACCTATTACTTTATCAAGAAAAATAAAATAAGTAAAATTAAATCCTACATCTGTTCCTCGTCGGAACAGGCAGTAAGGGGCAATATGAGGCTCCTGCTGTTTTTGGACTTTACTGCAAAGTCTGTGATGTCACGCTTATAACGCTATCGATTATAATGCTGTATATTGAACCTTTATCGTTATGAAAACGTTTCACGACGTAACGACGACAATGTCATATTTACTTAAATGACTTGTCGAATATCATTATTATGATGTGGAATCATCTCAGTTTGCCTATTAATAGTAAAGATGGCAACTCGTTTATTGCACAATATTCGAGTTTACATTTCAATTTTGAACTCGAAAACATGGCTTTGTCTTCGAGCTAGGATCGTTGAAAGATAATCATTTATGCAAAAGGATTTCCGCTGTGGAGCAAGATCGGGATTAGATTCTAAATTCGGTGGAATAAATTACGGTACCTGTAACCACAACGGAAAATGCGGTACGGAAACTATAGCCTAGACTGGGAAATCACTTTGAATAGTTAGCGACACGTTCTTGCGAAGAATGTGCCTTTTGCTTAATTGGCAAACACTCATAAATTATAATAAAGATTTCTTTGTTTTTATGAACATTCACGTTGTTTTATAATATAACAACATTGCCCGTGACTTTATCTTCAGATACATTGGAATTGAGTTTAGACAAATTCTATCAGATTACATGGGGAAAGTGTAGCCTAAGAAAAATCAATGAAAATCAACCTTCGTTTTCTACACGGACAACTGTCATTCATGTCAAAATTCAACATTGGAACACCAATTGGAGGCATTCATTTGTTGCTAGTAAATGTCGTAACAACACGCACCACGTGCAAGTGACAGCTATACGTGGCGCACCCGTGAATGCAGTCAAGACAATACTCCCATCCAGTTGGATGCATTCAAGCGAAACGACGCGGTGACTGCCCAGCTTATTTAAGGGTGACTAATGATAACTTCTTCTCTTTTTCTTGGAGACTACCCAGGATAGGGATACGTGGAAGGAAAATAGGGAGGCTTTTGCTGAACGGCTGAATTGAATGGCGGTCGCCTTACCGACCTAGGCCTCCCGGATCGCCCGTCCGCCTGCTAACAGCTGCCCACGGTGTTCCCCGTGTCACCTGCTGACCACCGCTCGACCACCTCGCAGCCACGTAGGGGAGTACCACATACAGATACCAGTGAAATCAGACGGGCAAACTTCCCTTATTATCGGACCTTGGCCACGACCGTGTTTTTATAAATAAATTAATTTCAGATAACCGGTTGCCTTTTTCTTATCAAAATAACAACCGTTACACTGGCACTGGACACTTTAAGCTATTAAATGAAATAAATGTTAACTTGGCACATATAGCAGCCAGCTAGTTTTTCTGCTTTGTAGAGGAAAGTGGCTACGCGCAGCGCATACCTAGTGGGCTCCTGGCAGCGAAAGTGTTAACATTGGTCATAAAGAAGAAGAAATATAACAACTTACCAACAACCTGGAGATATCCGACTTGGCTGATCATAGGATTAGTGTTGACTTGGCACATGTAGTAGCCGCGGTCCTCCTGTTGCACTTGGCTGACGTGGAGCAGCCAAGTCATCGCGTTGTCGTGCGAGACGGAGAAGCGAGCGAGACGGGTGATGACGTGCCGATGGATGGTCAGGATCATCTGGCGGTCGATGTGGATCCAGGCCACCTGGTGGACAAAAGCATGAGTCAGTTTCTCGTTTTATGATAAGTGATTGAAAGAAAGTTGCTTCATTATGCGTTTAGTGGTCTCCTATGGGTTTATTTCGATGTGTAGGTACTTGTTATTTGTTAAATATATTTTATTGAAATCAATTTACTTAAACTTGACCTAGTTTAACACAATTGCAGATGCTGACACTGTATACCTAACGTAATTTTATTAGGTGGCTTGTTTATATGAATATACCTGCTTAAATGTTTTAATTTAATGAAGGATATATAAGTTACAATGTTCTTTATTACAATTGTTTCTAAATGTACGATAATATTAGATACATTTGTTTTGCACAAATTGCACTAATTAGTTTGTAATTACTATCTTTGTCTGAGACACAGGATCATCTTTACCTAGTTCACACGCATGTAATAATGTATGTACCTACTATGTTTTAATACGCCAGCACATTGTTAACAAGGGTTTACAATAAATTCTTAACCTATCAATTTTTTTTTTAATTTTAAATTTATACATTTCGTATTCAGACGTTACTGCTTAATACAAAATTAATTTGAATTTTTAATGAATTTAATACTGTATGTAATTAAACGTAGTTCAATGAGTAAAACAGGTCCCTACTAATCTTCTTCCGAACTCACACAAAAGCCTGTAAAAAACTTTAAGACGCGGCGAAAGGTAAAGCAGTTCTAATTATGGTGTAATTTCTTTGTCTTTGTTCAAAACTGAACGAGTTCCGGAAAAAGTTTCTGAGCTTTGAAACACTTATTAAGCAGTTAAGAAATTAGTTTTAAAGTAAATTGTGTTTTTACTTATTAACTGATGGCCGGTATAGCTTAATAACTCTGCCTACGAAGCTGGCGATCCTGGAGTCAATCCCGGTATGGGCAAATATTTGTATGAATGTAAATATGTAGGTACACAATGTAAGTATGTCACAGATGATCAAAGTACAATGCAAACTTATCACTATAAGGGATCTCTTCCAGCTTCCAAATTTGTACGTATATGATGAGCATAAATAAATAAATAAATATTTGTTTTTGAGTTTTGGATGTTTTACTCCTACATTATACTCCTACAGCCGCGAGCAAACATAAGTTGACCCATGGCAAAATTACGTATGTACGTACCTACTACGTATTACGTACTACGTCACACAAATGTTGGCATTGTGCAAAGTTGGCACACAAATCTTGCCATTGACTGACATCTTCTACACAAACAAGGACTTTTGTTAATAATACAACTACTAATTTGTTGTTCAACCTCGAAATTTCGGGGCGTTTGATGAAACTTGGTACGAACGTTCGTTAAAAGCCCTGTTTTCGTCTCCCAAAAGTCCCCGGGTCAGGACCTTGTAGAACGGCCGCTATCTTGGCAAATGTACCTACTCAATTCGTAAGAAATTCAGATTGTGTTCGAAAACTACGAACTATATAATACTTTTCAAGATAGCGGTTAACCCCTATGGTCCCTAAAGTTCAAATTTAAAGACATGTAAACAGAGGTTTCGGTGAGTGTGTGTAGTGAACTTGACTACTGTCACTTGCATTTTGCCCCATTTTTGCCCTAAAATATGTTTTGACCATCCTATTATGAAGTTTCAGTAATACGCCCCGCATCAATAATGTTAAATGTATAGTGTATAGCACTGGCGTGTTACAGACCCATCTACTGATGTCATGTTTATTGAAATCCGCCCGATAAATTAAGTGCTACAAGCAAAGCTGTGATTTCAGATTTGGTCTCCTCTCACGCCCGCCATATTGTTTTTTTTTTTAACTCGATGTGCGCCAACACGTTGTCAGCATTAAGAGAAATCTAACACCACCTCATTTTTTGGAATTCATCAAGCATCTTGACCAACTGGTGGTAACAAACTATCACTACTTAACGAGAAATTTAATCCATTTTCCATTCTTTTGGGTTTAGCCGTAGTCGGGTAAAATGTTATTATTAATGTAGTTCATATCCTATTGTGTAAATCAAAGTGGATTTGAAATTCTCCCGAGCTCCAAATTCGGAGAATCTTCCCTGGAAGGACATTGAGGGAAAATCTCACATGTGGATGCTTTTTTCTCCACGAAGACACGTTTTCTCGTCAAGGTTGTGTACTATATAGGCTTGTGCAGAATTTATTCAACTTTTTTTGTTTTATTTATTTATTTACGGTCGCTGAAACAGCTAAGGTCATTAGCGACCACTATTATATAGGGATACACTATTAAATCAAGTTGTAGTAGTTTATAAGTTTGAGAAATTTTACAGAATTTGTCGAGTTATTTAAACAATCCTTCAGATTATTAGGAAGATTAACTGTTAATCGTTCTGAGATATACATTGGATTAAATTTCTTACGAATGGAGTACATTTCCCAAGGTAGCGGCCGTTCTATAAGGTCCTGACCCGGGGACTTTTGGGAGACGAAAACAGGGCTTCCAACGAACATTCGTACCAAATTTCATCAAACTCCCCGAGATTTCGAGGTTGAACAATATTATATTGCTTATGCTTTTGTTTGTTATGTTTTGTTTTGTGGACGCTGTTATGTCGCTTAATAATTAGGATTTAAGAGCGTACATTAGCTAAGCCTTTTTTCACTTTTTCTCACATTTTTATGTAAAATAAAGATTTGTATTTGATTTGTATTCAGATTCGAGAATTCCCAGTAAATATTTCTGTCGCGCTGACGAAGGCGGGGCCGTGCGCTAGCTTGTGTGCATGCACGCACACAGATACGCACCATAATGTCATCAAATTCATCAGCAAATAAGAAGATTAATTTCGAGTAATAATGTACGTCACGTCGTGGCGTGGTTAGTAATCGTTTGCTTTCCGAGTAAGAGGTCGCGGGATCGAATCCCAGAGAGATAAAGTTTTTTTTTTATATACCTTTATTATTATATTAGGTAACATTTATAACTTAAATAATCGTCCGTTTGGATTTCAATTAATAACTGCTGTATTTATTTTAAAAATAAAAAAAAGATTCAACACATATTTAAGCTAATCTCTTTATTAAGTACATAGTAAACAACCAAATTTCTTTATAAAAACAAGACAACAACATCATAAATAAAAATAAACTTACAAGCAAAAAATTATAAACTAATTAAAAACTAAATTAACTTAACTTGCCCAGTCAAAGGAAGAAAACCCCGTCCAGCAGTTCCGTCTGCGGCATAGAGCCCATAACGCTGGCGGCGTTACCTCTCTGTATTGCTAAAGAAATACGTTGCGAGAGGTAAGCGCCAGCCCTATGGTCCCCTGAAGCGTCGACGAGTCGTTTAGTCATTGCCCTCATAAATGATTTCATGTCAGCTGACCAGGGACCCAATGTTTCTACTGCAAGCGCCGCAAACTCGTAGTCTTTAATTAAAGACGAGTATTTGCGGCGCTTCAACACCTGGGCCTGGTCAGCTGCAGCGCCGGGTTGAGTGCGAGTCCCCTGGATGTGGGACTGAGCAAACGTATCCACGCACGTTGCGTCCCACACCAAGGCTCTGCCCAACTTCCACGGCACCAATGTGGCACCATCAGGTCGCTTGCCATCGTCTCTTGCTAAACCTGTGGGTTCGAGAATAGCAGGCACAGACACGGTGGCAAGCGAACGACGGACTAAATCGTTTATAGTGCCGTGGCGGTATAAGCGGCCGGCGCTTTTTATACATGAGAGGCCATGCCTACCCGACTCATCGACGCTTTTGCCACAGACGCATGTATGTGAAACACATATTCTGGCCCCAAGCCTCAAGCAACAAGCAATTCTTAATGTGCTTTGGTCCAGAACGGTGCCTATCTGTCGTGAAGGAAGCGCGTAGAGCCAGTGTCCCGACTCGGGGGCGGAAACCGCCAGGAGGCGGGCGCGTTCAAAATCGTCCGGGCTACTTTCTACGAGGGATGCTTGCACCTTATTAAGACGAGGGTTGTCCCAAACCCGCTGAAAATGTCTGACCGCCGGGATGTCCGTTCCAGGGCACGAGTCACACCATGCATCCCTGGCCTCCTTCAAACTCGCTATCTCATCGTCGACTATCTGGGGAAGGTTAAGAATGATACCGACGAGAGACAGCGAGCCATAAGCAGAGGACAGGAATGCAGGTAGGGCTACGCTGGCCGAGGCTCGAACGCCCAGCCCCCCAAGCCTTATTGGGAGAACCGCTTGAGTCCAAGATCTGGTGCTGGAGTCTAAATTAATGTTGAGAATTTTGGAAAGTGTTGTCTGAAGGGACACATCAATGGATGACAAAATGGTAGGGAATTTCCAAATGGGACAACTGCGCAACAAATACATAAATTTCGGGGTGAATAAGCAAAAACGAATAATGAACAGGGCCATATGAGGATTGATGTGAAAAAGTAGGTCGGATGTATTTTTGAACAAGTTTAATTTACAATTAATGACAGGGTTGATTGATTCTTCGAAAATTGGCGAGCCTAAAAGGGTGAGAGATGAATTGGAATGAACGGAGAGATTAGGCAAAACTGCATTAAAATTGGTTAGTATGTCAATTTTATTTTCAAGTGGAAGGCGATCGGGGATGAAAATTTCGCACTTTGTGAAGTTCAAAGAAAGGCCAATTTCCGAAAATTTATCAATGATTGTCTGTAAGTCCTGCAGAACAATTGAAGCATCTCCACCCAGAGAACCATCGTCCAAGTACCATAAATTGAATTTAAAATTTAGCGATGAGATGATGGGGTGAATTACTAAACTAAAAATGGCGGGTCCAAGCGGATCTCCTTGTTGACATCCCACACATGAAGGTATAGTTTGGTCCTGATAAATTAAATTTGACGGTGCTCCGTAGCATTGCCACAAGTAGTTGTATAACTCTGGGAGCACTTTCTTGGATTCAGCTAACAGAGCGCCGCGGTCTACCGAATTGAATGCATTTTTAACATCTAATTTGACAAATACCTCATAGCCCGGACGACTTAAAAAGGTACGTGCAGCATGCACCGCCGCCTCGCAACCGCCCTTAATGCCGAATCCCAGCTGCCGGGGCTTGAAAACTTTTGTCAGCCTCTCGCTAAATTTTCGGCAGCAGAGCTTTGAAGCCAGGCGCCTGAAAGTAAAGCCAACGGCAATCGGCCGAATACCACCATCCTTCTTTGCTAAAGCAATCAAATTGGCGCCGTATAAGACTGGAACTATCTCGGCATTCACTTGTCCTGACAGCATCAAATTTATCAGTGCCGTGAGTTGCTTTAGCAAAGAAGCTCTCGTGTCACCCAATGAAAGAGTGGTCAGGTCCTTGAGATGTTGAGGTGAGAGACTATCAAGCCCACCGGCGGACCCGTTAGGGAAGGATGAAATTGCCAATTGGACGGCATCTTCGGAAACCGTTACAGTAGGGTTTATCATGGGATGGTGGATCTGGCAGTACAGAGGTGGCTGAAGGGACAGGGTGTTTTTCCCTCAGGGCGGCGTAGGTCTCGGCGGAGTGGGCAGCAAGGTCGTCGCTAGAAAATAAAAGACGGGCAGCTCCACTCACATTCCCTTCGGATAGCTTATTTTCAATTGCTCTAATTTTAGAATTCAGCGAAGGTGGTGGCTTGTTTGATCTGCTATTGTAAGAATTTAGTGGCACGGAAGGTAAATTGGACAGTGATGCTGTATTAAGCTTGATTTGTGAGGTGAGTGAGGCTTTGTTGGATTTATCTGCGTGAAGGACCGTGTATGAAAAAGTAAGTGGACGCTCCCACGCCTTAAGAGAATTTTCAGCGACTACCCTGGCAATGCAATCGGTGAGACAGCAGGCGACAGATATGCGTGCACCACGAGGTATTCTTCCTACAACTGGGATGTTTGTTTTCAGCAGCCCTAGTCTTTCTGCTAGCGTCGTTTGAGCCGGCGGTGTCACAGTAGAGCTCCGGGTTGAAGCCGATGGCGCGGGCTGAGATGCGCTGGGCAACGGGGGGTCAATATCAATACGAATGCCATGACGGCGAGCGGTATGGATAGCGAGCCCTCGCTGCCCTTTATATTGTTTATTGTCACCGCAAGTCGGGCAGTACAATAACTCCGCCGGATTCACAATGGGCTGAGACGTCATAAAATAATAATAAAATTAAACGACTAAAAACTTAAAATTATATCGTAAAAAACACAGATTTAGCATACTAAATTGATTGTTTACACAAACGTCACAACACAAAACTTGACAATTGTCAAAGGGTACAATGCTGCGCTGTGCGCAAGTACTGTTGACTTGTTGCCCGGGATGCGTCGGTTGCAGGTCCAATAGGGGACGAGTATGCGTAGCACTGCGCAGGTCTGTGCGTCACCAAGGGAAACGAATGATGGACAATTGTGGCGTCCTTTCAAAACGGCGTGTCATAAAAATTTTGGCTCATATCAAACGATTGGGCACTGCTCTCAGCTTGCCAACAATTGATGGCATGAATCAGTGGTCAACGAAACTGGACCTTGTAATTGAATACTTGTACTAGGCGAATTTGAAATTTAAAAGCGCTTTATGTCCGAGCTGACATTTTATGAATGTTGAAGTTTGACATCCAATTTATTGTACATTTTATTTATTCAGTACCTAATAGCCCAATCGGGAGTGATTTGCCTCGCATTCTTGCTTCAGCAATGAGTTTTCGGGAATTTATTTCCGTATTAAGATCTTCCTGTGAAACTGTATAGACACTGGTTATGTTTTCGAACCTTTTTAATAATAATAATTTAGCTAATCTTAATATTGATAAAAGATTTTTACCAACTAACTTAACAACATTTAAAATAAACGAAAACCCGGTCCCACTATTATTAGTCTATTTCTAGAAACTCCCATGCTTTTCGCGATTAGAAATTAAATCATTATTAATTGAAAACATATTTTACAAAAAGTGCCGCCGGGCGCTGGGATCGAACCCTTGAACATTATTGACCCTTCAGTCCGTATGCGAGACCACCACGCCGGGTATTTTACGGTATTATGATAGTCTAAATTAAATTTTATTTTCACTTACCATCAATAATAATAAAATATTTTGACTAAGTGAATTTCCCTTCCTATACTTCTCACAAAAGTCCATATTAGGACGTGGAAAATTTATATATTACACAGGCCACATTGTCTTATATGGCGTATTAGGTGTATGTGTGTGCATTTATGATATATTTATAGTAACATCAATATTATAAAGTCAGTTTTGCTGATTTATTATTGTCAATATATACAAGATTATAATTAACATAAACTAAATTAAATTAAAACTACGTTTAATCTAAAAAAGGCCCTCGAGGCATTGTACCGAGAATGCTGGCGGCATTTCCTCGTTGAATTGCAATGCTGATGCGTTGCGCAAGAAAGCCGCCAGCTCTTCGGTCACCAGTTACATCAGCCAGACGTTTCGCGATTTCCGCAAATAACTTATGCACACTGGGACCCCACGGACCGAGGGTCTCGACGCCAAAGGGTACAAAGTTGTTTTCTCTGCCGAGGCCTCTATATTTATTGCATTTCAGAAGTTCGGCGTTTTAAGTCCATATAATATACAACGACGGTGGCAAACAAGCTTACCGTAGTTAAGCAGTTACCGTAACCTATGGACACTTGTGACTCCAGAAGAATCAGAAGCGCGTTGCCGACCCTTTATTCACTTGAGGATCTGCTGTGTTAGCAGATAGAGACATGCAGGTCCCTCACTCCCAACAACACAGCGCACCCTAGGGAGCTCTGGCGACCTTACTCACCACCAGGAACACAACACTACATACTTCATAGCATGCAATAATATAGCAACACTACAAAGCAGTGGTACTATTATGGCTGCGGTCTTCTGTAAGGTGGAGGTACTTCCCCAGTTGGGCTGCTCCACATACGAGCGAGATGACATTCCGCTGTGCCCTACCTCTCTAAAAATATAATATAAAAAGAAGATATCGATGGCTTTAGATTTATCGATAACTTTTCACACCACTGGGTTATCGATCTTTAGTATCGACAATTGCCTATCACTTTTTCGTATGTGTTTGTGTAGCGTACCAGATCGTTACCGCCCCAAAAATCTGTGTGATAAGGACAACTGCAGCTCCGACTAAAAGTCCTAAGTAAAAAATCATAAGGATCGAGGTTTCGTTCTTGACTGTTTCCTCCTCCGAAACTACATCAATCGTAACAAAATTTTGGGAAATAAATAAGAATTAAATTTTAAATGTCGGGCTGTTTTGATTTTTGCGCTCATTGTTAACAGATTTGTGTAATAGGCGTATGTTTGCGGACTATGTAATTGGGTCGTTTTGAGCTTTCTTTGAAGTAACCTAGCACTTATTAAAATATGAATAGCAAAAATATCAAAACGTACCAACACAAATTTTGATGATTTTGATATTATTTCAAAAAATCATTAATCTACGGTCAAAAACCACGAAGGAAACAGTCGAGAACGTTTGTATGGAAAAATGACCAGTGGTCATTCCTCTTAATTTTATAATTGTTTTGTATGTATATATGTTAGTCTTTAAGAGGTACTTGTTACTTGGGCCTTAGATGCCTGAAATAAATGGTTTTATTTATTTAATGCACGATTAATATTTTAAAAAAAGTTAGCTAGTTTAAATATTTATTTTGGGGTTAAAAGACAACTGTGTACAATTTAGTAGTTCAACGTAAATATTGATTTAAAGAACCTCAGTGAAGTAATGCAATTTACTCAGATACTGATGACGTATGCAAGGTACGCTGACGTCACCAGCTGCCACGGGAATGACTCGCCTTGTTTTGTTTTACCATGAGTTGACCTGACAGACCACTTTGACCTATATCTGTATCAATGTCCTAGCGTACCAATAAATAGCACATATTGTATTTAATTTATCACCTAAATCATTACTCATTATTGGCAACATGAATAAGATAGGTACATCTATTTTCCCGTACACGTACTATCGGAAATTGAATTCCAGCCACACGATCCCTTACCATTAGCGAACCTTACTGTTAGAATGTCATTCTGTGCACCGGTTTTCAATTTATGGATAATTTGCGATTTGGCGGCTGCCACGCTTGGCTGAATATGTGTGAATGAGGTTGAATCTATTACGAGGTAAATGCGGCATTGCTGTCGCGAAGCCACTTCTGGTCACTCTCATGGCCGCGAATGAGAACCTATAGCACTCAAGCTAAGACACCCGTATTAGCATATATGCAACTTTAAACATACCCTTACAACTTAGAAAGGATTCCTTTATATATCTGACATAGGGGCTGCCGCCTCGTGCGTGCCAGCTCCCTATGACGTGTGGGGACTTTTGTCCCCGAGAATGTCCTCCAACCTCCCCTTATAGACATCCCTTACCACCATTGATACTGTCCCAATTCACACGCTATTGTTCCAGTTACCCGGGTGCACCCTTGACTGATGATGATATGGCCTGAAGCCGAGACTACCGAACTACCCTGTTGTTACATTTGTAACTAATCCTCTAACACTAAAGAACTCCACAACTAAGAACTGTGTTGCGTGTCCTACAGGTCACGTACATGCACGACCTGTAGGAAAACCTTATTCATCTACATGCTATACCAGTACGCCTCCCAAAGAGAATGAGACCTGTGGACGCACATAAATACATTGCATCATAAACAATCATCGTCCGATCTGTGTAAGCACATGAACACACGTGTAAATGATACCAAATCGTTACAATATTATAAGACGCATCGAAAGTGATTATGGAAAGAGCTCACCCTGGTTTTCCTCCAAATCAACCACTACAAAACCGCACTTAACTGTTCGTTCCCAATATAGCCGTTAGGAACTCTGACAGCCCGCCTACCCGTCAACATTGTTATAAAAATGATTCCTTGTAAGTGTTGCTACATAAGATAAATCGGCTGTTTGAGACATAATTATAAACACCAATGTAAATACTATCGTGAATCATGACCATTCACGACAATTGCAGTCTGTTTTTTTGGATATAACATTTCATTCTCTTTGATTATCATTCTATTTTAAACCCCCGACGCAAACGAGGTGTGGTTAGTTTCATCAATTTCATCATCATATCAAGCGAAAAACGTATACTGCTAGATGAAGGCCAGGCCTGTGAGGGTCTGTGAGGGAGGCCCTCCCTCACAGACTCAGAGTGCCACAAATAACGTTCCTCCACCACCCGCATCGCGTGGTCTCCCACGACCTTTATCATCTCCCACGACCTTTATCATTTCCCACGACCTTTATCATCTCCCACGACCTTTACCAGGTCGGCAGTCCACTAGGTGAGGTTGTGGTGGTTACAAGTTTAATATCGCATAATCATGCATTAAATATCACATGTAAGTAATATGTCACCGTAAAATTGCTAACTCTGTTCGTTCATAAACTAACGCGTTAAATTATAAACTAACCTAACATAACCTACCTGTCAGTTTATAATCTCACTAGGTAGATTATAAACAAAATGGTTCTTACAATTTTGCGGTTACATATACAAGGTTGTATACTTATTTTTGCATGTACGTATTTATTATATTTAGAAAAAAAGAAAGAAAGAAATAAACTTTATATCCATAACCATACTAAACACGTACACATTACAATCATATCTGAATAAATGAGGCAATGGGGCCCAATCTCAGCATGTGCTGGCCAGAAATGACCAGCGAGTGCTGATTTTCAGAATGGTCCCAGAAGCAGAAGAATAAAAAATAGATATACCTACAAAACTACCTAATCCTAAACTAACTAATTTATGTATATGTTTTGGTGTGAATATGTTGTAGGAGTACCGGATTCATTTTTTTTCATTTGTTACTTGCACTGCCCAATTTTCCGCTTTACCTTAATGTTTGACTGGTAACGAATGCGATATTGCATTAAGTCCGCCTTTTCTACGATAAGTATTTCTTTTGCGCAATAAAGTTCACCTAAATAAATTGTCTGTGTGCCTGTGACATCGTAGCTTCCAAACGGATGAGACGATTTGAGGACGATTTTTTTAAATAGTTTTTCGTGTTCTGTCAAGGATGGTTCTTAGCTATTTTTGTTGTTTTGAGGGTGTTTACATTTTATTGTTCATCATATTATTTGACATTCCGGTAGTTCGGGTCGCAGTCTCCAGACAGCGCTGTCTGGCAGTTCGCGTTCAACTTAAACCATGCGTACTACAAACACCGTGACACTCTCCACTTTAACGCCTTGGCCACGACTTTGGTCTCAAGCGACCTGCGACCAGCATTTTATCTGTTCATTGCGCGGTCGAGACGCGCAACGTACTGTGGTTAGTTGGGATCACGCGCAATGAACAGATAAAACGCTGGTCGCAGGTCGCTTAAGACCAAAGTCTCGCCGGAAGATCAGCGCTTACTCTTGACTCGGCATTATGCTGAGGCGAGACTTTTTCGTGACATAAGTGTAAATCATGTTTTATTTATATTTTTTTTCCTATCGCAGATTCAATAATTTGATTTTTTTCTTGTATTTGTTTTTCTTTTATATGTCGCGAATACATGTTTTTGACTTTCTTTCTTTCATATTTCAACGTGTCAAAAAAATGCTTGAAACACGGTTAGTATCGGTGGACTTGAGTATGAACTCTGAATTTATATTGCACAGAAATGTAGATAGCTAGCGACGTAATTACCATTTGCATCGAGATGCATTGATGCTAAGATCTTGCGACTAAACGGTTTTGCCGTGCGGTGTAAATCTAGTAATCCTCTTATATGTATAGGTACTGGATTCGATTTTGAATTAATTTCAATGTATACACTTCCACGCCGCCGCTGAGCTAACGATTCAGTGCGGGCGCAACACCTTCACGTCAAATCAAAATGAAGTTGGAATTAGTAAGAAATTACTTGACACGACCTCCTGTATGTTCAGATACTTACCTACATAGAAAGCAGTAGGTACAGTGCGGTTTCCCTAAATAGGCGTAAATATTGATGTTATCTTCGTATTTATACGAGGCCTTTTTTTGGATTTCACTTAGTTTTAATGTACCCATAATACTTTATTAATAAAATAAAAATCAAAGGACTCTAAAGGGGTTCTCAGTTTGACAAATAAAAAGAAGAAAACTGCATTTTTCCGTCGAAGCGCAAAGAGGTTTGTTAAGAAAAACTTGCTCAAATTATTATTATAATAATTGAGCAAAATTTTATACATAAACTGCATGACATAATCTTATAATGCCGCTTTCACAATTTTAATGAGCTGTAAATTGAGTCTGTAGTAGGTACCTACTATTAGCCAACCATGTTCTCTGTATTTCTCAACGTAAATACTAATCCCGCATTTGAGAAATAGCAGTAAAGTTGTTACGTATCATTATATACAAACAGTACGTCCACAGCGATGTCGTCAAACGCTTTGACTTCGACGCAGCAAACAACCGCACGAAATAAGCACTCAACCATCTTTCAACATTAATTCGATAAGTAAACAACGAAGGTGAACTCTTCCTTTGACAAAGTCACAACTGCGTTAAATTTACCCGTTGAGCCGCAGGGATAGGACCGTATCGCTGCCGCAATGCGCCGCCGATACTGGCTGCATATTTTATGCGTGTCGGCATCCTTCTACGATCCTTACTTACAGTTTCTCTAACAGTGAACTTTAGTTGTGGCCTGTATGTGTGCGATGTTCCTGATACGTATGAAGTTGGGTGTTGTTAGTTTCTAATACTGAAAAACTTCATATGACAGAAATAGGATTCCAACAACAGTGCCTAGTAAACGATTCATCTTTTAGAATTATTTTGATTATGTGCCTACTCATTACTTGGTTGTTTCAGTAAGACAAAACATAGGTTCCAAAATATATCGGATGTATCCTGTGAAGAGCAAACAATTAAAAGAATGACTCCTTCTAATGTCCCAATTTCAAAAAAAATATTTGTAGTAATTCTGATCCCTATTTTATAGCGAAAAACCTTTAGTTATCCCTAAATACGCAGCATTTCTGTCATTAAATATATTGGTATAGTTGGTATACTTCAAATTATTTGAGTTGGACTAATTGCATCAAAGTATTCCATTCAAAAAGCAACTCTACCGTCCAAGGTGGAATACTCCAATTCCAGTGACAGTTTCATAAAAAGTCAGTGACAGTTTCATAAAAAGTCAGTGACAGTTTCATAAAAAGTCAGTGACAGTTTCATAAAAAGTCAGCCACTTTAAATAATCTCAACCATAAACACCGGAATCACAGTTTTAACTGTGTTTTTTTTCTTTTCTTACTATTTTGTAGGTTATTTTACACTTAACCACCTCTCAAATAATTACTAAATAACTAACAGTTTCAGTATTTTTACTCTTGTTACAGATCACACCCTGGTAGGTATGTATTTGAATATTCTCAACTGGGATTCGTCTAATGATGTTAAGTTATCATAAACTGTAGCATAACTCAGAGAAGTTTATAATAAGAGCACTTTCTACTTGACTAGATGATTCGCAGAATTGAGATAGTTGCACAACTATCTCTCGGTTGAATTTGAATAAGGTAAATGTATTGTAGGTAAATTACTTGTACAGCATTTGTGAGAAGGTATTTGAGTAGATATAATCACATTAATACACGAGTGGCTCTGTGAGATGTAGAACTCACAAGTCTGTATTTAATAAAAAAAAATCTGAATAGTTTTTTTTTATAATTAAGGAACCTGCTCAATAAATTTCACAAGAGAAATGCGACCGGTAGAGGAGAACAGCTGGACAGCCGGAACGAAAGAATTTTGGCCTAAGCTGAAGCAGAATACTTCGTTCACTTCGCTCGCTATTTCAATAAATAGAAACTACATCGAGGCAACACGTGAATTAGGCAACTCATAAATGCTTAGTAGTTGAACTCTTTACTGTGATAATATTTTAAATATGAATCAAAATTAAAACGATTTAAGCTTCCAATAAAATAAGTTTCTGTCAAAAATTTCATTTTTGGTACAAGCTTTTACTGCCGATTGTACTTTTCTGCATACCATCATAAACTACTCATTGAGACGATTCTAACGAGCCCAAACTCGATGGGGATGTGTCGTTTTATTGCGGAGTTCCTATGGCCACCTTCCAGCTCCAGCATCAGATCAGCTCCAAGTCATCATAATATTGCATTGTCATGCAATATACATAATATGCTTGCAAAATTTCAGCTCAATTGGATAACGGGAAGTGATTGAAAAATGGATTGCAAATTTTGACAAACAACTTATACTTACATATTTACATACGTACGAACAGTGCAAGTTATTATAAAGCTTGTAAAAAAATACGAGTAGTCCACCTAATTAATAAGTTTGCGTTTAATGGAAAAGCCGACATTATCAACTCAAAAGACAAACGGTAAATTACTAAATAATCGTCTTTAATTACTAATATTTGACGACCGGTTAGCTTAATGAGTAGTGACGCTGCCTATGAGGCTGAAGGTCTTGGGTTTGAGTCCAGCACCCTTAGCGTGGGATTGAAGTGAGTCGCGTCTACTATCGACGCTACCGCCTATCGTCAAGATTTAGTATGAAAAGTCTATACACCGCCCCTGGTGGTCACTCATAGAACTAAAAATCCAAACTGTAACGTGAGGCACTTATACATTACTTAATTCGCTATCGACTTCACGTTTGTTCACGATTTTCCAATATTCAACCTTATATCACTAGCATTTATCGTTTTAATTTAAATGTTTGTCGGTTATGACATTACAGAATACGCGCATCGCGACGTCGACAGTGTTGACTGTCGATACAATATGGCGGCGCGGGGGCCATTTATTTGCATTTTTAAATACAAAATACGCGACAATCCGAATTTTGCGGATATAATTATGTTGTCAATTCAAAACCCTTATTTTTATAAGTTCTTTAATTTGAGATAAATTTCGATCGGATCTACGGTAACTCTTGACGGAATAATACGATATCACGGGCCATTTTGCAAGTGAAATAGTAAACTACAGTCGCGACGGTATTCTTCGATTCGAAATGTCTCACACTACCGATTGGTAGTACGAATCGAACGTTAAATTACGCATCGAAAACTAAACGCAAAGTGCCTAACGTTTTGCAGTTGGTTTCGTAGTCCAACGGCAGTGTGAGTTACAAGTTTGACGGGTCGAATCGAAGAATACCGT
Organism: Epinotia brunnichana; assembly: GCA_963854355.1. NCBI lineage: Eukaryota > Metazoa > Arthropoda > Insecta > Lepidoptera > Tortricidae > Epinotia > Epinotia brunnichana. Next base: position 5,499,267 of record OY977941.1, read on the forward strand.
AGCGAGATCGAAATCTATTCGAAGCGCGTTTATTCGATCTCGTATTAGTTACGTAACGTTAGGTTACGATTGTATCTCACAATAAGGGTATTGGGGGTAAACACGTAACGTTCCGAACGCACGTACCTACAATTTAATTGTCATTTTTTCCATAGAAAAAGTGACATTTAAATCTACCTGACGCGTGTATAATGCGTTACGTGATCAACCAGCCGGTAAGGGCAAATATTTGTGTGATGTGCATGAATATTTGTTTCTAAGTCTTGGATGTTTTCTATGTATTTAAGTATTTATAATCTACTAGCTGACCCCGCGTACTCCGTACCGCCATACAAAATGTATGAAACAAAGAAAAAAAAACTTTACATTTTGCATTAATTATTAGTTATTCTGCTATTCAGAGTGAAGACAAATACAACAAATCAAACATCACAAAGATCGGTTAGGCCGTTCTTGAGTTATAAATGGTGTTACTAACACGACTTTGTTTTACTTGTAAATATATATATAGATTAAATATATTGTCGTCTAGTGTGTGGATGCGGGTGGCGCAGGACCGGCTATTGTGGCACTCTTTGGGGGAGGCCTATGTCCAGCAGTGGACGTCTTTCGGCTTATATGATGATGACCCAAACACAAGTCTTATTGAACTTACTATTGGACTAGTTCGATTTGTGTTATATTTTGCCAAAATATTTGTTGATTTATTATCCTATCCTACTAATATTATAAATGCGAAAGTTTGGATGGATGGATGGATGTACGTTCCATTAAATCTCAACAACTACTGGACGAATTTTTATGAAACTTTCCAGTAATGTACCTTATATAGCAGAATAGGACATAGGCTATAATTTATGTAAAATTTCATCCCTTTTAGGGACGAAAAATGGGATGAAACTTTGTATGGAAACCAAATATTTTTATGTTGCGAGGGCGGCGTTATTGTTACCATGGTAAGGACATCGTCAACAAATTAGAAAATGGTTCTAAAAAGAGTTAGTCAAATGAAGATTCTATGCGTAAGGAAATTGATTTATCCTACTAATAAGGTAGGTAGGTGCATAGTGCCTGCCTTGGCTAATATTAGCAGTTCACCTCCGGTGGCGAGGCAGCTAGGCAGTTGTTGATGGTCTTAAGGGCTGTGATAGGGGTCCTGTTATCGCTGCCCAGACACTGCATCGCTACTCTTCTCCGATCGTAGCGGCTATCCGTTCCATTGGGTCAAGCGAGGTAGGGACGAGAGGGTGCGTCTGTGTTTGCGCGAGCATTTACGCACCATAATAAATATCCTGCGCAACGGACAGTTTCTGGATGGTTTCTGGATTTTGGTAACGTGATCATAAAAGCTCTGTGGCGATGGACCGAGGTAGAGAGGCCTAACTTTGCAAGTCGTACTTTATCTCAGATCTGCACACAGGCGGCTCGGGGAGAGTGGTCGTTTTCGCGCTGCACTGGAACAACAGCGCGAGCTGACATTATCAAGGTATCTATCTTCTTCTATACATATAATATAATAAAGCTGAATAGGGTCGAAAGTCTGTGACATGGAATGGATTCGAAAAAAAATTGGCTAGGGATACTTAGAGTCGACAACAGAACACGTTCCGTAAGTTTTTAGAATTTTTGTCTGTTTATCTGTTTGTCTGTTTATGTGACCGTGCATCACGTGAAAACGGCTAAACCGATTTAGATGAAATTTGGCATAGATATATTTTGAGACCTAGGAAAGGACATAAGATTTTTATCCCAGAAATCATCCTCAAAGGGGATGAAATAGGAGGTGGAAATTTGTATGGTATGAAATTGGAGGTGGAAATTTAAACCGCTGCACTGATTTGGATGAAATTTGATAATACAGCCTGTTTATTTAATATTACCTCAAATTGTAACCATACATAGCTTAGTACTATTAACCGATATTGTAAGAAAATTCATAGGATAATCCTTATCCCGTTAGTCATCCCCTAAGGGGGTAAAATTAGGGTTGAAAATTTGGATTGGACCCATTTGAATACAATTTGGTATAGAGATAGTTTGAGTCCTGGGAAAGGACATAGGATAGTTTTAATTCTGGAAATCCCTCCCTAAGGGCGTAAAATGGGAGGGCGAAAATGTGGATGGGACCCGTTTAGATGAAATTTGGTATGGAGATAGTTTGAGTCCCGGAGAATACAACGGATATTTTTAATCCCAAAAAATATTTCCTAAGGGGATGAAATAGGGGGTGAAAATTTGGATAAAACCCATGCAGATGAAATTTGGTATAGAGATAGCAGGAGTCCCAGGGAAGGACAATGCATAGTTTTTATCCCGAAAATCATTTCCTAATGGGGTGAAATTATGGGGAACATTTTGGATGGAACCCATTTAGATGAAATTTGGTATTGAGATAGTTAGAGTCCTGGGGAAGGACAAAGGATAAATATTACTACGGAAATCGTCGCCTAAGGGTGTGAAATTGGGGTGAAAATTTGGATGTAACCCATTTAGATGAATTTTGGTTAAGAGATTGTTTGAGTCTTGGGAAAGGACATTAGATAGATTTTATCCCGAAAATCATCCCCTAGGGGTGAAATAGGGAATTAATTTTTTTTATGGATGGAACCCATTAAGATGAAATGTGGTATAGACATAGATTTTGTCCCGAAAATCATTGCCTAAGAGGGTGAAATGGGGGATTAATGTTTGGATGAAACCAATTTAGATGAAATTTGGTTAAGAGATAGTTTAAGTTCCGGGAGAGAACATGGGATAGTTTTTATCCCGGAAATCATCTCTTGAGGGGATAAAATGGGAGGTGAACATTTGTATGGAGCTACTATACAACCGCTGCACCCGTTTAGATAAAATTGTCTCGGGGAAGCACATCCTGGAAATCAATCCCTAAAGGGGAAATGGAGGGTGAAAATTTGTATCGAGCTACGATATAAACGAATTCTACGCGGACGAAGTCGCGGGCAGACGCTAGTTTATTTATAATGAAGAAAAGTCTGTGGGATTGTAGGGGGTAATCTCCGGAACTATTATCCAATTCCATCAATACTTTCACCTGTTTGATATAATTACCTTTGTGAATGAATATTGCTGGCTATATTTTATCTCTCGGTTTTGCCTGCGTACTTTGCAATATAAAATAAATAAATAAATAAATAAATATTTGCGGACAATCTTACACAAATCAACCTAGTCCCAAACTAAGCATAGCTTGTACTATGGGTACTAGACGACGATATAGATACTTATATAGAGAAATAAATACTTAAATACATAGAAAACATCCATGACTCAGGAACAAATATTCGTGCTCATCACACAAATAAATGCCCTTACCGGGATTCGAACCCAGGACCTCTTGCTTTGTAGGCAGGATCACTACCAACTAGGCTAAAGCGGTCGTCAATATCTACGCTGATGAAACCGCGCGGGTAGCCATTATTTTATAAACTTCTTAAAAAGTAAACCATAACTTCACTTCCACTTGTATAATCGTATTATTCGTATTTCACACAATGCGGCAATAAAGTAAATCCAAGCTAACAGCCGACCATACGCTCGGAACACTCCGGAATTCAGCGAAGCATCCGACTGCACCCGGACATTCAGAATGCAAATTATCATTTACTGGTTGCAATGGTAATTGGTCCACTAAACATCATTCCGGGCGAAATATTGTTACTATGGCTGCGCAAGCTTGTATTATTGTAGTTTAAAGTGTTGTTTAAGTGTGCGCCATGTGCTAGAAACACGTTCGACAAGCGTTGAAATTATACGCGATGCAAGCAAATGGCTACGTGAAGCTTTTAGGTTGAGTTTTCACCAGCACGCGTAGCATAGTTGACATTTTTAACCCCCGACGGAAAAAGAGGGGTGTTATAAGTTTGACGAGTCTGTGTGTATGTCTGTCTGTGTGTGTGTCTGTCTGTGGCGTCGTAGCTCCTAAACGAATGGACCGATTTGAATGCAGTTTTTTATCCGTAAGCTGACGTGATCGAGATGGTTCTTAGCTACGTTTTAACAAAATCGGTTCAGCCGTTTTTGAGATGTTGTACTTTGAAATGAAAATGTTGGGGGGTTTTCAACTTTTCTAGGTTGTAGTTATATCATTGAAAAACATCACACAATGTGAGAAAGACATCCGTCACTCTCACACTCGCATACTTGTCAGAACGTGACGGATGTCTTATCCACAGCGATAATAAATAAAATGGCAACCATTCTACGCCCGCTGAGCTGTGAAGTAGTGGTGTGGAAAAAATCCACCAATAAATAGGAAGACATGCGTTAGTGTGGTTAGCAAAGTAATTTATTGGTGGATTTTAAAATATTGAGCTCACAATAGTATTATTATTTTTGAATAGCAATGCTGTTTGAACTTGGAAACTAAAATAATTTATGTTCGGAACATCTTGACTCGAAATACATACTTATATCCAAAAATGTATGGTGACAAGCAACAAAATATATAGTTAAGATTACGCATATCAAACAAGTGGTTTCGTAAGTTACTAAGTGAGTAAGTGATTACACTGATTACGTTCCTCTTAGTTGCTGCAGAAGATAGATTTTTTTGTATTGCGTAAAGAAAAATAAAAAAAAATACGAGTTTATTTTTTGTTATTTATTTACATTTTGAATAGCTTTGAACACCTTAATAGATTCATTTGGAATATAGTTTTAGATTTAAAAAAATCCTATTTATATGTCAAATAAAATACCTACTCGAAAATTTTACTTTGTCGACGAAAACTAGGAAAAACGCAAACTATTCACTTCTTGAAGTCCTTGGGCAACCGAGCTGTGCTCGGGTAAAAATAAAGAAAAAAAGGAGAAATCGAATTTTCTCAGACATGAGAACCAGCTTAACCCCTACGTTCCGAAACTCATCGAAAACGGTAGAGCCGTTTTCGAGCGAGAACGTGATTACAAATATATATATGTCGGAGATAAGAATATTGCCTTCAGCGCCCTCTGTTACTTTCATTCGGGACTCCGGTTGTAATGTGCTTTACTATAATTTTACGAATGTCGTCATTGAAATGTCAGGTAACGAGGATATTAGTTATCTGGGCAACGTCGGGAACTCATTAGTTCCGCCGTGTGCCAATAGAGGGCTATAACGGGTATTATTTGAATTAGAGTCAGAACAATAGACGGATGAGTTGTATATCAATGAAGAGAAAAGTCAAGGAGAAGGTGGAAGCTCTCCTGGATGGAGAAATAAACGTGAAAATGGTTTGGGGTGACGAAACCTGAGAACCAAAATTGCCAGTTCCCTGTATTTCAGATGACTTTCGTAACAATGCTGTAATGAAGTCCGAAGTAAAGCTTGTAAACTTAATATCGTTGTCTTTATCAATGCCCGAGATCCCAGGATACGCCCACACTCCGACATATACAAATATTGCTCGTTTAATAGTATACCTACGATATAGGATAAAAACAGGAAGGTATATAAAATATGTCCACTACAAAAATTTAAATTAAGACCTAGATAGTAATGGGCTAATGGACTGGTAACGCACACAACAGAAATTCCCAAGTTCACGAATATATACAAAGCGAGACCAAACATTTTTGGGCCACCATTTTCCAAACCGCAAATCATCAAACTACAAGTAAGAGCACGCGCAAACAGCGACACGCCAGACTATTTGTTCCACCGTCTCTGTTTGCATTTCTACTTAAGCACTTACACCAACATTTACAAGAGCAGCGTTCGCAATACCAAAATGTCTATCATTAAAATCCGGCAACATAAACTTTGTAATCCCATACTTAATCAGCGCAAACGGCACATGAACAAACACGAAAGAAGCATAACTCCGACCAAGTGAAAAGTTGCCTCTTGCGGAGTCGCAAAGCCGCGCTAAGCCTCTTTGCCCCTTTTTATTTTATTCGCTTACACACTCCGCAATTTCAACTACATGCCGCGCCGCGATGCGTCCACGATAAGTTTTTTAAATGTTTGCCAAGTTGACAAAAACTAGTCAAATGCAGTGCAATGAAAAGTTTACGGACCGGCGGCGCGGCGACATCGCTTTAATGGTTCTCGTTAAAACGGGCCAGTTCGCAATGCGATTTCACCGTCGCAAAAACGCCGTAATATTTACTTTGCTACAAAGGTTATAAAATTTGCACGCTGTAAACACTACATTTTGGACTTTAGCGAACAGCTTCGACTTTGTAATGTTTACACAATAATAATAAATGTTGACTCACAGCGAAAAGAACAATAATACAAAAGTAAAAACATCAAAGTTAAGTGAACTCAGTGGAAAGGAGAGCATTATGAATTATACTTGGGGTGAGACTGAGAGATGGAATAAAAAACAGTGTAATACTAAAGTTGAAGTTACAAAGATGATTCGAGCATGTTAATTGTTAAGATTGGCAAAGTGAGGATAATATGAGGAATAACTGGATGGTATAGTTTTTTTTTTACACCACGTCATTAGGAAACAATCCTACGGACCTGTTGTATACTTTGTTTTTATTCGCGCACACCTCTGTGAGGTTTTGGTGGCATTCGTATATCAAGCTGAGTGTGATATTGTGACTGCTCAGTACTTGTAGTAATTGACATTTACAAGTCCATAATAATAAAATACCAATAAGCTCCGGTCACCCACTGTCCGCTACGGATTACCTTAAAGGTCGTAAATCTTGAAGACTTAATTATAACTTAGTTCATTTACAATCACAGTGTGAAATCGAATTGCTAAACTAGCTATCTACTGGATCTAGGACATCCGATGGCGTTTTGTCCTCCAAGGAGAATAGTTAATTGCCAAAACTCCAAGTGATAGAATCATCAAGTGAAGGCTTGATACGTGCCAGGTAACCAACACAGTATAATGCATAAAATCGCTAACTGAAACCATAATAGTACATTACTTATCTAGGGCGGTAATAGTACATTACTTACCTAGGGCGGTTAAACAAAGAATGTCTCAGATCGCAGGTATTTGACGCCCGAGCCGAAGGCAAGGGCGATAAATATGCGCTCTGAGGCTTTCTTTATTACCGCCTGTGGTAAGTACAACATTTTACGTCTCTATCTGGCCAGGAAGTGGGGTTTTCCGCACGCATAGCGTGCGGTAATTCCTACTTTATGGCCAGGTATGACGTAAAATACGTTACATAGTAGTCGCGAATTCAGCCACTCTCATACGGACTTTCTATCCTTCGCGGGGACTGTATTTGGTTATATCATACCACTATAATTTGTTTTACTTCACTACCAATAACTATATGCATAGTTTTCATGTAATAAAAAATAATTACCGTTCTTATTGTACGAGTATTGTTGTCCTTGTACACATCGCATCAACAAAGGTGTAAATTTGGTTAGGTTAGTCTTGTCCGACGTATTATGTGGGAACCTCTCGCTGCCGACCATTGTGATTATCTAAGATGCTTGACAGCTAGAGATCATGGGAAGCAATGTCCTCCTTCTGCAAGTCCGTAAGAAAGAGCGCGGGAGTACGACCCTTCCGCTCCCCATATCCGCAGACGTAGCGCGTGGCGCGCACGTCGGCGTTATGCGCACTTGCTTCCCCCGCCGGTAGTGAACCAGGTTGCAGGATTAGGGGACCCTAGCTAACCTAAAGTCCACGGGTTTGAAGCGCCTCGAAATTGTCCTGGGGCGCTCTCCCTGGCTAGGCCTCTAAAGCGGGCTAGTCGCGAGGGTCATAGTAGCATGCGTAAGCGAACCTTTGACCCTCCTTGTAAGCGGAATGGCTGGATAATCGTTGGGGGTTTAGTGGGTAGTCTGGGCCTTTTGCCCCGGAGTCCGACACACCCGTCCATCCGGGCGGACGGTGCATCAATAAATAAATAAATCAAAGCATTCCCCAACAGAGAGCCATGGAGCGCGCCATGCTCGGAATTAAACTACAAGACCGAGTGAGGAATGTTGAGATCCGACGTCGCACTTAGGTGCGCGACGTTGGAGATACCATTACCAAACTCAAGTGGAGCTGGGCAGGACACCTTGCCAGGCAGAATGATGGTAGGTGGACCAAAAAGTTGTCAGATTGGTGGCCACTTCTAGGTAAAAGGAGCGTCGGCCGTCCACCAGCTCGATGGGTGGACGACATTAGGAAGATCGCGGGTCACGTCTGGATCAGATTAGCTCAGGATAGGGACGGCTGGCGTACTCGAAGAGAGGCCTATGCTCAGCAGTGGGCGATTACGGGCTGACAATGATGATGAATGATGATTCCCCAACGGAAAAAAAAAACTTACAGTCTTAAAATTCAAATTCACAGTTATAATATGATAAACAGTTATTACATAACGATATCATGTATATGATTTTAGCAGTCTATGATTGTATTTTGTTTTATTTATTTACTCAAGCACGGCCAGTGTTCCGTCGTAGCGTTTAATGAATGAGTGTTAAATGAGGTGTAGTAGCGTTTAAAGAATGAATTTAAAATGGGGTGTGAATTTATTCGATATTTTGCTCCTGGTGACATAGGCCATGTTTTGGACAAAAAAAAACATAGTTTTTTTTGTAGTTTTTTGAACTTACGCCTAAACCTCTTCTAGGTAGTACCGCCACCGTCATAAGCGTGAACTTGAATCTAGGTATGAACTCAGTGGACCAAAACGCTAATCTTATTTCAATCATATCCATCCGCAGGCCGATATCACTTAGCAAAAAGGAACGTAATCCGTTTACATTGTAAATCTCACTTGGCCCGCTGAGGTAAATTTGATTACGGTTGGGTCACCTCGGACCCTCGGTGCTTATAAGGCCATCTTTATTTCCTGTCACATTCAATCGATTTCAAATTATGCTGTGTAACGTCTTTACAATATTGGTTTAGGGAATGCATTGCTCAGCAAATGAAGATAGGCGTTATTGGTCCTGATGTTAGTGTGAGTGTAATTCCTAATGAAAGTGCGTCATGCATCATAATTAGATGAAATGAAATTATAGAAATAAAAATACTCAAATAATTCGGAATAGGTATCTTTGTCGTAGGGTCTAGTTCTCCCTATGGGTTGGAAGGTCAGATGGTAGTCACTTTTGTAAAACAAGTGCCTGCGCCACACCTTGGAGGTGCTAACGCAAATCCCGGAAACTAAAGTAAAACTAAAATTAAAGAAATATTTACAATAAATGCTCGAAGTACCTGAGATGCGAAGAGTACTAAAAGCAGGACTAGATGATTCAGTTAAACACCATTTAGACATTTAAGTTACCTACTAATCCATACAACCATTGATGTTACGAGAGCGGGGAAAAAATACTCGTATCGCACGTGTGTCGTCTTGCTCTTTAAATAAATATGAACTCCTTTTTTGAAGACGCCCTATAGTAGCTCGGAAAATTCTCGGGAGCTCATTCCACAATCGTAGCGTTCGAGCCAAGAAATTTCTTTGAAACCGTGCCGTATTATACTAGAAGTGTATTTAATTATAATTAATCAAGGTTTCATTATCTTAGCCACTATTTACAACATTTTCTTCACTCTTTACTTTAAGACGCCGTATCTGGAAACGGCCTCGTAAAATATATTAATTAATTAGGGGCTCGGCACACTCATGAATAAGTTAATTGTAACAATGCAGCCCTCCCCTCGCCCCCTTTAATTACTGCAGGTAAGAAACGTGGTTAATTAATATCTCAATCAAACTTAAAGTGCTTCGGTGTTGCGAAAACTGCTCGATGTGAGTCAGGAATTCTGACGATTTAATTACTATATTAGTTTGGCATCCAAACGAGTTAACATACCTACTATAAAATGAAAACCTATATTGTGGGTAAAAATCCTTAAAAAACCCTAGGCATCAGTTTTGTTTGCGTTAGTTTAGATGACAAAAAATACTGGAAACCAACCATTACCTACCGATATCTATTGTTTAATTGTTATCTTCAATTAAGGTTGTAAAACAATAGAACAAACATTAGCTACTTTACACGTGACACACTTCGGTCAGTTTCATGGCGTCTTTTTGTTATCTTTTCCCTTCATAATCAGCAACAACAAAAAGATGTAAAATTCCACCTAAAGTGCATTTTTGTCAGTTTAACTATTTAAAACAAACGATATGCATATTTGAAATAGGTATGAAATGTTTATTCAAAGACATTACGACTATACTTAGCTACAAAAGGGGCCTTATGTCATTTTTACTACTAACAGAAGCTCGTTAAGTTTTAGTAACAAAGTTGTAAATACCAGTACCTAACTATCTACCTACTGTTATTTGTTCTAACTATAATCTTGTCCGAAACTGTTCACCGCTGCACTGGGGGATGTTTACAAGACTCTGGACTGGAGAAGGCTAGGCATCAACATCAACGGCGAGTACATCACTCACCTTCGGTTTGCGGACGATATAGAAGTCATGGCGATAAGTACGATGCTCGATGACCTCAGTAACGCTTCCGAGCGAGTTGGTCTAAGAATGAACATGGATAGGACGAAGATCATGTCAAATGCCCTTACAACCAACCAACTCCCATTACAATCGGACACTTTACGCTCGAAGTTGTAGACGAGTATGTATACCTAGGAGAGACTGTCCAGTTAGGTAGGTCTAACTTCGAGAAAGAGGTCAATCGTCGAATCCGACTCGGCTGAGCCGCGTTCGGGAAGCTACGGCACATCTTTTCGTCCAATATTCCGCAGTGTCTCAAGACGAGAGTCTTTGACTAGTGTGTGTTGCCAGTGATGAAATAATTATGGCACTGAAACGTGGTCGCTTACAATGGGCCTCATATGAATGCTCAAAGTCACCCAAAGGGCAATGGAGAGGGCTATGTTGGGAGTTTCTCTTTAAAAAAATTAAATTTAAATTTAAATTTTGAACTGTTTATTTCAATAAAAAAATTACTTAAGGGTTATTACAATCTTAACTACTCATCTTAAATTTAAAAGATTTTTTGAGTTAAGGAGCCTACTTTAGTAAGTCTTAATTAAATAGGTAGCTATATTATGTTATTCTTGTTATTTTATACAATAGGATAAGTAAATTTATTGTTTAAGGCCTACTTTTAACATATGTCCTTTGACTATTGAACGTGTTTTACTACACGTTTTACCATCAATATAACGTATCAGCTCATCCGAAAATCTATTTAATATTGCAGGTAGGATACAACTCCATACCCTCTGCCCATATACATCTCTGCGTGACCGAATCAGAAACGAGGCTATCCGCAGCAGAACCAAGGTAACCGATATAGCCCTCCGAATCGCTAGACTTAATTCGCAGTGGGCGGGGTACATTGCACGTTGAACCGATGGCCGTTGGGGCGGAAAGGTTCTCGAGTGGCGACCACGTACCGGAAGGCGAGGCGTGGGTAGGCCCCCAACAAGGTGGACTGATGACCTGGTAAAGGCCGCGGGAGTCCGCTGGATGCGGGTGGCGCAGGACCGGTCATTTTGGCACTCTTTGGGGGAGGCATATGTCCAGCAGTGGACGTTTTTCAGCTGATATGATGATAATGATGATGATAATCTTGTTCTTGTTGTCGTTACAATAAAACATATAAATAAATCCATATTATGTACTAAAATAACATCCATGACAACAAAATATGATCATGCTTATCCATCACCTACATTTTTTTTTATACAACGACGGTGGCAAACAAGCATACGGCCTGCCTGATGTTAAGCTGGTACAGTAGCCTATGGGCACTTTTGACTCCAGAAGAATCACAAGCGCTTTGCCAACCGTTTATTCACTTGAGGAATCGCTGTGTTGGCAGATAGAGACATGCAGGTCCCCCACTCCCAACACAGCGCATCCTAGGGAGCTCTCGCGACCTTACTCACCACCAGGAACACAACACCACATGCTTCATACTTCATTAATATATATGTATGTACATATGTATATACAACGTGTTCATGACTAAAACGTCAACTATGAATTAACGGAAATCCGTTAATTCATAGTTGACGTCATAACAGCTTTTTAAATTTTGTACACTACTAAAACGTTTACATAGCTAGTTCGTTCGATACTACATATTTTTTACAATCATATTTTTTATTTCATGTTGTTCAAGACACTGGTACAATAGAGACAATAACCGTTAAAAAATAGCATACATACATTAAATGATATTGTACAAACTTTTTTTTTCTTAACTAATAATTATGCTTATTTGTTTCTGTGATTGTACTCTGCAATATGCCGAAGTTACCGGAAATTCCCGGGAACACCGTGTATACGTATATATTTTATATTATATTTGCCCTTACCGGATTTCGAACCCAGGATCGTCAAGCTTCATTGTATAGAACAAACAGTTCATGGATGGATCGCTTGAAGCTCACGTTTTACTTTTAAACTATATGTTTCGTTCTACATCATACTTTACATAATGCAACTGCTGCACTTTCCAAACCATTTAGATGTTTCAATATTGCACGTAAGAAATTGAACTTAAAATGAAAAAGTTTCTTTTAAAAAATGGTACAACCTTTTATTGCAGACTGTACTTTTCTGCATACCATCATTAACTACTCATTGAGACGATTCCAACGAGCCCAAACTCGATGGGGTTGTGTCGTTTTATTGCGGAGTTTCTATGGCCACCTTCCAGCTCCAGCATCAGACCAGCTCCATGTCATCATAATATAGCATTGTCATGCGATATACATATGCATGCAAAATTTCAGCTCAATCGGAAACCGGGAAGTGGGTCAAATTTAACTTGCAAGATTTGATTACAGACAGACAGACAACGGGACAGGTGAAAGTAAAAAAGAGCTTGTAAAAAAAGGAACTAGTTTGATAGAGCATGCTTACAAGATACTACCTACCTTTGCGTTTTATCTATGTGCCTATTAAGGCTCGACAGTCAACAGGGGCAGCGTTTTCGAGTTTTTTAAAACAATCTCAGACGTAGAAAATAGGGTTCAAAAATCTAAAAAAAAGACACGTATTACTTAAGGATCTAATCTAGTCAAAGTCGCATTCAGTTACGCGATCTAATGTACTTCACTCGATAGAAAAAAATCCCAAAGTTACCTCTTTTTGTAAAGTTTATTCAATATTATGACTAAACTATAGATATTTTAAATTAAATTTTTGTTCTCAAATAAAGTTATTAAATATTTATAGACAAATTCGCAGAGTTTGAATAGATAAAATGATTATCTTAATTACTATGTTTAAATACCTACAAAATGCGCGAGCGCGGAGGCTCGGCAGGCCCGATCAGTCGCGCGCTGGCCCATACGGACGACGACTCAAGGTCCTCAAGGACGATAGCGGGTGTACAAGCCTTAATGTATGCATTATCCTCAGCAAGGATTTGTTTTTTAGCTGTTAAACGACGAACATTTAGTTCGTATAATATACGAGCTTTAGATATGACAAGGAAATATCACGAAATTTGCCATTTGTTAAAAGTTTACGACACGTTTAATCGTTAAAGTTACATTGTCACGCGTCGCAAGTATCGCCTTTCACAAAAGTGCCTACATAGTGGCCATATCACGATCTATCATTAAAACGAGATAAATTGCACCTCCTGAATTTTAAACTGGAACGTGTGCCCCTTTTCACTGTAAATCCCGCCCTTTGTCCTTTGCGACTAACTTACGAGCATTAAAACTGTAGCAAAAGCGAGATTTGTTACAATTTGCCCCTTTGATCTCGCTGAATAGTGAGCTGCAATTTGGAGCTACGACTTGCGACATATCTTAGGTAAGTCGCTGTATAAGCCTTAATTGAAAGCTGATTGCAAAGTCATCAGCACTATTAAGAAATTCACGATCAATACATGTACCACTGCAGCTTGAAAGCTTAACATTTATTTAGCATAGTCTTCCATTGCAGGAGGTATTTTTAATTGACAAGATATATTTTTAAAGTTGAGCTGTCATAAATTTTAATTTATTTTATTATCTTCTGTGAAAGTGTGTCGATTTGTTTGTTGCTTTTTCAAGCTGCAACCGATCAATTGATTTAACTTAAATTTTACTTGGAAGTAGTTCCCGTTTTAAAGAAGAACAAAACATACTTTTCATCCCGGACAACTTCCTTACAAATGGGAAATTTGGAAGAAAACGATGATGGTAGGTAGGTAGGCTAAATCAGGGGCAGAAGTTAATTCAGTAATTGGTATACCTGCAGAAGATTATCCATCGAGTCTTTTTATTACAACAAAATAAAGCTATTCTATTCTTTTCATTCCCTGTTTCACTTTTCGAAAAAAAATGTATGTAAATATTTTCTAACTGCATAATTTAGGGGTTCATCCCTTGACCTTTCTAAACATTGACTATACTTGTTGTTGGCTTACGTGTCCGGTTTTTAAACTACGTAAAAGTACACTAGGCCATCGTAAACCTACACAGGTCGTAAACATATATCACGCTGTAACGGTAAATATTTTAAAAGACGGAACAACATTCCGATTTTACTTCGGATTTATTCTTCAAATGTCTCGACTATTCGTTTGAACATTGGTTTTAGTTTATATTTGGTGTAGATGCGCTAGTACTCCTAGGTACTCAAATTAGCTACTAACAACTACGCAGAATATGTAATTTAGACCCGTCCTTACATGGTGAGAGCCTTGTTCTGCACAGTCCACATTCAATGGTCAAGAGTTGGCTCAGTGCTACGATTTTACGCTAACATTACTTTACCGATTTTCATAAAATGTGTGGAGATAGCTTGAGTCCCCGAGTAGGATAATACTATTTTTTTCCCGCAAATCATCTTGCAAGTAAAATGGTGGGTAGAAGATTGCACAAGTGGAGTTTTGTAGTTATACGGATACAAAATCGTAGGAAAACTAGCCTCTTTAACTTGTTGGTAAACTCACAGTAAAACATTAATATAGCACAGTTTGGTAGTCCGCATTCATGAATAAAATAATTCACTTCGCGGAGGCCAATTTATGGCGACATGCGAGTTAATATGTCTTTATTATAGAAATTGTTTTATTTCGTGGCCTCTGACATTCTTAACTTTAACATAATATAGGTTAACTGCGCAGCTTGGTGCAGCATTTTCTTTAACGCAGTTGTAGTACTATGTTCTCCATGAGTTTTGAGAGGTAACCTATCGAAGTTTCGAAAAACACTTGTCCGTTTTTCACGTGTCCGAAAACGGTTTACCGAATTCTTATAATCCATATACTTTTGAAATGTCGCTGGTTTGTTTTCCCACATTAACGTTTTCCCGAAACTAAATAACCAGAAGAACGATTGCCAACTTTATTATTTGATAATCTTTTCATAATTCCGATGCTACGTAAGATCTAAATCTCTTTTTCCCTATTATCATTTTACCGTCACAAAATCTGATAAGTAATACCAACTAGAGTGCTGCACGAGTTTAAAAAAACAAACAAAAAGGGGGGTGGGGGCAAAGCCCCCGCCAAATGGGGCTGGGGGGGGGGGCGAAGCCCCCTCCACAGTAAATAAAAAATGATCGTAGGTTGTCCTTGTACTTGTAGGCTATGGTTATTTTGTGTCCCTTAGAGCGGAAATAGGTATCCCGCGAAGCGGAGCGCCGTTGACACGCTGGCGGTTAGGTTAGGTTTAGGTTAGGTTAAAATAATTGCCGTGCGGTAGTTAACGGAATTTTAATAAGTGCCTTATAATTTTAATAAATGAATAGAACAATTATATTTAAATTATTTGACTCATTTCTACGCAAATAAAATGGCAAACCAATTAATTTGATGAATTGCATCGACAATATCGTCATGCTACACTCTCAATCTTTTGTTGTAGCGGGATAATAATATTTCGGACTTAATACTTTTCGGCACTTTAAACTAGTTGACAAATGATACTTCGGGATTTTAATAAGTGCAACGAACTGAGAATTGGGAAAATAATAATATGGGAAATGTAATTTCGGGCAAACAAAATTTCGGCCAACTATAACAAAGGGAAACGTTTTCGGGATTTTAATAATCGGAATAACATTTTTCGAGCTTATGATAGGTAACCGTTTTGAAAATCCACGACAAAATATTTTAATTCAGAAAAAATAAGTTACATTAACGGTGGATTTATTAAATTTTTGTAACTTATTTCAATTTGACCTGATTAAAATAAGGGTTTTATCTAAAAGTAACCGTCAGAATTATATACATTAGGATCGATTTTTGGATGATCAAATTAACACTTAGCAAGCTCATATTAAAACGCGATGACAAAAAACGTTTTACCAATCAGTTAACTGAATCTTCATGCAAAACACGTACGATTTCCCGTTCCAGTAATCACCTGGCACAAATAGCTCAACACTATTAAATTTAATCACTAATTACCCAATCCAGGATAAACTACAACACCTCTGACAATTAAATCCTCCGACCCTTTACATAATCGCCCATTAACGGGTGTAATTGAAGAGAGCAGTGGGATTTCATTGATCTTGTTAAATCACAAGTTTTATTACGGCTGCCGACGTTTAATTATGCTCAATAAAAAATGGAGGTGGATTAATAAACATCATTCAAGAGTTAATGTAGTAATTTGTGAAAACGGTCTAATTAGGTGGATATATGGATGAGCTCTTGATTGGAGTTGGGAGTAAATTTGAGACATACGCTTCGTATTCCGATTTAATTTCGACGTGTTCTGCGCTTGTTCTGATAAGTTTGTTCGACGCATGGAGGAGACCGCGAAGTTTCACTTCGCCAGCACGATTGGCTCAAGTCAGCTCTCCATACTAATGCAGTCTGATTCCAATTTTAAAACACTATACTGGATTAATAAAATAGAAAATAAAAATAAAGCAATTTTAGATTTTTGTTGAAAACCGTTTTACTCGCTCTATTTCATTTTTATGTTAAATTCTAGAGGCAGATACTAGTTTCCGACCTAGATTATGGCGAATTCCATTGTATGTACAAAGTTTCATGTAATTCTTGCATGTACCAGAGATGTATTTGTATTTTATATCAGTATCTAAATATGTATATTAAAGGTTTTTTGTCTAGGTTAAAAATATCTCGAGCTAAGTGACAAAATAATATTAACATTTTACTGGCGAGGGGATTAAATAGCTGAAAAACTAATTATCTATCGCATTTTTCTTTAATTACTTATCTAGAAGTAACAAAGTTTAGAGAGTATATTCTAATTTCATAAAACTAATAACTACACTAAAATTTATCAATTATTTTACAGTTGATTATCTTTGAGTTTTGCAACTATAAAATAAATAGTTAACCCTCAGAAGCTTAGAAAAAGTTGCTTGCAGCTGATAAAAGTAATTTTCAGCATTTCTCAAGATACTTGTGAGACTTGGCGTAAAACGTCGGAGTCGGTTCAAGGGTACCATTTTGAAACGCCTTGTTGACTCATTGAAATCACATGTTAACCAGTTTATTGCACGCGCTTTCTCTCTTATCAGCAAATAGCCAAGTATGTGTGAACGAGACGCAGACTTTGAGGTATATGATTGGAAAATAACTGAAATGAAATTGTTAGTGGTAAAATGGGGTTCCAGTTATCTAACTTGCATTCCCGCGTATTGGTCCGCAATAAAAGGCCATTGTGCACCGTTGTCCGATTGAATTTCTACAAGAATTAAACTTGGTTCGACCTCCGATATACCAGTCGATATCGGCTTTAAAGTGTAAGTGCTCTTTTGTAACAATGTTACAGGAGAAGACGGATAAATACGTTTATTTGAGAGTAGGGAACTTGCATCTTTTTATTTTATTAAAAAATCAAAAGTATTATCCAGAGGAATATCAACTGTAGCATTAAAACTTTCTTATGATTTATTTTCTGGTGTTATATGCATTTGAAATCTGCACGCGCTGGCACCCCTTGAAAACCCTTAATATTAAACAGGCTTATGCTACGTGACGTCACAACTTATATTCTTGGCGCGTTTACTATGATTTCAGAACTCTTTGGGGGAGGCCTATGTCCAGCAGCGGACGTCTTTCGGCTGAAATGATGATGATGATGATCAGTAACCTCGGGCCGGTCATCGAAAGCATCCAAGACGATGCGGATGTTGAGAGGAAACGCAAGATCGGTATTTATTATAGTAATTTTTTTTTATAAAATTTAAATACTATTATGAAACAAACAGTCTTACAAAGATCTATAGTTTTATACGGTTTTGATGAACTATGCTAGCTATGGATATTTGTCAGATAAAGGTCCTTTGAAATTGAAATACATAACTAAATTCACGTCTTAATACCCCACATAATTCGCTGCCTTTAATTCAGATTTAAAACCTAGCAAAAATACAAGATCTATAGTTTTATACGGTTTTGATGAACTATGCTAGCTATGGACATTCGTCAGATAAAGGTCTTTTGAAATTGAAATATATAACTAAATTCACGTCTTAATACCCCACCTAATTCGCTGCCTTTAATTAAAATATTAAACCAAGCAAAAATACAACTAAATGCCGTATTAGTTTACCTAACACCTTAATGATAGCGACCAACGCAAAAACATTCCGAGAATTCCACACGGCAACTTGTCCCGTTTTTAATCTCAAAAGTTGTCGTACTAAAAATAAAAACAATCAAGCTAATGTTAAACCGGGCTGTAACATTAATACGGGGCGTTTACTTGGCGGGTTAAAAAGGGTTAATTTGTAAGTACAAGCGTAGGGGGCGAGTGTGGGTTAACCCGTCGGCTGCAGATTTCCCGGGAGGGCACTCGGGTGTACGGTCAGCAGCGACGTGTTGAGGTGCCTTTTGAAAGTTGAGTTTTTATGTGCTTGCACGCTTTTCTTCGTTTTTTAATGTAATTTCAGCGACGGTGTTGAGTGTAACCTTTTTTCAGATGTTTGTAATATTTTTAATTTGATGGTTTTTGAATAGAAATAGAAATATTTATTCGACAAAAACATGATACACTAGGATACATAGTCATTGGGTCCCGAGCTAGGATTCCCTGTGTTACGGGACCCAGTAGAACATCAAGCATACGATATTAAATAACAGACAAGTATAGAATAGATGTTTTACAAATTACAAAGCTACAATAATTTTAGTTCTGTCAGTGTAATGTGTGAGCGTGAGTGTGTGTGAGAGTCTGATAGTGCGTGTGTGATCATGAGTATTTTGAAGTGAAGGTATTTTATAAAAAAATAAAAAAAATGATTTTATGAATTAATTTAGCTTTTAAGATTACGATATGATCTAATCGCAAGTAAGATAGTACAGATGTCAAACTTGTAAATGATTTCTATCAATCATATTACAATAGTAGAATTTGAATACTACAGGTACCTATTATCACAAAAAAGTTATAGTGATAAAGTTATAGTGATAAAGTCCAAATTCGAGAGATTCCACTTGCTAGTAGTTTATATATTTATGTATAAAAATAGTTACATATCATAACAGTAGAAAACAAAACACAACTAAAAAAATTATCTGTAGTTTCCCACGTCTGCAAATTTTCATATAAGCGGAAAAATGCAACTTAGTGCTTTCGTATTATGTAAGTAGTTGAAAGCAGTAGATGTAAACATTGCAACCGATATCCATGTCTACGCTCCCGTAGCCACTCGTGTCTCCACATGGATCTCGCTAGACTAAATAACTAAAAAAAAATTGTACATAAAAACAGGTAACAAAGCGTGCCCTAACCAAATCCTACCATCATAATCTTCTTCGTTCTTCATTAGCCATAGGTACCTACTCTACATTTCAAAGCTTAACTATTAAGTAATAAAAACCAAAATAAGTTGACAAATTAAATGGCTCAACAATCAAAGTCCGTGACCCCAACGGACCAAATGTGGGTTAAAATTAAAATGAACATAAATTACAAATTAAAAGAAAAACTTTAAAATTAAAAGCTCGGAGCCGGATTTGAACCGGCGACCACAGGCATACGCCGCTTGTCGCTCTCAACCATCTAAGTTATCGGAATAATCCGTCTTGGACACCAAATGTTTCAATCAGAACCGAACAACTCCTTAGAGAGGCGTGAAGCGACATCTATCTAGAAGACTCATGCTTTCTTACGGCACCAACGTCTCAAATTAGATTGAGAAATCGTCAATAACAATGCGCCACCCGATAATATACAGCCTGTGTGTTTAATATTACCTCAAATTTTAATTATACGTAGCTTTAAGTACTATGAACCGATATTGTAAGAAAATTGTATGTTAGTCGTAACTACCAAAACGTAATTAATTTTTGAAAATTTATCGAGCAGCAATGTAATGCTTACACTCATTTGACACATACAAGAAGCGGATTACTTGTAACAGTTGTGACGTCACATCAGTAAGACAATGTAGTGATACATTGCGTGCTGAATTATTTAATATGGAACAAAAAGTTAGTAAGTAGTTAAGAAAAAAAATCTTGCAATATCGGTTCATAGCCCTAACACCTACCTATGGTTACAATTTCAGGTAATATTAAAAATACACGCTGTATAAATGTTGTGTTAAGTAGTAAGTAACGTCTGCTAATGTAATCTAAAATTTTAAATTAAGGAAAAAAAATAAAATGTAATGTTAATTCGTACTGGCGACTACTCGCGGCCCGTCACTCACAAGTAACTGAACTGAAATTCACTGAAAATCAGCGTCATGGATTTCCATGCTCCGACACATGCTTAGTGGACTCCTTTTAGAGACCACCCTCAACATTGTACTTCTTTATTTTTTTTCCTAGATTTAAGCAATTTGTATTTAATGTTGCGGTTGTGTTTTTCTAATAAATCATTCATTCATTGAACTGAACTATATTTGAAATTTATAAATTTCGTTAGCAGACATTACTGTATAATACCTACCTACAGAACTAATTTATGAACATAAAGTTATTATTATTTTGAGGACCGTACTTCATACAGGCCAAAATTTAGTTTCTCTCTTGTATTTCGTAGACTTGAAGATTAACAGTAAATTGCTTCAAGAATTTTATTGCGTTTTTCATGATGATGTTTGAAGCCATTCTGGATTTTAAATGTTTCCAATAAAAAAAGCAAACCCGTGTCTATAAACTAAACGTTTATGTAAAATGAACATAAAAGTCGGGAGATTCTCTGAGTTTAAATGCCCAATGAAATTGCAATTTCTCAATTTAAAGATTCAAGCAGACTGCCAATTTAGCATTAACTAATTAAATGTGCTACGGTGAACAAACTCATAGGACATATTTTACTTTTTAATACAGCGTCTTAAGTCTGACTTTTGAGATAATCTTTTGTTTCAGATCTCGATTAAGATACTTGTAAGTCCTTACTTTGTAAATATTTACAAGACCCAAGAGGTAAGCTTTATTAGCCGTGGAATGGTCTTTGAACGAAACTTCAAAAGGAGATCTGTTTAATTCACGAAATGTATAGTCTATTTATAGCTAATTATATAAGTTTATTTTACAGCAATTTGTTATTAGTACATTGTTTAACAAGGGGCGTATGAGGAATATTGTAAACGAGAGTCTATCAGAAGCCCGACGACGTAAGGCGGAGGGCTTTTGATGACTCGAGTTTGCAATATTCTTACGCCCGTGTTATACACAATGTTTTTTATCACATTTGCGAGGAAATAAATAACCACAAAAGACAGAAAAACCTATGTTTTTTACAAGCGCATCAATCAAATGTTGACGAAATTGACAACTTCACTTCTAGATCAGTGCGAGAGTGCGTAGCTTCAATATTTCAACCAATCACAGAGCATGGAGCATGTGGTTCTTGCAGGGCATTGCCTGCTCGATTTAATTTTCCAACCAATCACAGAGCAGAATTCTTGCCGTCCAGATTTGCTTAACCAACCAGATCAAACACAAACTCATTACTCCCTTGGGACCATTATTTCCCGCGGGAACAATTTAGGCCATTGTCCTTCTGTATACAGGCAAGGAATAACACCATTTAAGAGCAAGTGTGATGAAAAGTAGATTTATTAAATTTTCTAGATGGTTTTTACTGTGTTCCGTGACATTAAACAGGCAGCTAAATTAAGTTTATTTTAATGAAATGTTCAATTATTTATTCGTCCAAAATCAAAACTTACTGTAAATAGTTAAAAACTAGATTGTAAAAAGCTACATCAAGACACATAATAATACTATATCTTAAAAAGGGTTGTTTTTAGGGTTCCGTACTCAAAGAGTAAAACGGGACCCTATTACTAAGACTCCGCTGTCCGTCCGTCTGTCTGTCACCAGGCTGTATCTCACTGATACCGTGATAGTTCCAGCTGAAATTTTCACAGATGATGTATTTCTGTTGCCGCTATAACAACAAATACTAAAAACACAGAATAAAATGGTTTATTATAGATAATGGTACGGAACCCCTCGTGCGCGAGTCCAACTCGCACTTGGCCGGTTTCTTTTATTTTAGGGTAACAACAATGACAACTGTTATCAAAGTAAGGCAAACGTCCCAGTCCTCGACGTTGCACTAGTGTATGACATGGGCACTTTATGTCAAATGACATGGCGTAAATTCGAATGAGGAAAATCCTCTAAGTTCTAATTTAACCCATATTGCTTTGATTTTTATTAATCATTTATTTCGGAAGTATTTCCATAATTCGTTAGTAACTGCAATGGTCTTAAAACTATGTTAGTAGGAATTTTATTACCATTAGCAGTTGGATGCCCTATGCAACCTATCCCAGTGGAACAGGAAGGGACCATCCAGGCGCGCCGCCACCGTCTGCAGAAGGCTAACTTTACTGTTAGACACTATCAGTGAGCCAAGTCGTTACTCCCTTGAAATGGGTTAAAGAAGGGCAATTTTTTTATTTGTATAAGTCAAGTCCTATTCATAGGTGAAACCACACTTACGATCTAGTCTACATGCTTAAGTATGTTGTTAAATAGTGTAGTTTTGGTAAAATGTATTCATTTCAACACATTACAATAAAATAAAAAAAAAAAAAAAAAAAAGCCTAGTCAAAAAGTCCCCCTCGAGGCGTCCCTGGCGTAAAGGTTCCCATGACACTAGCCGCGTTGTCACGTTGAATGGCGACGGACAACCTTTGCACCAGGTACGACCGAAGACGGACGATAGGTATAGTTACATGTTCATACATACTCTCATGTGGCTAGCCCTTAATCAATGAATTATCTAATAATCGAATTATATAATATTTTATCGATTAATTAGCTACACCATCAGGCCCAATTTTGATCACTGGTATAGGTACTCCGCATCCAACGCTATGTAATAGGTGGTCCTGCTACGCTAAGTATAATGTAACTTGCTCAAACCTCACCTCACCGTTCATCCACAAATATATCTTAACTCCACGATCCGTAGTAACTAAGCATAATCAGAGGTCTAGTTTCGTTAGGCGTTACGGGTGAGGTGAGGCGCATTGGCGCGTTCCGAATAACAGCCCTGGATACTAACCTTATAGGTGCCAAGATGCTCGACGACGCACGGCAGGCTAGCATCTCGTCCCAATGCCACCGTCACGTTGGGTATGGGCTCCGAAAAGCGGGGCTCCTCCGTCAACACTGAAAACAAGCATTAAAATATCAATAATCTTTCTTTCTTTCTATAAACTGTAACCCGACTATGGAAAACTAACTGAAAAAATAACAATTGATTACCTTGACATGTAATAAAACGTATGTACTCGTACTACAGTCAAGGAATTTAATTTCCAACCCACCTAAGGTTCAATATCTTATAGCAAACTGTCACCATAAGAGCTAGCTATATCTCATGAATCCCTATTCATTTCCTTCACTATTTGAGCTCTTAATAGTTCACGGTTAGCGGCAAGCATTTATTTTTCAAATTAATAACGTGTAAATTATTATAAAATTTTCTCGATTGGCACATGAACATGACAAATGTAGAAAAGCAAATAATAAATTTTCGCAAAGAGGTTATCTGTAATGTGAAGTGACAAATAATACGTATTGACATTTCAAAAGGTACTATTACTGAAATAGAATTTCGACCTGAATGCATGGCGAATGTCTACCTACATTTCAATGAAATGGGTAGGGAATTAAGTTCCTTGATTGTACCTACTCTACTTTATATTCTGCCTGACATATAAAATAATGTGTTTTATCAATAGCATTCTGATTTCACACAAAAGGTAGGCTATGTAACATGGAGTATAAATTCGAATCGATTGAGGCCTCAGTAATCAAAATCGGTTCAGTATTTTAAACGCTAAGGTGTTAACACCCGTAAATACATACAAACATAGACTGCTAAAATCATATCCCTTCATTTCGGCTTTGCCATAGTCGGGCAAAATTAATCCATATTCATCATCATCATCATCATATATACGACGACCGCTTTAGCCTAGTTGGTAGTGACCCTGCCTACGAAGCATGAGGTCCTGGGTTCGAATCCCGGTAAGGGCATTTATTTGTGTGATGAGCACGAATATTTGTTCCTGAGTCATGGATGTTTTCTATGTATTTAAGTATGTATTTCTCTATATAAGTATCTATATGGTCGTCTAGTACCCATCGTACAAGCTTTGCTTAGTTTGGGACTAGGTTGATTTGTGTAAGATTGTCCGCAAATATTTATTTATTTATTTATGTCAGCCGAAAGACGTCCACTGCTGGACATAGGCCTCCCCCAAAGAGTGCCACAATGCCCGGTCCTGCGCCACCCGCATCCAGATAAATCCATATAATTATTACCTAACGCAGCGGTCGGCAAACTTTGTAACCAAAGAGCCAATTTCAGTAAAAAATATATTTTAAGAACCGTAAAGAGCCGTGTACGCCATTTTCGATCTCACATTTCCTTGAACCTATCTTTGCGAGGGATCCTCGAAGAGCCGCAAATGGCCCTTTAAAGAGCCGATTGCGGCTCGCGAGCCGCGGTTTGCCGACCACTGAGTCCTAACGTCTGGTCGAATATCGCTCGACAAGTTTATAACTCATCACCTTTGTTAAGTAATTTTATTGTTTGTATTGTTGTTTTTTTTATATCACGCATTGTTGTGTACGAAACCGACATCGCGAGCGCTCATGATTAAGAACCACGTATCGGTTTAGTCCACCCTATCTGTGTTTTACAAGGATTAAGTATAATACAAAATGCATTCATATCCAGATTTATTTATTACATAATACAAGACTTTATTTTAATTTACATCCAATTGAATTTAAAAGATTATCTAATGCGGTCAACAATCACAAATGTAAATACTTAAATTATTATATACGTCGATGTATTTAAACCAAACCTTGTCAGAATCTGGTAAGTAGTTTTTGACTTTGTCGCAAATACATTTGATGTTACCTAAGCTTAATAATATACCTAATTGCTTTGATTGATTTATGATTGAGTGATAAAGTCGACCAATGGATATAATGCGTTGTCAAATACGATTACCACTGCTCGTAGTTCCTCTACGAAACAATTTTATAATGGAAAATTAAATAAAATTGGCGAAATGGCGTTGGTCTGCGATTTCTGAGACCATGTTGAGTAAATTGCTCTCAAAAATGGCGACAAGAGTGCTCAGCTGTGACCCATTTTTGCCACACACGATATTTTTAATGCACAAGAGAAATAGACAATATTTAATTTTATAAACTTTCTATGCTTAGCAGAATATGTTATTTGTTTGTAGCTGATAACACGAGTAACAACAAGATTTAACTGTTGAACTCGTCAATCTATGCCAGCCACATGCTTAAGTTTAAATTGTTTATTTTTTTTCACATTATAATAACACTCCTCGAAAATGTTTTGCACGCCAGCACGCAGGCTGAATTGGCAATGTGTTTTTTTTTACCAACCTAAAAAAAGGACGAGGTTCTCAAATCGAGCGTATGTTGTGGTTATAATCGCCATTTTTATGGCCAAGAGGAAACATACAATATTGTAATTAAGAAAGCCTTATGATCACATATTCATCGCCCATTCCAATTTAACATATATGCTTTGACATAAAGTGCCCATGTCAAACACTAGTGGAACGTCGAAGACTAGGAAGTTTACCTTTCTCAAATATCAAAAAATGAATTCTGTTAGGCCATATCTAATCGTGACGCCTCTTGTTACTATTTCCTTACAAACTTTATGGTAACAGAGTTTCATAGATGGTTGCCGGTTATCAGCTATCTACCCTCGAATTCACGAGCATTTCTTCATGAAAGAAAAATCTGGGCTTTGGTCCCTTGCTACGACAATACAGTTAGCTAGCTCGACATTGAAAGTATCTACTAAGAATGGTCCCAAGCAAATTATGTATACGAACATCTTACTTAAACTACATCAACGACATTGAACCCCAAAAGATTAATTACTACATAACACCGAATTCAAAAGTTTTAGAGGTCTCTTCGGTTATTTACAGGTACGGAATACCGTACTATTATGAATCCTATCTCTTCGTACTAAGGCTCAAAACTGGTCAAGAAATACGCAGCTGTGCTTGGCTAAGGGCTAAAAATTAACCGCGTCCTAGCGCGGAATTAACGACACCACTTTAGCCTAATCACGCCGCTTACCGTTAACACTTAGCTAAGAGGCTGCGTGGCTGATGTACAGAGTGATATGGTACCAGTTTTATCTACTGAAGATAGACATTTGGCCTTGCAGTTCAGATAAATGTAAAGGATGGGGTGGACCATACCGTCTGTAATCGTAAACGGAGTTCGTTAAAATCAGAATGTATGGAAAGTTTGATACATTTCTATGGAAAAACAGCGCCATATTTCGTTGATCGGTCTGTAACAGTTAGTTGGTGCAACCCACCCTAATCTAGCATAATTTGTCTCTAAAAAGGTATTTTTTTAAACATAATGTCTTTAATGTTAGACGCACTGTCCATAATCTTCTCCGCTTTGCCAAATGCCTTATGAGTTATGAGGCATTAGGTCCGCCTTTTTTACGATAAGTTTTTCTTTTGTGCAATAATGTTTAAATAAATGTATTTTTTTCTGTTCAATTTCAAATTCAAAAACATTTATGAATTCAATTCAATTCAATTCAATCATTTATTCGCTCTTAAACACATTTCTCAATGCATGCAAATATAGTTATAACATACAAATAAAATTAACAAGTACAAAATTTAATTTAAACAAATATTATTAACTTACATTAAATGTCACAAAAGAAGAATATTCATTTTATAATTTAAATAATAATAATAATGCAATTAAGAGGTCAGTACGGATAAAGAAAAACATAAAATTAAAAAAAAAACTGAATAAATAAATGTCAAAACAATTTGTCGAAAATTCTTGCATAGTATTCTTTGATTGAATAGAATGGACGGGTCAAAAAATATTTCTTTACTTTTTTGTCAAAGGATCTTGAATATTTTTTAGGTCGTCAGGAAGTAAATTGTACACTCTAATGGCAGTATTATTTAAACTTTTGTCAAAATGGGCATAATGCACAACATTTAAATGCAGTCTATTTCTTTTCCTAAGATTATTATTCGTAGTCTGGCCTTGCTGGACATACATGTTTATATTGTTAAAAACATAAACGGTACAAATAGAGCGAAATTACAGTCAAAATTTTATTGTCAACAAATATACTACGGTTAGAGTCAGGAACATTGGCACATTTTTCTATTAATCTCAAAGCTTTTTTTCGTTTGAGGAGCACTAAGTTAATGTTAGTTCCATTTCCCCAAACCTCGACACAATATCTAATTATGCTTTCAAAATATGAAAAATACGTGGTCAGTAATACATATTTGCTGTCAATGTTCATCAGCGATTTCATTGCATAGCAAGCACTAGCTAGTTTCTTATTGACCTTATGACAAACACACAGATAACAAAAGAAATAAATACAGAAACACATAAGACAGTGTCATGAAATTGACCCTGCTCAGCATTTTGCTAGCTTTACAGCCAGCCAGCTTTATTCGTGTTTAAATAACTACACAATATTTTCGCAGCGTAGGTACGGTAAAAAATTATGTCATGACTCATGAAATACTTATGAAACAAATATTTGCCAGACTTGGAGTCCATTAATCTAGAGGTCATATTTTGTTTACTTCTCTTATTATTAAATATCCAAGTATGCTCGGAGAAACAACAACAATATACTTTGACCTTCAAAAAGCTATTTTGAATAAAATATTTTGACTTTCGACTTTGAAACTACAATAAAAATTAAAACCCTCAAAAACCTTTGTCCTTGTATAATGACTTATTTCCCCAGACTAATTTTTTTGTAAAAGAATTACACGCAAAGATTTACCGAATAGCGTCCGGTAAGTAGGGGCCTAGAAATAAAAGATTAAACTTCATAGAAGGCTGTTTTCTCTCACAATGAGAACGAATGATGAAGCTCTGTCAATACATTCAAAAGATAAGAACATCTTTTTGTAAATATAAATAAGAATTTTGGCAAGATTGCTCAGTATTCCACGGATCAGGTAGGTACGGATGTTAGCAATTGTGCAAATGTTTGCCTTAAATATTCATATCGGAGTAATCAAAGTGATACATTTTGTGAAATAGTACTTGAGATATGTATTACTTAGGTACAGAAGGTCCACTGCCTTGGTGATGACGTTAGCTGACATTTTTATGCCTTAAACATCCTAGTCATCGACGTTGCAAATGGCAATGGCAAGCAATATGGGAACTAAGAGGATTTACTTCATTCGAATTTAAGCCATGTCATTTTGACATAAAGTACCCATGTCATACACTAGTGCTCTGCAACGTCGAGGACTGGAACGTTTACCTGACAATGACTAGATTATTTTAGTTTGTACGTAACATTAATAATACTTAGTAGTCTTAGAACCCATCTAATAAATTTGAAGTCATACTTAATTAAAGTAAATATAGTTCATTATCAATATAAATATTGTATAATCTAATGGTGTTCATATTTTAATTATTTTTATTTAGATTAAATTTACAAACATTACATGACAATTAAAACTATATGTCTCTTTCTAAGTTTCCTAATAAGAGAGAGCCGGATAATGCGACAAAAATTGAGAGAGCTTCTTGTGATAGCCGTGCTGGGGCGACTTATAGGTACCTACCTACTTACGTTAAGTATACTGACGTATAAATTAGGTACAGATTAAATAAATATAAAAATCATTTTGCCCTTGAGCGTAAATCGTAATAAAAGATAGATAGGTATTGTAGCTCTGCATGCATGCGCGTTACGAATCCCTTTACGAGCAAGTGTGTGATTAAAAATATATTTTTCTAAAACATGCAATGAAATTTCGTCATTACGTGGGTTATATCTGGCTTCAAAGTATCACGTTTCGGGCGGATCAACTCGAAGGAACTGTTAAGGAATTTTATACGAAATTGAAGGCCTAGGCCAGGAAGTAATTTTTTTAATATTTTCATTCCACTATTTGTGCGGTTCCGGTGCTGGCACGGGGCGGCGGGGCACGCAGCAGTTTTATTACCGAATTTTAGAATTTTACAGATTTTACTGTTTTTTTTCTTATACTTTTAAATTTATCTCGCATATTTGTGAAAAAAGCACTACACATACTTCCGCCGCATCTAGGTATTGGCTGCCTCTTATTAGACGGCCTTGTTTAGGTAAGGCCTGTACCGAAAAGTATGTTTACATAATAATGTTGTTGCTAATGCTTGTTAATATGTTACGAAGGCAAGCTTTTGCTTAGGTTTTATGTAAAAAAAGGGTTTTATTCATATCTGTGTAGGTACAATAGACCCGTTAGCAAAAAGAAACAGAATATATTTTTGCGAAGATTTCGCTTTGTCTGAAACAGGTGTATTGTATTACAAAAAAAACAATGAAAATGTATCACAACAAGAATCGAGATGTACCTATTACATTTGCAATTCTATAAGCCTCAAATCTAGATAGTGATCGAAAAAATATTCTTATCTCAAAATCAGTTGAAGTTGAAAGTAGGTAATCCATGTTTTCATACAAAATAGAATTCTCAGAAAAACTGAGGGCATCGATGTACGCAAATGCTCGTAACTGCATTAATCTTGAACAAGATGGTGAATTTTGGATACCATAAAGATGAAGAATAACTGATCCTTATTTGACCACCATCAATGGTCATTTGAAAAAAAAAAAATAGCCCTGGCGTGCAGCTTAAGCTCAACTCAGTGCTTCGCAAAATTTAAAGTGAGCCTTGAAGGGAATCAATCGCTCCTTCTTTTAATTTTAAAGAAAATTATTAATTGATCTTGATTACTTAATCTTTATAATGTAACAAATTATTTTACGTCATACCTGGCCATAAAGCAGGAATTACCGCACGCTATGCGTGCGGAAAACCCCACTTCCTGGCCAGATAGAGACGTAAAATTTTGTACTCACCACGGGCGGTAATAAAGAAAGTCTCAGAGCGCATATTTATCGCCCTTGCCTTCGGCTCGGGCGTCAAATACCTGCGATCTGAGACATTCTTTGTTTAACCGCCCTAGGAAAGTAATGTACTATTGTTGTATATACACCTAACAAATAAGGAAAATAAATGAAATATCACCAAAAATATTTGTAAAAATACTTTTGTCAAACATGCAATGAAATATTCTCTTTACGTTCCTTATAATAGACTCGGAAGTAGGTATCCTTTTTCAAGCGCAGCAACGTCCAACCTCATACAGACAGCGTCAAAGATGGCGGCAGGTTTTACGAACAGCTGATTTTTATTTTTTTATTTATTTCATTGCATGTTTGAGAAAAGCACTATACATGCCTCGGCGTGAAAATGGATCCCCGGCCTAGTATCTCTATACCTACTTGGCCGGAAATCCGTGTTTTCTCGGCCTCTGATGTAATGTACTATTACGGCACAGGCCTTAGGTACGCTAGGTCGTACCTACGGTCTATAACGTACATTCCATCTCGGCCTTTGCAGTAATATTATTGTGTGAGGTATTATTTTATATTTCATTCTTCCTCCAGTTTCATAATAAAACGTTAATAATGCGTTATGAAATATTTTTCCTTGATTATTATTGTAGATCCAGCAAACTCAATGTTCGCCGAAACGGAAAATCGGAAAACAAATAACTGTTGCAATAACACTGAGGAGCCTCTGGATTAATAAATCGTTTTTAGCTTTCGCTCG
Organism: Epinotia brunnichana; assembly: GCA_963854355.1. Lineage (NCBI taxonomy): Eukaryota > Metazoa > Arthropoda > Insecta > Lepidoptera > Tortricidae > Epinotia > Epinotia brunnichana. Next base: position 5,530,242 of record OY977941.1, read on the forward strand.
TCTCTGTGTGGCTATGATAAATAAAACCAATAGATATTGAAATTTAAACGAACTTGTTGCTAGATGATTGGTGATATCTATTTCTGATGGGAATATTGTTTCAGCTCAAACGTGCCTACAAACCTTTTTATTTTGGAAAATAAGACTTAAGTCAATACTTCTAACAAATTTCGCCGAGGTTATTAATGATTGATGTTGTAGCAAAGTTTGTTGTACAGTGGCGGAATGAAAAGGTTGACCAGTTTTCAAATCAAATCAATTACGCGTTGCAAGCACATGTTACCTTTTTAAATTGTGTATCTGACGAGAGTGTTGTATTGAAAATTATGTTCAACTGTTTGACAACAAAGTTCAAATTTACTTAGACGAATTTTCCTTGACTATTTAAAGTTGAACTAAAACCTTTTTATTAGTTTGATCTTGCCATTACGTTGTGTTAAGTTTGATAAATCTAATGACTTCTTCCTCTTCGCTTAAAATTATTTAAACTATAAATGTGAGTAACAGGTCCTGTCAATGTGTTCATTGCTATTTCTTGTATACGTTTTTATTCTTTTTTTAACTCGTTTTCTAAAATTCAAAGAGGTATAGTAAAATGACACTCATTATGACGGAATGTGTCTTACACTCGGTCGATAAAGCAGATACTGATGATAACTTATACTGAGCAAGCAAAAACAGATCTTAAGGTCAACCTTTTCATTTCGCGACTGTACCTATTTGAAAAACAGTTAAGTGACATGATATAGACGCATTTCAGAACCTAAATGTTTTTTTTTATTATTCAATGTACCTTAAACGGGATCCCCTTATTTCACCAACAAACGTTTCACCTAAAGCATTGCTTCGCCGATTTCTCATTTAATCGAACTTGTGTTGCTCAGAAACCGTTAACTTTTTAGATACAGCTAAATGGTAATTGTGTAGAACTCATTAGGTTAGGTTAGGTTTGATTTATAATAATCCTGAAAAGTTTACCGTTTCTGAAAAAAAATGGTTTTCGGTGAAATTAAAATTTTGCGATACATACACTTGATGAAACGTTTGTCGGTAAAACAAGGGTAAACCATTAAAAATTACAAAATAATACATTGGTTTTAAATATTCGCTTCTAATCTATTGACGGTATTTAAATTAAGTATATTGAGCAACATCACACAAACAACGACCTGGTAAAGGTCGCGGGAGTCCGCTGGATGCGGGTGGCGCAGTACCGGTCACTTTGGAACTCTTTGGGGAGGCCTATGTCCAGCAGTGGACGTCTTTCGGCTGATATGATGATGATGATACAAACAACGAAACACGGTAATATTTTATCCCTGTGGTTTAGCTAAAAATCTGCTATTTGTTCCAAACTACAATCCGAAATGTTAATATCTGTCACAAAACTCTTGTAAGTCTCAAAGCAAGTAGGCAATAGGCATATTTAATTAGATAAGTTCCGTTCATAATACTGTCTTCATTAAGAAGTCCTTTGAACACGTTTTATTTGAAAAGTTTCCGTGAAACTTTGGTTCTCGACAATCTAACACCGTCAACTAAGCAACAATGGACTATTACGATTGTTCGGTAGATTTATTCGAGTTTAGGCATTTAGCGTAATGGCGGGACACGAGTGTCCGTTAATCTTGGGATGGGGATTGTGGTTGCAATTTGCACGAATGACTTCAACTCTGGTTCCGCAGTGTGTACGATTCTAATCTACCAAATATTCCAATGGTACACACTTCTGTCCGTGACACACTAGTACTACTTAGGGCCTATGCAGACTGCTTTTTTTTTACGCGCCGTCGACGCGCGCTCCCCTAATACCTAGCAGAATGTTCGTAGGTGACGGCGCCTGAAAATAACGCAGTATGCATAGGCCCTAAGTCCAGATAATTATGAGTCAATTATACGGAACATTTGCCGTTGCCTCTTTAATGTGCGCCTCTCCCTTAATAGATGCATTGATAGTATTATCGTTTTGGTCATGAAAAATATGCGAGTAATTGTTCGCCCATATGAAATGCTACCAGAGGCATGTCTACTCACTCATTGCTGTCGTAATAACTTTGATGTATTATTTTAACGTCTGCTCAGCATTGTCGCTGTGTTCAACACTACTTAAATTACGCTCAACAAGAAATAGGTACACTATGTTAAGCTTAAATAGTTAACTTGACAGATGATGGTGATGATCTGCAGAACGTTGATCACGAGGCTCCGGCACGGGTCGCGTGCTTATAGTCACTGTGCTCAACAATTTATACAATATACTCAACACCATGTTATACGCAGTTACCTTGACAGATGATGGTGATCATCTGCAGTACGCCGATTGCGAGGCTCCGGCACGGGTCGCGTCTGCTTATTGTTGCTGTGCTTAACAATTTGTACACTATACTTAACACCATGTTATACGCAGTTACCTTGACAGATGATGGTGATGATCTGCAGTACGCCGATTGCGAGGCTCCGGCACGGGTCGCGTGCTTATTGTCGCTGCTGTGATCAACAACTTGGACACTATACTCAACAGTACGTTAAGCATAGTTACCTTGACAGATGATGGTGATGATCTGCAGTACGCTGATCGCGAAGCTACGGCACGGGCCGCGCCTGCTCATTGTCGCTGTGCTCAACACGCTCGAAACCGGTGTGGCTTGCTCATGGCTGCTGCTTCTGGAACAAAAATAGCAATGTCAGTTTTAGTTACACTATAATTAGTTAATTAACATTAACCACATTCAATTACAAATAAGTTTCTTCAAAAGAAAGCCGGTGGCGGTGGTTTTCTCGCAAAATTGCAATGCTGATGTGTTGCGCAATAAAACCACCAGCTTTTTGGTCACCAGTTACATCAACCAAAAGTTTTGTGAATTCCCTAAATAACTTACAATCGCGACTTTCTAATTGGTCGGTACAGAGGCGGTATAATTTCATTAAGTTAGTTGTTAACTGTCAGTCAAGCATCGATTATTTACAGCACGCTTACATTACATTCCAATGAGGGCTTCCTGACTAGCGCGGAATGCATGTAAGGACCGTATCGGAAAGAAAGTAGACAACTTTAGGCATCTCTAAAAACTGGTACGTACCTACATAAAATCGGCATATATTTTTTTAAATAACGAACTGTATCCTTTTTTTTAATTGCAACAAAAAGCAAGTACTACTTTTGTCAAACTGTCAACATGGGGCGAATCAGCTTACACGTTCGTAAAAATATTTTGGACGATTGGTGCAAAATAAAAGGTGCAAAATAACAATAAGAAAACTGGTTAAAAAGGAAGTATGAGTTGAGCCCCGCGGGCGTGCCCAATATAATAAATAAATTTGGTGACTTCTGTACTCTCCAAGATTTGCCTAAATATGGAAGAAAAGCGGGGACAACCGACTTGGTATGAGAAAAGAATGTCGTAAGAATGTTCAAACAAAATCCGTCCCTTTCAATTCGAGATGCGGCAAGAAGAGCCAAAACTTATTTGGCTATGTTACAAATAATCAAACTAAGATGCAACCTAAAAATATAAAAAACTAATACAACCAAAACGAGATGAAAATCAAACAAAAGCTGTCAGAAAACTGGCAAGGAAATTATACGATCGTATATTGACCAAGAAAAATCAGTGCATTATAATGGATAACGAGACCTATTTGCAAATTGGACTTTAAAGCCTTACCAGGACCTCAATTTAATACGTTGCCGGCTTATAGAAGGTTATTCGAAAACATAAGGCACACAGAATAAAAATAATACCATTTTGAAGTTGTCTACTTTCTTTCCGATACGGTCCTTATGCGAGGCGCACCGCCTCGCTTCCACGCATTACTACCGCAAATTTAATACCGACAGTATACCGACCAATGAGGAATTCTGCGAGACATCAGAAAGCTCACGACAAAGTATAAAATGCCGCATTCCGTTCAAGTCGCCATAATTCGACAAATAACTACAGTACCTAAATAGTTAGTTGTGGTTGATACGAGTGGCAAAAGAGATTGCCTACGGATAGACTTGTTCACTGCTCTCACAAACCCCATTCTTAGTTGCAATTTAAAAAGCCGAGGACATAATGAGTTTGATGCAGGGCTTCCAATCCCAGGATCCCGGGATCCCGCCTTTTCTTGGACTTTTTAATACAGACGTATTTCAACTACAATAGCGGGGTTACCGGTATTCTTATAGTAGACTTCGAAGCCCTGAATTGCAACGGACACAACCACACATTCACTGCCAGGATTTGCTACGCTCGTTTCCCGCTAAGTAGAGGAAAGCAGTTAAGTCATTCGTCGAGCTAAACAAATACAATTATACGCGATGAAGTACCCGTTCACTTAGAATACAATTCAAATTGTCAATCCTCATTGAAACTGTCAGAAGCGTCATTCGAACAGCTAAATAAACAAACAGTTTACGGCAGATGTTATCGCCTGCATTTCATTAATCACGCGATTTGGGTCAGGACGGTATTAATCAATCACCTGCCGATACCCAAATATTCACGAAGCCTGATTTGTGATCGGAATAACAAATTATTTGGAATTTATAATAGTCTTTCAAACACAGTACAGGATAGTGTATAGGGTGATCGGAGGCTTTTGCTACTACCTAGTCAGTAGGTAGTGGGGTTCTATGCAGTCACACGCGACACAAAGACGCTGTAAGTAGCCGCAAACGAGCGCCGGGTCGCGCGACAAAGGCTGTGCTGGCGTAAGCTACGAGCGATTACGTAATTTATCAATTAAATATTGCGACAAATAAATATAGCACTGTTTAGCCACGTAAATGACCACTGTCATACAAATTAAGGTAAACGTCAGGTGGAAAGGGCTGGGGTACTTTAGGAAAAAATGGGGCTACTTAGATCATTTAGACTGTAGTATAGAAGCAGAACTATTTGAAATTAAGAAGATTTAATCGAGTATACAGCAAGAAAGATAACTAATATATTCACTGCCACAGGTCACCCACAAGTAAAACAACGATTTCGTAGAAAAACCTACTTGATCAAGGTCGCCCCCCAATCAAAGTAACCCGGTTTTCGACGTTGCACTCGCATATACCTACCAAGGGTGCTTAATGTCAAAGCCATCATCATCATCATCATAACAGCTGAAAGACGTCCACTGCGGGACATAGTTACCGGTCCTGCGCCATCCGCATCCAGCGGACTCTCGCGACACATGTCAAAGTAAGTGGCTTAAATTCGAATGAAGAAAAATCCACTTAGTTCGAGAAATTTAACTCATACTTATTGCTATGACTATAAAATAAATTGGCTATACACTAGCTAAGTGCAACGTCTATAGTACTAGAACGTTTACCTTTTGTGTTTAATATTTTGTTACGGCAAGATATATGTATGCAGAATATGCACTGGCCGAACTATAATCTAATTGTGAAACCATTCGCTTGTTCGGAACTTTAACTTGCAAAACTAGGTACTAGATGGTTTTACGATTACAGAAAGTAGTAGTACCTATTCGTTTTTCTTCCGTTTGTCTACAATCAGCTAATCAAGAATAATGAAGGCCTTTGTAAAGGCCTACCACTTTGCATCTCGGCGCCTCACATAGGTAAGCTGTGACGCATCTTATTGATTTCTCATTCATTCATTCTCATTCATTCATTCTCATTCTCATTCATTCTCATTCTCATTCATTCTTATTGATTTGAAAAATGGTACCTACCTCGCCGATGTTTTTTTCCTGGTTCTTCTCCTGGCAGAGGTTTCCTTTCCAAACGGGTGGTAGTTTATGGACATTCCAAGATGCATGCTATATGCCTAAATTGAAGAATACATAACTTTTACTTTGAGTTTATGCGTCAAGATTTAAACATACTTTGTTCGCGTAAACACGCGGTGACCGCATATTTTACTGCCCAACATCCTTCCGGATCCACTATTGCTCGTTGTATCTATTTTTATTATTTCTTGATATTTCGCTTGCATCTTGCGCCCGCGCCACGCCGTGAGCGGAAACCTGATTTATCCCCAGATCAAATTCAATTGCGTCACAAGAATTGACTAAAAATTCCGCCGTCGAATACTACCATTTTTGTGAAATTCCAAAGTCGCTTTAAACGTGGATGCGATTGTGGATGTCAAATTAATATCTGCTGAGTATTGGAATTTGAATGGTTACTGTTACAACTTTTTGACAAAGATGAGTAAAAGTTGCTCCTCGAGTTTAGCCTAGAGTGAAATTTAAAGAGGCTCTGTTATTTAACTTTGAAAACGTTACATTTTACAATTTAATGAAAATTGATTTATTTTCTAAAGTATATACAAGATTTAAAATCAAGTTAAATCTAAAAAAGGCCCTCGAGGCATTGTTCCCAGGATGCTGGCGGCATTTCCTCGCTGAATCGCAATGCTGATGCGTTCGTTGGGCCAGAAAGCCACCAGCTCCTCGCGGTCACCAGTTATATCACCCAGATGTTTCGCGATTTCCGCAAATAACTTATGCGCACTGGGACCCCACGGACCGAGGGTCGCGAAAGGGTACACGTTGTACTCTTTCTGCTGAGGCCTCTTTATTTACAACGTTTCAGATTTTTGACATTTTCCGCCGCTGCACCCGCTTTAGAAGTAAATAGTCCGTTGGAGGTGGGACGGTGCGCGGCGGTAGTGTGTCTCTAGTCTCTACACAGGTAGCGTCCCACACCGGCATCCGTCCAATCTCCTCGGAACTAAAGACCCAACATGAACTATGTGTCTACTCTGTTAATGAATTTCTAAGTATAACAACTAGCAATAAGTAATCCCTCTATTTTGCCTGTTCTTAACCGACAGCAAAATAAAGGCTATTATTTTGCATGCTTATTTAAGTAGAGTACGGCGGACTGTACCGTGTATTTGTACCAACATAATGTGACCCGTATTCCGCAATTAAATATTTCATTTCCATTAATTTCATTTCATTTCATAATTATTTTAATGACTAACATAATGCTCATTTGGCAGAATATTGCGAAGCGTAACGTAAAAACCAAATCAACGAGGATACCATAATTAATCGTAGGTAATTACTGTTATTAGGCATAAGTAAAATATAACAACATCGAAACAGTTATTTGCGGCTTGAATCTGGTCAAAGATTAATCAGATCAACGCATAACTGACTAATATAAACAAAATACATATTTCCAACGAATGGTATCCCGATAAAAAAGGTTAAACAATAAATATTCCTCCAATAACAGCCCGTCAGAAGGACAATGGTGGAATTATCCATAAATATTGTCACTCCAGCCCGCGGTCAAACGGCGTCACACCGCCGAATCAAATATTGGCCCATCGGTCTGATAAAAATGTTAGCTCAAACATTTTGTGAGTTTAAAAAAGTTGAATGGCAATTTTTGTAAGCGAAATTGCACTGTCGACGGCGGTAATAGAATTGTCTATTGAATGGCGGGAGCGAGTTGCTCGCCGGGGGCCGACATCGTCTGGTTGTAATTCATCTTTGGCCGAGGGCTGCTGCTCGGAAGAGAAAGGTCGTAACTACAAACAATTCCTATCAATTTTCGTCTTTTTTGTTTTTCGCCGTGGCGGAACCTCGCTGCCCGCGGCGTTCCACTGCCTTTTCGGACTTCGTGGGCTTAAGTAGCTTCTCAGCCAATTCATTTTGCTGATAATCTCGAGGAGTGTTTTTGTGGTAGTTATATTTTACTTTTTCAATGGTCGGCGGTAGTCTTAATATGATTTAGAAGACGGACGTTATTTTAGAGTGCCCGCTTTTAAACATAGGTTCATACGTTCATACGTGTCTGACCCAAAATAATATGTGTAAACTTACTTATGAAATGAAAAGTAGTCCATTTAAATGTTTGCGTTTAATTATATCTTATAAAAGCTATTTTTCAATCGATACACAAAAGTGTGTACAGATAGAAAGATTTTACAATTAGAGACCAAACATGAGTTTCAAACCAAACAAATATTCATAATTAAAACGTTTAACTAACTAATAATTTGAGCTAAAATGCCGTTAAAACTTGTTTGTCTTTATTTGTCACTTTGTGTGCCCGTAAGAAAGAGACAAAACGAATTTTATTAGTTTTATGAATAAGTGATATTGATCCCGGTTTTATCTATCATGCAATTTTCGCACACTTAGTTTATTCCCCTTGCCACTTCACTCACCTAACAAAGTTGAAATTAAATCGAGAATCGTGACCAATTAGACAGACGACTGGGCAAAGTTAACACCAAGTGATGTGCGGGCAAATATTCCCTTTCCCGGTAATATCTAGCCGTAGTCTAATTTTGAACATGAATTTGAATATGGTTTTCTCGTTTTACGCGATACTGGTGCTCACACATCAATTATAAAATGTTTTTTGCATCATGACGCAATATAACTCAGTAATATCGTCACAAATAATAATTTTATGGATAAAATTATCTAATAGCTACTAGTAGCATGATACGTTTTATGGTTACCATAAAACGTATCATGCTACTAGACATGGTGACCATAAAACCGATCGTGCTAGCCGGGCTGTTATAAGTAACTATAAAAGTGCGATATTATTAATTAACGTGCAATTAGTATAAATGAGTGAGTGCTAATTCTAAGTTTCTCGTCATGGAGGATGGTGATGACGAGCGCTGACTATCGCTTTGATGGATCTGTCAGCATAACGAGTATATTATAATTATGGCCAGCAGTGGAAGTCTTTCGGTTGATAAATATGATAAATGTATTATTTATAAATTTAAAAAGAAGGCTATTTATATGTTCGTTTTTACGTTATTACCCAATAACACAATTTACTGAATGGATAAAGATAAAGTTTAGCATAGTGATAGTTTTTAACTAGGATCACTATTCATAGCAACAACAGTAACAACAGTACTCGCCAATTCACTGTTTAACCGCAACTCGTCTGCCATTCGTCTACTAACTTTATTAAATCTGGTGATCGTATAGATTGTTTTAGTTTAGATGACGAGTCCGCTGGATGCGGGTGGCGCAGGACCGGCCATTGTGGCACTCTTTGGGGGAGGCCTATGTCCAGCAGTGGACGTCTTTCGGCTGATATGATGATGATGATGATGAGATGACGAGAAGTACAACCAACCAACTATTACCAACATCTTTTGTTTATTGTTATCTTTTTGTAGGGTTGTAAAACAATTACGCATACACTATAGAACAAACAGTAGCACGTGCTAAACTTTGGCCAGTTTTATAACGTCTCTTTGTTATCTTTTTCTTTCATATTTAGCAACAAAAGAAGTTGTAAGATTCCACGTTAAGTGCATTTGTCATTTTAACTAAAACGAACTTATGCTTTTATATTATAGTGTCGCATACACTATAATGTAAAAGACAATATTACTCTCAAATAAATGATTATGCAATACAAAAAACATTATAGCTGGAACGCTGTGATTAAAAGAAAAATGTTAGACTGGAGGTAATAACGAGCATGACTTTTCAAACCCGTTTTATTAAACCCTCCTCGAGGTATTTCCGGCAAGATTCTTATTACAGCCCTGAAGGATTTCAAGCATAAAATACACTCTAGATAGGCGTACTTACTTATCTACCTACTACTAGTATTAAAGATACAAAGAGATATCCTTAGGTACTATATTTTTGTTGGCAACAAATGTAATTCTTTAATTTTTAATACAATATTAGAATTAGTACATTATTTTTTAGCTTCTTATAGCGGCCGTGTGATCGCCTAACTGAATTTGCAAACTTCTCCCGAAACTCGTGACCTTAATAAATTGTCACCCTTTCTTATTCATTTCCTACATATTTCCCTTTACTAAATCGATCGAATTAAATATACATATATATCTTTTCGCATATTTAAAATACAAAAGCTATTACTTTGGTCGTATTAGAATATACCAAATTCGAACCGTAATGCGCCACAATGATATCGTTTCTAATTTGCTCGCTTTTTCCTGTATGGCATTATTCGACTCAAAATGCCTCCCTTACCAAGACAAAATGCTGTAAGAAAACCGAGAATAATTGCGCCTTGCGCGTCTCAGAGTAATTTGTTTCTCTAGAATAAGGAACTTAATCAAACACGACCAAAAGACAAAGCGTTGTAACTCTTTTTTCAAGAAAAACAGGAGACAGTCATGTTACTCGGTCCACGTAATTCACATTATTTTCATCTGGTATTTAAACTTCCCGAGTGTCACGGACAGGTTCGGGGAGACATAATATGAAATATAGCGCTCCGTCGGGGAGGGTTTTTATTGCCGCTATGAGCAAACCTTGTGAAAAAATTACTCGCGTCTCAAGTTTTTTTATTTGAGCCGAAAGCCCGAGAGACGGAATGAGGTGATGATAATTTTTTATACAGCTTCCTTCCCCTTGAATATTGCTCTCGAAACGTCTTTATTTGTAGCCCTGCGTAATTGTAGAAAGGCGAAATAATGGCGGATTACGACGCCCATTCTGTGTGTTGGATTTTAATAAAAGTTTTTACGTAAATACGCGTCCGCTCCCCAGTTTAACTAAGATTTGGGGGAGCTAGGTGTACCTTGCCGAAGTTAAGCGAGACTTCGAAATCGGAGTCCGGAGATTGTGATAACCTTTTGCAATTAAAGTTAATGGGCCTATTAATTGTTCGCATCCATTATTAAATTTAAACAATATAATCAACATCGACCAGTTTTGTAATTATTTGGTGTGTAATTGACAGGAAATTATTTATGATAAGACTATACGATTAAAATGATTTCAATGTTATTCACGACAAACTGTAGGTAACACGGCGGATTAAAATAATACATAGAGGTTTTTACACCCTATACGGATTGTTTCTGGCGAGACGTCACAAAATGATTCTTGAATGATGGATGTCATGCCATTTAGAAAACAGCTTACGACAATCCCTATTTAATTATTGTTACTTGTTTAAAACATCTCATAAGTTTATATTAAAATAAATATAGTTCGTTTTTGCTGTAATCCGAGTTTACTTGGCTACTAGCCACATTGGTGACCCCGACGAAGAAAAAGACAAGGATGTCGAACGATGATAAAAATGTTAGCGATGCGAAACAACCGCCAAAGTTACAAACAGTAAACACGCCATCAACTAGTGCAAATCCAGCGACAGACATACAGGGTGTCTTTCGGGTCGGCGTAAGAGTGCCAACATTTTGGCCTGAAGAACCGGCGGTATGGTTTGCGCAGCTGGAAGGTCAGTTTATTAAATCCGGAATAACAAGTGACTCGACTAAATTCTACCATGTAATCGGACAGTTTGAGCCGCAGTTTGCCTCCGAGGTAAAAGATATAATACTGTTGCCGCCTGATACAAACAAATACGAAAAACTTAAAACGGAGCTAATTAGGCGTTTATCTGTCTCTCAAGAGCAAAAGACTCGACAACGTATGCTTCACGAAGAGCTCGGTGACCGCAAACCCACACAATTCCTGAGACATTTACGAAGCTTAGCTGGACCGACGGTGCCCGACGACTTCCTGCGTCCAGTTTGGTCTGGCCGGTTGCCTAACAATATACAAACCATAGTCGCATCGCAACCAAGACTCACACTAGACGACGTAGCGGAACTAGCCGACAGTATCCAGGAATTGGCACCAACTACGAGGAACGTAGCCAGCACATCATTTGAGCGGTCGACGGATTCAACTTCAGGACTTATCAAGCGCGTCGAAGAATTAGCTCAGCAAGTGGAGGCGTTGCTTAAAGTTGACAATCCACGACGTCAAGGCAGGGAGCTGACTCGACGCTACCGATCTGAGAGTCAAGGTGCATCTCGTTCTAAATATCGGCAACGCTCCTCCTTTCACACAGTTCCCGATGGTCTTACTATTTGCTTGTATCATTACCGTTTCGGGTCCAATGCTGATAAATGCGTGAAGCCATGTACATTTAAGTCGAAAAACATCCAGGGCAGGCAGTAGTGGCCGAGAGCGTCTGCCCCACCTCACCATCAGGCCGCTTATTTATCACAGATCGTTCGACAAAAATTCAATATTTTATCGACACGGGTTCAGACCTGTGCGTATTCCCTCGAGGTTCTGTCAACAAGCGCCGCAATAAGACCAAATACGAGTTTTTCGCTGCCAACGGAACAACAGCCATAGCTACTTATGGTTACATCACTTTACGTCTTGATTTGGGCTTACGGCGAGATTTTGAATGGCGTTTTACAGTAGCCGATGTCTCGAAACCTATCATCGGTGTTGACTTTTTAGCTTTTTATTACTTGCTAGTCGACTGCCGCAACCAAAAGCTAACCGATGGAACTACTTCTCTCTCCGTCACTGTGCCGCAGTATAGCACGACCGAAACTATATCATCGGTTCATACCACATTAGCGAACGACTCCGATTACACTATTCTTCTGCGCGCTTACCCAGACATCACCCGTCCAGCCGGTAAGTTAGGTGACCCGAAGCACGATACAGTGCACCATATTATTATAAGGACAACACTAGGTCCCCCGGTTGCAAGCCGTCCTCGACGCTTTGACCCAGAGCGGTTGAAGATTGCTAAGCAGGATTTCGATACATGCTACAAAATGGAACTGCTCGCCGATCCGAAAGCCCGTGGTCATCACCTTTACACCTAGTGCGCAAGAAAAACAACGGATGGAGACCTTGTGGAGATTACAGGGCGCTGAATGCTCGAACAGTACCAGATCAATACCCTGTTCGTCACATACAAGATTTCGCTTATCTTCTGGCAGGTAAATTTTTTTTTCTAATATTGACCTCATCAAGGCATATACCCAAATACGTGTATATGGACCAGATATTCCCAAAACTAGCATTACAATGCCTTTTGGTATGTTTGAATTCCCATTTATGACATTTGGACTACGCAATGCAGCTCAAACATTCCAAAGGTTTATGGACGAACTTCTACGCGGTTTTGATTTTGCTTACGGATACCTTGACGACATTTTAATTACCTCGTCTTCAGAACTTGAGCACAGGGAACACTTGAACGAGCTCTTTAAGCGCTTTCAAGACTACGGTGTTCTGATAAATACTTCGAAGTGCGTGTTAGGACAGCCTGAAGTAACTTTCCTGGGATATAGAGCTGGGATAGGATATAGCGTTTCAGCAAATGGTATCCGCCCATTAGAGTCAAAGGTACTAGCCATCAAGGACTTTCCGGCACCTCAGACGATTAAACAGTTGCGAAGATATTTGGGAATGCTCAATTTCTACCGAAGGTTTGTCCCGGGAGCAGCTAGAATATTAGTTCCGCTCCCTGCTCTTCTTGCTAGAGATTCTAAAGGGTCGACGTTGATCGACTGGACACCGGCACTACGTGAGGCATTTAACCAGAGTAAGTCGTGTCTATCGAACGCAACCTTACTGGCTCATCCAGACTCTAAGGTGGAGTTGGCTTTACAAACCGATGCCTCTCACGTAGCGATTGAGGCGGTATTACAGCAACTCAAACATGGCACGTGGGAACCTTTAGCCTTCTTCTCCAAAAAATTAAACATCGCCCAGCAAAAATACAGTCCATATGACCGGGAACTCCTGGCGATATATGAAGCTATAAAATATTTCCGCTACATGGTAGAAGCCAGCTCATTCATGATCCTTACTGACCACAAACCGCTGACATTCACATTATTTTACAAATACCGACGTTACAATAACCGACGCTCTCATTTTCTCTTTTGTTTTGCCAAACCGCAATGCTTCGAAAAGAAAACCTCAAAAGCATAAGTTACGTGCATTTCGCTGCAATCAACACTGGTTAAAAAACCCGACGCCATTAAACTATCAAAATAAGGAAAGAGTAAAAATGTTCCCGGCAATAACTTCATTCACAAAAACCGTCTGTAGAACAAGGCAAATAAAAATATTTGTTCAATTCAACGCCGAGTAGAATTAAAATGGCGGTGGGTTTTTCCTAGCAAAAGGGGACTCATTCTTGTGAATTGTCTCGGTGATATTTAATTTTGCCGCGGTCCCCGCTCCTTGCAATCGTTTTATTAGATTCTCATTCGACTTCTGTTTTAAATGGGAAGTTTTTTTAAGCTTTTCGGTTACGTCAGTTTAGCCTGGGGCGAGTGGGGCGGTTCGGGTGTCCTTTTTACCCGACTGCCGAAGAAGAGGAGGGTTATTAAACGTGTTTAAGGATTTTTTATCGATAGCACAGCAAGGGATATACAATTCGTCGGAAATATCTTCGGACTTCGCTGGAATGCGCTTCCCCCCGCGCTTTCCCGCACCTCTGCCCGTTATCGCCTATTCAGTACCGTTGCCAAGGCAAGCGCCGACGAACATGTATTATTCTCGCTTTCGTAATCGCATTATTGTTTATTGTGTATTGTTTCTCTGTTTACACATAGTGTTAATACATAGTGCCGAGCGGAATGTAGTGCTCAAAATAATTAAATTCTTTGACAATGAAAAACATGACACTACACACAATGTCTGGTGTTGTGGTCTTTTGAAAATGACCACTTTTGAAAATGACTGAGTAATTGCTTTAAATTAGAACGTTAATGTTAAATACCTGCTAATTAAATGGCTTGAAAATTATTTGATTTTAATATATTATAACTTACCCTAGATTAGAAACTACTAAAAAAAAACATTTCTAAAAACAAGCTTTTATAATATGGTTTCTTGCATTTATTTTTTCCAATATAAAAGCGTTACACCAGTTTCATTCCTCTTACCGTCAAAATGTACCTAAAGACGCTTTTACATTGAAAAAAAAATACAAGCAAACCTAAAAAAGGTTGTTTTTAGAAATGTATTATTTTTTTTTAATTAATTTTAAGGCGTTGTATCAAAGTATAAAAATAAATATTTCTTTTTTGCATCTCGATTTTTTTGCTATCACTCCAGTTTGCATGACGTCATCAAGCCAGGTCCGCACATATTTCCGACGAGTTGTAATATATACTTTAAGGCGCCGTAGGTTCATGGTCTTCTCTCCCTCTCACTGAGCATAAGCGTGAGCGAGATCGAAGTGCGTGTTCGGAAGCGCGGATATCATGTTTTGTAATTTTATTATTTTGTGCGTTAAAATACTTAAATAAAAAAGTAATCATCCGTCAAACATGATATTGCGGATTTTTAGAACCAATTTTAATATGTTAAGCTTTTGTGCATAATTTGTTCAAAAACTCATCACACTCTGTTCGCTTAATTTCGTTGAACCTGCGGCGCCTTAGTAAAATTAAATAAATAAATTGCAAAGTGTGCGCGCTCGCTTGCACGCGCGCCGATTGAACGCGTCAGAACGAGCGAGCGACCGTCGACATGCTTCTCAGACTGGCCTCCTGCCCCGTCATTCTGTAACTAGTATTAAACATACCTCACCGTTCACCCACAAATATATCTTGGAAAGCGTTCATGCCGTCACCCGTCACGTATAATGAAACTAGACTGATAACGCTTAGTTACTAGTGTTACTACGTATCACAGCGTGTGGGTGTCGTTAGGTGAAATTAAAAAAAAGTTACGCAATAGCGGGGCAGATAACAGGATGATGGAGCAACATACAGGAGGTAGTCAAGGGCGTTTAATCAAGTCTTATCTCGGCTTATACTAGTAGGATGGGCTGGAAACGTAGTAGATACACCTACGGCTGAGTTCTAACACAAAGAAACATTTTGGATAGCTTGTTTTCTAAAATATAGTCTGACATTTAAAAACTAGTCTCTGGGCGACCGAGCTCTGCTCGGGTGAAAATTGAGAAAATATGGAAAAACGAATTTTCCCGGACATGAGACCTCTCTAGATCGATTTCTCGCCTCCGTAAACCCCTGTATTCCAAATTTCATCGAAATCGTTAGCGCCGTTTCCGAGAACGTGATTGCAAATATATATATATACAAATATTGCTCGTTTAATAGTATAGGATAGTGTCTCTGTGAGCTGTAGAACTGCTACCGTGTATTATTTTTTGAATTTATAAAATATTAATTGTCAATAAAATCTATATAAATCCCGACACAGCTAAGAATGCACCTTGCTCAGTGTAACTTATTCGCCGCGAGGTGCATTCTTAGCTTGGTCGAGTTGTAAATGCGACCTGTAGAGGAGCCAGCCAGATAGCAGGACACACATAATTTTGGCCCAAGCTGAAACGGAGAACTGCGTTCGCTTCGCTCGCTCGCTCAACAAGTAGTTAATGAGAAACATAAGGTGAAAATGTGGATATTTTAAAATATGTTCGTAAATATCCATTAATTCAATTTCAATTCAATTCTTTATTTGTTTCGGACTAGGTAATGTCCATAAGTTGTTAGTATACAATCACGAATAATCCTCTTCTACTAGTGCTAGAAAGCTGTATTATGAAGGTAAAACATATCTAATAATTAAACAGCTTCTAAAATAAGGCAAATAATAGAATTGTTTTATTAATTATTGTTGTTCAATTAGTTGCGGGTTCCTGTACGGATTTGTGATAATTAGGGTAAGTCCGATAACAAAGGTTTTTTTTATATCACTACGCAAGCATACGGTGTGCTTGATGGTAAACCGATACCAAACCCTATGATCGCTTAAGACTCCTGGAGAACAAGAACGTTGCCAACCCTTGGTTGATTTGAGTCTTCGTTCACTTTTTATTAAAATAAATAAAATAAAATAAAAAAGCTTTATTAAATTCCATTACAGCATTAATGATTCTAAAAAAACATTTAAATTAATTACAAAGATTGCTGAATGGACCCCTCGCGGGTAAAAGCCTCCAAGGCTTGCCAAGTCGGTCTGTCTCGTGCGGTTTTTAACCAAGCTTTTCCTGCGACTGGGGCTATTTCGTCTTGCCATCTATTATTAGGTCTTCCTCGCTTCCTTGAAACACACGGCCCCTTCCATTTCGTGGTGTTCAAGATCCACCTGTCATCGGTATATCTCGATACATGGCCCGCCCATTTTCACTTTAGCCTTTTTGAAAAGAATAGAGCGTCAATAACTTTAGTTTTTTTGCGTATTTTAGTGACTCTCACTCTATCTTTCAGTTTGATATTCAGGCAGCTTTGCTCCAAAAATAAAAATTCAGTCGGCTGCCGCCGAAGCCGACTGAATTTTTATTTTTGCGGGTCTATCGAACAACCATGTTTGACAACCATATGTTAGGCATGGTAGTATTGCGGAGTCCAGTATATTTTTTTTTGTTTTTACAGGGTACTTCTGTGCTTTTAATATTTCTTTATGAGCCCAAAACTTTTTCCAGGTTACTGAGATCCTTCTAGATATTTCTTCTATGTTCCTCTTTTTGTCAAATGTCAGTCGCTTCTCTAGGTAGATGTATTCCTGCACGTAATCCAGGGTGTTGGCGTCTAGTAGGATGGGTGTCTCTTTGTCGTTGGTCATGATTTTTGTCTTTTCTAGGTTCATTTCTAGTCCAATACGTGTACTTACTATATGTTATTGGTTTATCATGGTGTTCAGTTTTTCAGGACTTTCCAATAAAAGGACGATATCGTCTGCAAACCGCAGGTGACTTAAAAATTTACCAACCAAATTTACCTTGCGTTGACCACGGTAGAACTTTCATAATATTTTGTAAAACCGCTATGAACAACTTTGGAGATATTGGGTCGCCTTGCCTTACTCCTCTGTTTATATATTTGGACCTGTTTTTTCTAGCCGGACTCTACTTGTGCTTTTTTCGTAAATGTATCTCATGATGTTTATGTATTTATTATTTATACTTTTCATTAGACTCACTGTAATTAATGGAGCCTCTCTATTAATTGATTATAAATTTGTATGTCAAATGGCTCAGCATGTGATACAAAAATTAATTTATAAGACCCTCATGTATTGTCATGCACCTATGTTGAACAAATAAACTATTTGTATTTGTATTATTTGCAGCGCATCGCAAACTTTCTGTACATAACGTGCTAAATTGCCGAAAAAATTAGCTGAATTATCCGATGCACATTTACAATGTTTTTCATAAAAATCCTTTGCAAATTATAAACGTTAGGTATATAGAATAGAGTCAAAACAAGATATTATACTAGCATAGATCTCAAACTAGCTTGGCAATTATACAACCCCTGAAATAAAGGCTCATAACTGTAATATCATAAAATCCTAAGTTACAATTGGCTTAAAACAAACGAAGAAGATAGTTCGCAAACTATAAATCAGAATTTCCTCCAACAATTCGCGGGTGAAGTAAAACGGGGCTTGTTACCTGGAGTGTAGAGTCGAAATTCGAATGCACAGCGTAATTAGACCTTGTCTTCACTCAAGTGTAAATTTCGTTCAGTTTTAGTGCAAGTCATAAGTGGTAATTGGCTAGGACTATTAAAATACTTGCTTAAGCCTCCCCCGTTCCGATTTTAACTTTCGTGTAATTTTTAACTTTCGTGTAATTTAATATCGTGCAATTTTACTGTTGGCTTGTTCATACAATTATTTTCCATGCTGTAAGTGTCACACTTGTTGTGTACAGTTAGTAAAAAAAGTTCCACTTTTGAACCTTTTTATACTAAAATATAAATTATATATATGAGAAGTAAGCGACGACGAAAGAGTCCACCACAACCATAGTGAGAAGTAAGCGACCGAAGCGGACAACAATTAATTGACGCTTGTAACCCCAAGGTCTAAAAAAATTATGTGTTGAAGACTGTTTATAGGTGATAGCTCCTCCTTATTTTTAAATAATAAAGTAAAACCTTTTCGGTACCTACTGGCCCGTAAGCGGCCGCTAGATGGAAACGTTAAAAAACAATAGAAGGAATTCGGCTGACATGAATTCGTACGTTTTATTTTTATTTTTGCAGCCTGCAATTTTCAATATAATATTTGAGTTATTTATGTACGCGTCCTTTGCCGGAGGTTGTTTTTAGGGTTCCGTACTCAAAGAGTAAAACATGATCCTATAACTAAGACTCCGTTGTCCGTCTGTATGTCTGTCTGTCTGTCTGTCTGTCCGTTTGTCACTAGGCTGTATCTCAACAACAGTGACAGTTAGACAGCTGAAATTTTTACAGATTACGTATTTCTGTTGCCGCTATAACAACAAAAACTAAACAGTTTTTTTTCCTTTAATTTTTTTTTCTTTTACTAACTTACACAAATCGGCTTAGTCCCAAACTAAGCAAAGCTTGTACTATGTGTACAAGACGACGATAAACATACTTATATAGATAAATAAATACTTAAATACATAGAAAACATCCATGACTCAGGAACAAATATTTGTGCTCATCACACAAATAAATGCCCTTACCAGGATTCGAACCCGGCCCCCATACAACAAACGTGATTTTTTTTGCCGTTTTTATAGATAATGGTACGGAACCCTTCGTGCGCGAGTCCGACTCGCACTTGGCCGGTTTTTATTAATAAGTTTGTGGCCGCTTATTCGCGGTCTGGTAAATGACTGCTTAAGAGAATAATAATTATTTTTTGTGTTTTTTTTAAATATGCCTTTGAGCTTAACAGAGTGTTATAAGTTTTGCACCGTCTACAAGTTGGTCAGCCTCACAAAGGGCTTAACACCTTTGTACTGTGTCGCATTAAACGTCATGTTAAACTGCCATATGAAGTTGTCAAACGAGTGAAAACGACAAGGTACTTAGGTGTTCAGCAACTTATGAGGCCGAGGCTGACTATACCAACGTATACCTCCTCACAAAATGTCATCGCAAAAAGTTAATAACGAGGCTGCCATGATTTTTTTTTTTTAATTATATTTTTTTTATTTAGTAGAACCAACAGCTATATACACACAATAATCATTGACAGTAGATACAAAGAGCCAATTATAGGAACTCACAGGTAGTAGTCACATTGTATTTTAACTTAGGTTCTAACTATAATGCTACACACTAGCGCATAAATAAACAAATGAAAATTATAACAACACGAGAACGAAAGACAAACTAAATTAAAATTCTAACAAATTGTAAGGCTAAATTTTAGCCTACGGCTAGTATTAACTGAAAGTTCAAAGAAAAGTCATAGTGAATAAAACAGAAAGTGGCAGCACGCTCACATAAAATACCTCTCGTCCAGATTACGCCTCACGTTAGGAATTTCACAGTTGAATATATCTATATCCAGTTCATTTGACAACCTGTTTATGTCACAACCAAATGAAATGAAACCGATATTTTGAATGCGGCCACCACAATAGGCTAAGAATTTCATAATGGCAACCTAGTTCTTTCCCAAAAAATATTAATTGGATCACCTGAAATAGGTTTAAGATGTGCGCGCATTAAAATCAAATTGGTATCCATAAAGAATGTGTTCAATCAATCGCCAGGGTTCGCCACGTTAAAAAATGCACTTAAGTACCTATATTTCTTTTAATAACTTCATTTTACTTAATGCAATAAAAACAGCATTACTCCACAAAACTGTGGTAGGTTAACAGTTGCGTATGACTATGGAAATGGAAGTCTCGGTATACGTAATATAATATTATAAAGGTAGTTTTAAGAGACTTTTAAACAAGTAGGTACTTAGTATCCAAAAGGAAGGTAATGCTTCCTCAGCAGTTTCCTGAATTTATTTTTGTTTCTCTCACAGCGAATGGCTCTAGACAAGAATGTCATTTTTTTTCTCAAAGCCGTATAGAGTATCCCACTGCTGGGCAAAGGCCTCCCCTCTCGACTTCCACTCGTTCCGGCTTGACGCAATCTCTACCCAATCGTTGCGAAATGCGTCCAATACCCTTACCACAGGTTTTACGTAAGTCGCGTTTACTTTCGTCGTGAGCAAGGATCGAGTACCACTAGACTGGAGAATCAACACACTGCCCCTGGCGGTTACTCACAGAACTAAAAATCTAAACTCTACAATGACTCAGTTACATACGTTTACTTAATCGGAATCGTTAACTCAATCCTTCGTATAGTATAATCGATTTTTCAATATTCAAACTTTATACCACAAGCATTTATCGTTTTAAATTAAATGCTAATCTCCAAGGCTAACTTGTCTGAAGAATTTAAAGGAATCTATCACGTGTCACATGGTACCAATTGGTCGAACGAATCGAAAGTTTAAATTACGCATCAAAAACTAAACGCTAAGTGTAACGTTTTGAAGTTGTTTTCGGAGTACAACGGGACCATGAGTTACGAATTTGACAGCTCGAATTTGCGACAGTCGAAATCTATTCGAAGCGCGTTTACTCGCTCTCGTTTGTAGTTACGTAACGTAAGGTTTCGATTGTAACTCACACTAGCAGTACAGGTCGTCCCGCCATCTCCGTCTCGGCCTGCTGCGTCATCGCTGCCCACCAAGAATAACATAAAATGCTAAAATTATATGCCTACATGGCGAACAAAGGCTAAGTTAAACGTTTATTTATTCCATTTGCAACCGCAAGAAGTTACCAACTTGCACTGCAAAATCCACATCCGAGAGCCCGGGCTTTTGTTAATTTTTCATACTAATAACTAATTCCCTTGCTTAATTTAAACTACTCGGAACTTCGCGTCGAAAATTTTGACAGACTACCTCTTCAATTTAAAACTTTATGACGCAAAGATTAAGGACTGTTTTGCATTCTCAAAGCTTGAGTTATGAGTACCAGTTTAAAGTTATTTATACCTTACGTACATATAATATGTCTAGGTAAAATCTAGTACTGTATCGCTTTCAGTTATGTTATAAACTTATTCGGTAGCACAGCCATTTCGTTAAAGTGACAAGGTTATAAAATAACTGCATCGTTTTCTGAACTAACGTTATCCGTATTTCATGTAATAAACCCGTAATTTTTAGTATCGTTACCCTATCAGCTGGTTATATGGTAACTACGAGTTTAGAATCTTTAGAAAAAAAGTTAAATATGCTGGCATAAACTTCCACGGGTGGACTATGTTTGTGTTTCCTATTGTTATTCTGCGTATTTGTGAGTCCTATTGTTATTCTGCGTATTTGTGAGTCCTATTGTTATTCTGCGTTATATAAGCTATGTGTTTTCCTATCTATGTGTACTAACTAAATAGATTATTGTTTATTCTGCTGGGATGTATTTAGTAAGATACGCCGCTACATTAAATTTGTATAATTCAATAGGTTAGAAGTGAACCTGTAAAATATACCTTTGCCTATTTAAAATGTAAGCCCTAGAATTACTTTTTTTATTAAGTTTTTCAAAGCTTGCAAGGAATGTAAAAATGGGGCCTTTTCCTTACAGTTTTATAAAAAAATATCACAACCATAAATATAAATAAATAAAATAAAATTAACCCATTTATTTCAGGCATCTAAATACTTAAAGGTGAGTTATTCTATATAGATCCAGACCGAGATATTAAGTTTACAGTGTTAAATTTTTCGAATACAGTCGTGTGTGTAAATATAATTTTATATAAGTAGGTACGTTTCCACAGGTTCAAAAATAACGAAGCAACCCACACTGCACTAACTTTAGACCACTTTGACCGTGAGCATATGTTCGAAATCGACTGTACATTTCGTTTCTAAGTGTAAACCATAGTAAACAATTTCCGCTAGATTCATGTCACGTCTGCGTGAAACAGTTCCTGAATGGAGGCTGTACAATGCGTGTCGAAATCACGCGGCGCGGGAAAAACCTTCGCAAATCACGCCCGCGTCGCTCCATGTCATGAGCGGTGGCGGGGTGCCACGCGACTGATAAGCGGAGCGGCTAGGCTTGTCTAGTGCGTGTAATCTACCTTTACATTTCCTTAAATCAGTAAGGTTTCTCTTCTTAATAGTTTTCACAAATCAAATATTTAATGTACAAGTAAGTTTCGAGAAACTCTTAGTATGACCAATAGGTACCTCAATGTAATATTTTCAATAACATCATTAAGTGACATGAAAATATTATATAGACACAACAGACATTGCTGGGCACTGGGGTTTAAAATACAGCACCTAAATATTATTATTTTTACGTTGAATAGGCTTTTTTAAGATATCCGTTCACATTTAAGTATATGTACCTACACATTTTTTTCATATAAATTAAATACGTCAATTCAACCATAACTTATTATCAGGCCCACAAGGTGGACTGATGACCTGGTAAAGGTCGCGGGAGTCTGGTGGATGCGGGATACGAAGGGCCAGTCATTTCGCCACTCTTTGGGGGAGGCCTATGTCCAGCAGTGGACGTCTGTCGGCTGATATGATAATGATGTCATGTATAACTATTATCATCTAAGTAGTACATTGGCGACCGAGCTTGGCTCGGTGTTTATCATGTTTTTCAGAGAGAAAGCGAATTTGCCCAGATATAAGCCAGAGCTAGATCGATTTTCGGCTCCGCAAACCCCTTAATTGCAAATTTTATCGAAATCGTTAGAGCCATTTTAGACAACGTGATTACAAATCTTGCTCTTTTAATAGTAGGTAGGTATAGGCCGTTTCAAATACCAAGGCCCGATTGCACTTGAGACGGTCAATGGGCGTTAACAATAGGATTAGTGATAACAAAAGATACTAAAAGGCAAACATTATGAGCCCCATTGTTAAGTTTCAAGTGCATCGGGCCTTGGTATTTGAAACGGCCTATACACGATTTTCAAACGGCCGCTGCGCGCGGGGCCGTAATATGTAGGACCACCGCTGTTGCACTTACCTTCGTGATTGGGGCGACTCAGAGTGAACAGAGGTGTCCCATTGTGACATTTTATTCCACGCGCAGCGAGCATTTTATAATATAAACCCTGAATCCTGTGACTTGCGCCGCGCGCGCTGCACAGTACAATTGGTGCCTTTCTGGCGCTCCCTAGGGCCCGACTCGATTGAAACGAAGGGCCGACCCTCGCAAAGGGTAGTTTATTTCATTGTAGAGGCGCGAACACTCGGTATTGTTACAAGCGTTGATAATTTCACTTTATTTATAACTTTCCAGTAAGTTCCGTTCGGTTTGTTAACTGATACGGGGCTAAATTAAGACAATTGTTTGGGTTATCTTGATTGGCCTTGTATACGGAATGTTCTTGGAGCTATTTTGTTTGACAATGTTGCAATAAAATATTTTATTATTTATGTTATCGACACTGTGGATACAAATAAATGATCAGTATCACAGACAGATTTTTTGCACAAAACTTAACGGATTCTAAAGTTTAGTTTTATATTGAACTCGATATAGTTTTGGAATATACACTATCTTATTCTTATTTATATAATAAAGTCGTGTTTGTTACACCATTTATAAACCCGAGAACAGCTGGAATGATTACTATGATATTTGATTTGTTACAGTATTTGTTTCCGCACAGAATGGCAGAATACCTACATAAAAATTAAAAAGTGATGGAAAAAAAATACTTTCTCATAGATATTGTATGGCGAATGTTGCGATACGAAGTTCGCGGGGTCAACTAGTTGTTCATAAAACTTACACTTTGTTCTGTCTAAGATATGTAAAAATAAATTAACAAGCTTTTTGATTTCTTCCAAGTACCTACCTACTTACACTACTTTACAATGGGCTTGTGACCTTAAATTTGTTTACGATGCCATTCGAACCAGTTTTTGTAGATGAACCAATGTTTGTATGGAAACAACTACATTTAAAGGACATTAATACCCAAAAAATCGAGTTAAAGACGGACCTCGCTGACAGCAGCCGAAACGCTTCATACTGATTGGCTTTAAAGTATGACGTCACACCGTGCAATTTGTACTAACCGTTGCATGGAAAATGAAGTAAATTGCTGTTTCGGTCGCGAAATACTGCGTTTAGGTCCATAGTTGTCGTACAAATTTGTTTCTATAAAAGCGTAAGGATTCTATTGGTACCTTTAAATTTACTCTTGGACAATAAATAAAAAAACTTTTTTTTCTAAACTTTCAAGGTTCATATCTTTTTATGATTTGAATTATACTTTGTAATTTATACTTTATTACAATCATTTGATGGTTTACTACTCATTTAGCAACACGACGTTATCAATTTTAACACCACGCAACAAGCCTATACTTTGTTTAGTCACTATTTTCACTTTCACGAACCCTCCAGATGTCAAAGCCTCCTTCAACGGGCTACTTCAACCCAATTTGAGCCTGCTATTATCTTTGTGTCTCCACAAGCATGAACAGTGTTACTAAGACAGATAAAGACAAGTTCATTCGAATGGTATTTTAACTAAAACGTAGTTGGCATCGATAACGAAAATTATACATTAAATTTTTTCGATAGGTAACTTTATTCAGCTCCCGAATAAACGAACCTTAATAAAACGTATCCCAGACTGAACTGTCAAGCGAAGCGACAGGATACGAGTAATAATAAAAGAGAGCCCTTATTTAGCCCCCGCCTATATGAGTGACAGGTCGTAGATATTATTACTTCAAGGAGGAAAGTAAATAACGTTTTGGCTAGGAAAATCTAGGGTACGTCACGACTTACCAACAATAGAAAAATACAAATAAATACCTTGTTATAGTTTTTTTTGTATAGGGGCTGGGCTACATTAAGGGTCCATTAATAACAACTCAACTTACAAAGGTAAGTAAAATTAAACTGTTTTACAATTTTTTACTAATAATTTGATTTAAAAACAAAGTTTTAACCGACACCAATTCAGTAATTTGCCTTATTTAAAGAGTTCCCTCAATTTTTTCAAAAAAGGAGGAGGTTCTCAATTCCTCGGAAATTTTATTTTTTTATATATATTCCTCGATTACTCAAAGATGCCTGGACCGATTTAGAAAAATATTTTTAAGTTTGTTTTTTTTGTTAAAAATAACATAAACTGTACTGCAATGACAGCTGTAGCTGTCATCGGACTCTTCCAATCTGAAGTAGATTATAGACTAGCATTCAAAAAACGATTTAAACAAGTAAGCCTAAAACAACCCCGGTTTTATAGACATTCGTATCACGTTCTCAAAACGAATTCAAACAGCTCTAAATAGAAACAAACCTTTGATTCGTTACCGCAAAACAGCGCTAATTTATTCCTGCCGCGGCCATAATCGGGGAATGCCTAATTAACTCTTATAATTAGTGGGACAGCTCGTTTCGCCTCGCTTTATATTTATCATTTAGTATTCAAGATGTCGGCATGATGAAAAAAATATAAATAATTATATTAAAGATTGTCAGGGCACTCGACTCTACATACAAACGCATTTTGGTTCTCGTTTTAAAACGACTTGCTAGAATAACATTTTTTTGTATTGGAAACAAAATGAAAATACAATTTTATTAAATTAACGTAAAGATTCGCCAAACTGCTAAGCAGTTTGTTGGCGATGCGCTCACTTAAATAATAAAAGATAATAATTATTAACGCGGTACATCAAAACACTAAACTCCCACCCCAACCAAAAGGCTGCCAGTCCCTACAGAGTTCGTACGAAGTTACGGCCTGTTGGCGACACGGATGTCCAGTGCTTTATTTTTAACCTACTTATTGTATAGTTGTTATTTTCTAAGCCGTCCGTTCCGCACTAAAGAACGCCGCACTGCAGAACGGACGGCTTAGAAAATAACAACTATAAACGGTATTAGTATTTAAATTTTAGTTACAAGTGTAATTATTATTCGAACCGTTTAAGAACGGCAGAGGGTAATGCAACATATTTATTAGTTACTCGTATGCACCTACATACTCGTATGTTCGCACATAGCTGCAATCGTTATGTGTGTAGCATGAAACGTTGTGTAGGTACACAATGGAATCCGCCATTCAGTCGGATACTAGTTCCCGTTGCTAGAAATTAAAATAGAAAAAAAATATAGCTATACAGTGTGATTCTTTATAATGTGCACATAGCTAAATAGGAGAAACTACGCTACGCCCAATTTTATTGACGTAAAAAATGTTTAAAAAAATCTTATGGCTATTTTGATTTTTTTGTTTTTTATTTCTCAATTCCATACTACATGTAAATAAAAAGTTACTGCTCTTAAACTACACCGCCTATCGACACGAAACAAAAACAAAAATGATCAACAATAAACAAGCTAAGGCCCTCCATTTATTATTACGAGGTTTTTCATAAAATTGTGTTTTTTTCCTATTATTTTTTCAAAATGTAAAATAACTCAATACTTATATAATGCCTCATTTACCATTTTTTTTTTATTATTTTATGTTATTCTACACCGTATTGGCTTTCCAAAAAAAGAATTACCACGTTTATGACTAAGATACAACGTTTTTTTATCAGCAGTCAAACAATGGCCTTGCGCAACGCACATGCTACCTTTCATAAAAAAAAAACGAAATAGCCAAATTTTTTTTTTACATTTTTTGCGTCGATACAATTGCGCGTAGTTCCTCCCACTTTGCTATGTGCACATTATAAAGACTCACATTGTATACTTATCGCTTCATTAGGGTTCCGTAGCCAAATGGCAATAAACGGAACCCTTATAGATTCGTCATGTCCGTCCGTCCGTCTGTCTGTCTGTCTGTCCGTCCGTATGTCACAGCCACTTTTTTTCCGAAACTATAAGAGCTATACTGTTGAAACTTGGTAAATAGATGTATTCTGTGAACCGCGGTAAGATTTTCACACAAAAATCGAAAAAAAACATTAAGTTTTAGGGGTCCTATACTCAGAACTGAAACTCAAAAAAATTTTTTTCATCAATCCCATACGTGTGGGGTATCAATGTATCTTCAAAAATTATATTAAGGTTTCTAACATGATTTTTTTCTAAACTGAATAGTTTGCGCGAGAGACACTTCCAAAGTGGTAAAATGTGTGTCCCCCCACCTGTAACTTCTAAAATAAGAGAATGATAAAACTAAAAAAAATATATGATGTAGGTACATTACCATGTAAACTTCCACCGAAAATTGGTTTGAACGAGATCTAACAAGTAGTTTTTTTTTAAATACGTCATAAATCGTAAACCGCAATTTATTTCACGGAACCCTTCATGTGCGAGTCCGACTCGCACTTGGCCGCTTTTTTATTTCTATTATAATACGGTATTTGACAAAAGTCAAATCAGCTTCTTTTTATGAAACGTCAAAAACGCTCCGTTAGTATCGAATTTGTAGGGATTACGTCACAATCAAACAACGTCCTTATTGTTAGTTTTTATAAATATAAAATTTTTAAAATTACAAATATAAATGAAAGATTGATACTTACCGAGTATTTTCTTAATGTGTATCTATTGCGAATGAAAAAACAAATTATTTTCACTGTTGTCAAATACCCTATTTATAGCAACAAAACTAGTTTCCAACCTAGATATGGCGTGTCCCATTGTGTATAAAAAGTTTCATGTTAATCCAGCTGGTCGATCACGTAACGCATTGTACGCGCGTCAGGTAGATCTAAATGTCAAATTTTATATGGCAAAATGACAGTTGGATTGTCCTAGCGCGCGTTCGGAACGTTACGTGATTGTGATTACCCCTCAGTATGCCGATTTAAAATGAGAACTAAACGAGGCTTATTCAAAGCTACTAAGATGGAAACAATTAGTTGTAAAAGCCACAAGGATGGTGATTTTATTTAATTTAATTTAAGTCGGTTTGTTTTTTTTATTTTTTTTGTGCATACAACAAATATATATGTATCCATATGTATTCAATTTTCAACTTTATTCCACCGACATACGTGCGTAAATGTGAGCATATTTATGATGCTGACTGTACCTATAATTATATAGTTTGATTTTTGTGTTTGAAGTATACAGTCAGATGATCGGACGATATCAATAAGGCTGCAGAGTAGACCTCGATCAGGGCCGGCTGTGTCCAGATCATTTTGGAAATCCATCCATGAGACAGAGAGTATCCAACAATGGACACAATTATGCTAAAGAAAAGAAGAAAAGGGATGGTAATGATAATCAGCACTTTATGTTCACGTAAACTTAAAATATAATATTTAGGTACCTGTTGTCGTAGTCCGTACATACTCTATTTTTGTTATCTGTCAAGATAAATGAGGCCTTTGATGACAGTCAATAACAGACGAAACACGCCCAAGTCTGTACAAAATTATCAAGCACTATCTTAAGTTCCTTATTCAGAACAAAACATAGTTACAATTGTCATTCGAACAAACAACTGACACATGCACAACCCTAGCTCAGCTCCACTGCAATTTCAATCCAATTCCTAGAGCCATTAAGTTCAATTTCAAATAGCAGAATGAGCTCCATGCATGTCAAGCACACGGCACAGGGCTGGCACAATAGGCGTCTTATTTGT
The DNA here is from genome assembly GCA_963854355.1 of Epinotia brunnichana. Lineage (NCBI taxonomy): Eukaryota > Metazoa > Arthropoda > Insecta > Lepidoptera > Tortricidae > Epinotia > Epinotia brunnichana. Next base: position 5,559,323 of record OY977941.1, read on the forward strand.
TGACGGTGGGGATTAATAGTGAATGAAACTTAGTGAATTAGTTTCAAACTGAAATTATAAACGCGTTGTGTAAGCGAGACAAAAGGGATGGAGCGTATTGTGCTGTCTGGAACTGAAATGTTCATTTGCCATTGTTAGTGCCTGGATCTGGGAGTTTATTAAAGCTTTGGGATCTCCCGCTTTTCTCGGGACAGGATCAGTATGCGGTATTTTGCTTGCCGAGTGCTAACTGATGTCACCCAGTTTTTGAAGTGGATACTTCTTTGCTCACGTTCTTGTACAGGGGTACAGTTCAAAATGTAACACGTGACTTCCGGAATAACTTTTTGTAGAGAGGCCTAATCTGATTTCAAATAATTGTTTGTTACATGTTATAATCCTTATTTATTTGCCATTCGTTGTTTATCACAAAATGTTAAATATTTAGTTTATGTGGCGGACATGAAAATAATACCGAAATTACCGCCATTTTCAATGTATCGCGAGTCAAATGAGCTACGTCAGTCAATGTTGCCATATATACCGATTTATCTGTACTTATACAGATTTAAGTCAATTAATTCAGATATTTATTTTACGGGTACACCATAGCCATCAAAGAAGTACCTATCCACTTAAAATTAATTAACGGTTGTATCGCCGACACAACCCGCTCCTTTTTTTACATTTTGGTATGCTTTAAGTGTTGTAATTATTTCAAGCTGTGATTAACAGATTCATAGAAAAAAAGAGCGCCTTAATAGCAATTTTTTTGTATATTTCATTGTCATGAACTAAATACAGAGCTTGATTTCTGGGAATTTTAATTCGCATTAAAATTGAAATCACTATTGCATGGATCATCCGAAGCGATTTTCAGGTTTTTTTTTCTGGCGATAACCTGACTGAATGTTGCACTGCACTGCAGACATAATAACGCCATGTCCTACTTGATCTGCAGTGCCTGTGTTCTTGGTAGTGAGTAAGTTCACCAGTACTAAATATATATACTACTGGACTGCAAGCAGGTAGAAGTATACTCGTACAGAATAAAGCACCTAGGTTCTCCAGACACACTACGGGACGCAGTCAGCAACACCAAGGCACTCACTAACTTTCTAGACGAGCTGGGGTGGTTAGAGTAGCGCCACACCGCCGTTTCACGCAAAATAGGCACAATGGATGTCTTATTGCGGAAAACGCCCAGTATAACTAACTAACTAAGTTCACCAGTAGGTACAGTCAAGGAATTTAATTTCCAGCCCACCTAAGGTTCAATATCGTATAGCAAACTGTCACTATAAGAGCTAGCTAGAGCGCGACGTTACTTTGACATATATGCATTGTTTAATGTTAGTAACTATGCAACAGATAAACTACGTTGACATGGTGAACCTGAACTTTTGAACGTGTTATCTCATGAATCCCTACTCCTACCTGGTGTAACTCCACTATTTGAGCTCTTAATAATTCACGGTTAGCGGCAAGAATTTTATTTTTCAAATGAATACTTATTAACGTGAAAATTATTTTACAGTTTTCTCGATTGACACTGACACTGATTGTAATGTGAAGTGACAAATGATACGTATTGACATTTCAATACTATTATGAAATAGAATTGTCGACCTTAATGCATTGCGAATATCTAACGACATTTTAACGAAATGGGTAGGGAATTAAATTCTTTGACTGTACTGCATTTGTCTGCACAATTAATCCTCAACACAATAATGCCACCCCGTCAATAGGCATGATGCCTCATGTTAAAATTGATAACGTAGTAGTGCTGAATCCCAAAAAAACATCAAGTTATTGTAATAAAGTATAAAAAATAATTAAAATCATACAAAGATAATGGACCTTGAAAGTTTAGAAAAAATATGCATTTTTTTACTGTCTTAGAGTAAATTTATAGCTACCAATATAATCCTTACGCTTCTATAGAAACAAAATTGTAGGCTAACTATGTACCTAAACGCAGTATATCACGAGGGAAACAGCAATTTACTTGATTTTCCATACAACGATTAGTACGAGTAACAGGTGTGACGTGAACCCCGTGTGTCAATAGTATAAAACGTTTATGGCTGCCGCTAGCGAGGTCAATATTTTTCTCAAATTTGTTTGTGCTTATGTTCTTTTTTCTAAACTGAATAGTTGCTCCCATACAAACATTTGTTCCTATCCAAGAACGGGTTCGAATAGTGTCGTAAAAAAATCTTAGTCATCATCCCTATTCAGGTATTTTTGACACCAGCTTTTGAAACCCTTCAATCAAATAAACATGATTGGTGGATTTTGACACCTGTAGCTCCCGCCATAGTGTTGCAAGCTGGTGACAAGGACACACAAAACCCTCATCGTGTTTGTCGCTGATACAGTATTAAAGCAAGGAGATTTTAGATGATGTCTAAAATATTTATAAAATAAATCGTGACACATGGTCGTGCTTAAAAGTTTTCGCCTACTCTCAAAATTAGACTAAATGACGGCCTGACATTTGTCATTTTATCGCAAGCAATGTTATTTGTTGGAAAATTATTTGTAAGTTAAGTATTATGTATTTCCTCACAAATGTGATCATTGTGAGCCTGTGAAAATTGCCAATTTGAGACATCAAAACTCCTCTGACTTAGGCTTTAGACTTAGAATACTTTAGACTGCCGAGCGCTATATTTATATTTATTTATTTATTTCAATACAACAACTATTATTACAGGTTGACCTAATGCAATAGCGCCTTAAATAATTGACTAAACCTAATTAATAATTCATTTATCTTACCCATCTCGTTGCCCAATGAACTTATTTTTATTACCTTTTAACTTAGAGGTGTCACATCATCACAAATTCAAGAGTTATCCTCTCGACGGTGGAGTATTTTCCATTTCTCTCTCGTACGCCAGCCTTGTGATTTCTTAATGTGACACGACACCAGCTTTTTCTTTTCCTTTTATCTCTATCTTTATTAGTTAGAGTTGTATCGTGCACAATTTCATAAAACGTTTTCTAGGGCAAATCGTAACGCGTGCAAAATATTGCGATAGCGGCCGGTGAAACAAGGAGACGTCGAGAATAAAGAAAAAAAAATATCTAACATAATTTTTTATCGACTTGTTATTTTATTGACATAGGTCTATAGCGAGCTACGTGGCACGGCTGTAAAAGCGAATATTCCAGCGTAGCTGAATGAACTTCTTCAAACAACCTAGCACAACTTCCTGCAGTGTCGCGTCACGCACAACTCAGCGCCTTCTGTCTCACTCGCTGTGTAACTTCAAAAAAAGCGGCCAAGTGCGAGTCGGACTCGCACATGAAGGGTTCCGTGAAATAAATTGCGGTTTACGATTTATGACGTATTAAAAAAAACTACTTATTAGATCTCGTTCAAACCAATTTTCGGTGGAAGTTTACATGGTAATGTATATCAATAATTTTTTTTAGTTTTATCATTCTCTTATTTTAGAAGTTACAGGGGGGGGGGGACACACATTTTACCACTTTGGAAGTGTCTCCCGCGCAAACTATTCAGTTTAGAAAAAAAATATGTAAAAAACCTCAATATCATTTTTGAAGACCTATCCATATATACCCCGTTTGATAAAAAAAATTTTTTGAGTTTCAGTTCTGAGTATGGGGACCCCTAATACTTAATGTTTTTTTTCGATGTTTGTGTGAAAATCCTAATGCGGTTTACAGAATACATCTACTTACTAAGTTTCAACAGTATAGCTCTTATAGTTTCGGAAAAAAGTGGCTGTGACATACGGACGGACAGACAGACAGACGGACGGACATGACGAATCTATAAGGGTTCCGTTTTTTGCCATTTGGCTACGGAACCCTAAAAAGGCAGCTAGATCTATCTCGCCTCGCGTCGCGTCAGCATAATATGCTACGCCCGCAGCTCGCAGTGCGATCAATTCGTAGCAGACGTCGTCAGCGCGGTGTAGCGGTCGTAGCCAGGGTTACGCCGCCGTAGACTTGCTACGATGGTCTAATCTTGTGCTTCTTTGATAGTTTCGTATATTAACTTATTTACAGCAAACGCATTCAGTGTCGAAGGTTTCATGGCGCAACGCTCGTAGCCGATAACGTGGGGAACTCCGTATGCGACCTGCTTCCATACCGCCTACGAGCAGGCCCCGATTTCACGAACTTGACAATTGTCACCTGACAACGACAATGCTCCGTACATTCCTGGTTCCACAAGTAACCTAGCGACCACCTTAACTTCTCGAACAAGCAATGTATGGGAAATTGGCAGTGTCCTGTGACAATTGTCAGGTTGGTGAAATAGATGCCAGAGCGCGCACCTAGAACTGAGGGCGTTCCAGGCTTTAAGGGCGGGTTGCACCAATTTACGATTACATTAAATATGGCGCCAAGAATTTTATTTCATAGAAACTCGTGAAACTTTCCATACATTCAGATTTTAACAAACACCGCAATCGTAAGATTACAGACGGTTTGCAGTTGTGCAAACCCACCCTGAATGTGCTAAGCGACGATCGTAGTGACGTAGCCCTACGCTGCGGTCCGTAGCAGCTTATTCAATATGAAGTAAAAAGCGTCCGTAGCCCGCTGAGGAATGAAAGAAAGAAAGAAAGAAAGAAAACATTTATTCGTGAACAAAACAATGGGTGTAAAAAACAAAACACAGAACGTAAAAATAGCAGGGTCCACGAAAAGGCCCCGACTCAAATGAATGAAATGAGGAATGTGTGTCTTGATTAGCGGTGAATGGTTAAAAGGGACACTAATATGAATAATTATGCTTGGGTTGCAGTTAAGACGACACATTTTTACAAGCTTTATACACTCAAGAGCAAAAGTTTCGGGTCACCCTAAATTAAATAACCGCAATAGGTTTTTTTAAGTATTTTACACTAGTCTTACTACACACTAGCTTCTGCCCGCGACTTCGTACGCGTATAAATTATAGCTTACATGTTATTTTCATGTCAAAAGCCATACTACTGGATAATTTGTAATTAACGATTTATAATATTTTATACACCACGTCGGTGGCAAACAACTTATAATAAGTGGTTACCGTAGCCTATGGATGCTTGCAACTCCATAGTTTATGCGTGTATCGGTTCAAATTCTCTTTCAATCAAAACACCCTCACAAATGTCGTCATCGTCAGTAATATTTAATTTTAGTTACTTAATCTTTTGGACTTAATGCCACAAAACATTATCTTTCAGTCAACCTTAAGTCAAAGCAGATAATATTTGGTGGGAAGTATGATTTTACTATACATGTAGACCCATTCATACAATTTTCTTGACATTCGGTAGATATTTAACTGTGGCATTGCGCCCCTATAACTTCAGTTGTGTAAGTATTTTCTGTAAAACCCAAGCATTTGCTTTCGGAAAGAGTCTGTGAGGTAAAATTAACAGGAAGTGCATGCATGTGGAACAACAAAGTTAGGTATTGATTTGAAGTCGTTTTTTAGTTGCAAATTATGAAACAAATTAAGTCTGTCCGAATGTAGAGCAGCAAACCAAGCAGTTTTTTTTATCTTCAGAAAATTTAATAGCTAGCTAGTAACAATTTTAAGTCTCCCTCTTCAAAAAAAAGTCTTATTTTCTCATCACACTTTTAACTTCCTTTTAACCCTATCCCTTTTAAAACTGCAGTATCTCAAAGCTGTGAAAGCTTCTCTTAATGTTTTTTTTTAACACCCTGAAATAAGTTTACTTGTCCTGACATGGAATATAGACGATTCATGACTCTCATCTCAGTTTTGAAATCGCTGAAAATAGTTTCCTTGTATGAGTATATTTCCGAAGTTTTAGGGCTGAGTTTGAGTTGCAGGACCTATTACCTAAACAGAAGGTATCCCAACTGCAAACGAAGATAAATATCTTCCAGGTAAAGATAGAGCATCCAGGTAAACTTAAATATTATTCGTCCACGAGCACGCACCATCATCCTCGGGTGTCTTGCAAGCGAAACCCGAGGATCGAAGTCGAGCGGGTGAGCGGCCAGGCAAGCTAGGTTATGGTGGCATTCGTATATCAAGTTAGATGTGATGTTATCACTGCTCAGTGCTTGTAGTATTCGTATGTTTGTGTTTTCGACTTGTTGCAGGCTTCAATTATCCCTACGCATTCAGCCTGGAATGCCGTGTTTTGTACACCCAGTGGTTTGGATATGTGTATGTTTAAATCCTCTGAGAACACACCACATCCCGTTCCGGTATTTGTTTTTGAACTATCTATAAATATTCTAAGGTCTGTTTGGTTAAGTCCCTCTTTCGAGTGTTCTGTCAGTAATAAGCCATAGTCTTTCCTAAAGACTGCAGTTTTTGGTATTTTATCGATTGAAGCTTCCATCATAGGTAGGCTTGTGATCAGTTTGTTATGGATCTTCGTGTGGGGTATGTCTAGTTTCGTCCATAGGTAGTTTCGGGTTTTCAGGCGTATTGCCGTCGCAGCCGCCTCCTTTTGTATCATCATCATCATCATATCAGCCGAAAGACGTCCACTGCTGGACATATGCCTCCCCCAAAGAGTTCCAAAGTGACCGGTCCTGCGCCACCCGCATCCAGCTACTTTTGTATGTGCATATGTAAAGGTAGTAGTCCTACCATGACTTCTAGTGCTGAGGGACAATCACGTAACGTTCCGAACGCGCGTTAGGACAATCCAACTGTAATAATTTTTCCATGTAAAATTTGACATTTAGATATACCTGACGCGCGTATAATGCGTTACGTGATTGACCTGCTGCTGTGTAAGGAAGTAAAAATCTTAACCCATTCATACAATTTTCTTGACATTCGGTAGATATTTAACTGTGGCATTGCGCCCCTTTAACTTCAGTTGTGTAAGTATTTTCTGTAAAACCCAAGCATTTGCTTTCGGAAAGAGTCTGTGAGGTAAAATTAACAGAAAGTGCATGCATGTGGAACAACAAAGTTAGGTATTGATTTGAAGTCGTTTTTTAGTTGCAAATTATGAAACAAATTAAGTCTGTCCGAATGTAGAGCAGCAAACCAAGCAGTTTTAATTTATCTTCAGAAAATTGAATAGCTAGCTAGTAACAATTTTACCTAAGTCTCCCTCTTCAAAAAATACTTATTTTCTTATCACGCTTTTAACTTCCTTTTAACCCCTCCTTCTCATGTTTTTTAAACACCCTGAAATAAGTTTACTTGTACTGACATGGAATATAGACGATTCATGACTCTCATCTCAGTTTTGAAATCGCTAAAAATAGTTTCCTATAACTAAGTACATTTACGAAGTTTTAAGGCTGAGAGTTTGAGTTGCAGGACTTATTACCTAAACAGAAGGTATCCCAACTGCAAACGAAGTATAATATTCCAGGTAAAGATAGAGCTTCCAGGTATACTTCAATATTATTCGTCCACGAGCACGCACTATCATCCCCGGGTGTCTTGCAAGCGAAACCTGAGGATCGAAGTCGAGGAGGTGAGCGGCCAGGCAAGCTAGGCTTTAGTGGCATTCGTATATCAAGCTATCAAGCAGTGCTTGTAGTACTGATTTACTGTCTGAGAGTATCCGTATGTTTGTGTTTTCGACTTGTCGTCTCTTTATGGCATTGCAAATTATCCCTACGCATTCAGCCCGGAAGGCTGTATTTTGTACACCCAGTGGTTTGGATATGTGTATGTTTAAATCCTCTGAGAACACACCACATCCCAATCCCGTATTTGTTTTTGAACCATCTGTAATGATTCTAAGATCTGTTTGGTTTAGTCCCTCTTTCGTGTCTTCCGTCATCGTCAGTACTACCATAGTATCGTAGTATGCCATAGTCTTTCCTTCAGAGCGCACTCACTATGCGAGCCCCCACGGACACTCACTAATCCCCGGATGTCTTGCAAGCAAAACCTGAGGAGAAGACCGCAGTTGAGGAAGTGAGTGGCCAGGCAAGCGAGGCCGAATGCTGAGTTTCTCGTAGAGATGAAAGGTCCAAAGCGTCTCTCCAGAGCGCGCTCGCTATGGGAGCCCCCATAGACACTCACTATTCCCGGATCTCTTGCAAGGGAAACCTGAGGGTCCAAGTAACGAAGGTAAGTGGCGAGGCAAGCGCAGCTGAAGGCCGAGTTTTTCGTAAGACCGAAGGCAGAAGCGCCCCTTGAGAGTACGCTCACTATGCGATCCCGATTGCAAGCGTACGTGGGCACTCACTATCCCCGAATGTTCTTTTAGCGAAACTCAAGGGCCGAAGGTAAGCGGCGATGGACGGAACGCTGAAAGCCGAGCCGCTCCATGAATTTCTATTTAGTTTCGCGCTTTATTAGGAAACACCTATTCTAGTCTAGACATACTTTTTAAAAGCCTTTTCTTTTTTTGTAAAAAAGTTGAGAATAATTATTTTCAAGATTTCTTACTTTACAATACAAATACTCTTTATTGCACACTTTTTGACGTTTTTTTTCTGGAATATACTTTATGTTAATTAAGTTCCTAAGGCATCGAATCTTCTATTCACTAAATTTCTCTGCGTTTTTGAAAATGTTTAACAAAAAAAAAACTACACAAAAATGCATGCCGGTCTCTAGGTCTGAACTCGTGGACACCGACTCCGTAAGCTATAGGCCAAACCACCGGGCTACGGCTACGTATGAGTTGTAAGAACACAATGAATTTTCAAATATGGTGACAACGAGTTACCATGGTAATGAAACTGTTATAATCCCGCTCTCGCAACATTATAATCTAGTCTCTAGTCATCTCAGCGCCTATTTTTCATCCCATATTTTCACGTTTTATCTATACAATGCTGAAAGTTTCAATGGAGATGTTTTTACTTTCCAGTCAAGTTTATGCTTACCAATTTTTAAGTATTTAGCTCATGGATTAAAGGAGTTCCCCATACAAAGTTCAACCCCATTTTTTACCCCCTTTGAACCCTAATCTTTATAATTTTTATAGCCTATTATAGCCTGGCTGAAGATCCACTTAACGTTTTAGTAAAAGTCACATATTGATCTATTCGCTCGTTTTCATGTGATGTCGTTACATATAAACAGACAGACAAACCGACAAACAGATAAACAGACAAACAGACAAAAATCCAAAAAACTGTTGAAGTGTGTTCTGTTATCGATTCTAAGAGCCCTCAATTGATTTTTTTGCCAATATCTTCAATGTACAGACTTTCGACCCTCTACAGCTTTATTATATGTATAGATAGATAGATAGATAGATAGATAGATATACTAGTCTTCGTAATACCCAAATGTATTTGCAATTTCCGGAACCTATCATAAAGATATCAACATCCAAAAATGACGATTTTTGCGATATCTCGCTCCGTTAACGTTGTTTTTTTCATGGGTTTTTACGAGTCCGATTTAAACCTGGTAACGTGTTTCTTTTTTTTTACTGTTGTTTCTGCAGTTTAGATGTAAAATTTAATAAAGATCATGAAAGGATTAAAAAATTGTACAACATTTGGACTATGTTAGGAAATATGACGGTATTTCATCGACCCGAAACTTTTGCTCTTGAGTGTATTAACTTGCACTGTTCGTATGTATGTAAATATGTAAGTATGTAAATATGTAAGTTGTCCGTCAAAATTTGCAATCCATTTTTCAGTCACTTCCCGTTATCCAATTGAGCTGAATTTTTGCAAGCATATGTATATCGCATGACAATGCAATATTATGATGACTTGGAGCTGATCTGATGCAGAAGCTGGAAGGTGGCTATAGAAACTCCGCAATAAAACGACACAACCCCATCGAGTTTGGGCTCGTTAGAATCGTCTCAATAAGTACTTGATGATGGTATGCAGAAAAGTACAGTCCGCAGTAAAAGCTTGTACCAGAAATCAATTTTTTGACAGAAACTTATTAACAAATTACTTATAGATGGGATTGATGATATATTATGGTAAAATTATGAATCGGGTTTGAGTGAGATAACCTCTAATAATCTACAGCGTAACACATTCACTGTGCTTTTCCTCGTATGTAGCAAAAATTGACTAAGGCGTAGGCGCCTGCTAGGCGGTTTCATGGCAGTGAAATTGGTAAACAATAATATCAAGTACTTAATTTTTGTTTTGTGATACATTTTGTTTACCTATCAAAAGTATTTTTTATCAAAAAAAAAAATCCGTAACTTAACTACAATGTATACAAGTATATGTGTTCTATATAATGATATGAGAAATGGTTATTAAATCATGAAACAGTGTCTTATGTAGGTATATTCATAAATTATTTAATTGCTTTTGCAAATACCTAAGACGATGACACTTTAAAGATACATTTTTATTAAAAGTTAAATATGAGTGATACGAAGTAGTCCGCAGAATATTTTTTCCAATAGAGTTCAATAAGTTAAGAAAATTACTCTGTTCATTGAATAGCTTTAAATAAATAGGTACCTTTAGGTAGTTATTATCAACAATGTATAAAATAAAAAATAAAAATCTGTTAATGTAAGTAACTAGTTGATAATAGTGATGTATATTCAGTAAAATATAATAAATAGTATTGCTATCTCATGATTTTAATAAAGATGTCATTGTTTTGTGACGTGTCGTTTTATTAAATTACATTGTATTAATGTCCTTATATTTTTTTGTATATTTAAATTCTAACTCAGAAAAAGCTAAGGTTACAAAAACATTTTTTAATGGAAAAATATTTTTATTTGGTCTTTTAAAAAAACCATAAAAATCACTTCTGTAATAGTAACACATCACGACTTAAACTAAAACTTTTTTTATTTTTTGGCATAATCTTTAAATTGGTCAAAACTAATAAAAAAACTTGGGCAATAAATCTCTATTAAAAAAAAAACTTAATGAATAAATAGAACTTTTATTTATGTCGAAGATTCAACATTAGACTTATGATAATTTTTTTTTCATTCTTTGTTGGTCGCCTTAAAAGAGAGTTACTTAAGTGTTAGTGTAATTTTGTAACAGCCAACGCGCTTAAATATCCTAGATTATTTATTATTTCGATGTTAAAAAATCCGAAACAATTTTAAGTTGTAACTACAGGATATGGCAACTAATAATTTCTTACAGCCTTAAACTATTCAAAACTCACATCAATTAAATTTAAATTAAATTTACAAATTAAATTTCACAATTAAAAAAAACTCACCAAAATGCAATCACAATCCTCAATCACGTCACAATTACATAACCAACATTACGCGTAAAGTTTGAAACTTTCCGTCGCGCACAAACGCGTGGCTGCCTCCACGCGCGGTAACCGACTGAGCGATTCGTAGCGCCCTCAGCGCCGACCGATCTAGTTCGTTACATGTTAAGATCGAATTTTGATCGCGTTTAGACGCCGTAAGACGCGCATGCGCGGCCGTTGACTTGGATGCAGCTGCATTAGCATCGGAGGCGCTGGGTTTGGACATATTTTGGTCGCTCGAGATTGTAATACGAATGTTACAGCGTTTTCATTTTAACACTTTCAGTGTCAGGAGGCCATTATGTGTGCGCTCTGCTCATTGTTCTACATACGACTTTTCGTATGTTATCGATAAACCGACGAGCGTAGCGCTACAAGATTCTTGGCAGTAAATCTTTCGACGACCGGTTAGCCTAGCGGGTAGTGACGTTGCCTACGAAGCTGAATGGGGGTTCGAGTCCCGGTATTACCGTAGTACCGCATAACACAAGCCTTATTAACATGTACAGGATGGCTCATTCAAATCGGTCAGTATGGGAATGTCTGAAACTATAAGACATACGAAGATTTGTTCTTAGGAACCATGTCACCGATTTTGATAAAAAGAAAAACTGCATTCATACATTTGAAAAAAAACTGTACCCAGCTCGGGAATCGAACCCGGTTGTTTTGAAAAAATAAACTTACACTTTTTCTATTTAAATATCGATTGTGTAGGTCTTAAGCTGTAAATGTCTTTAAGAAACATGATGTCTAAAATGAATAAAATGCATTGTTTTGACATACTTTAATTTATCATAATAGGTGTTCGAAGTGAGTTCATATTCCTATAAGATTATAGTTAAAGTCCCTTGTTTCAAATAAAAAATAAATAATCGAAATCGGTACGCGTGATAAAAAGCTATCGCTGATAGATGAACATACATACTAGGTTTTAAGTTGTTAGTACCAAAATGCAGAAGGCGCTTTGCAACGGTAACTTCTACTATATTCATATTCATATTTATATATTTTATTGGTAAAAGTATAAGTAACATTTTACAAGTCAATTTGTTACAATTTGTTAGCTACAATAATTATATAATATTAGTTATTTTCTTAAAATAAATTCTTCAATGCTATAGCATGCTTGGTCAACTAAGAGATTTTATCTTATTAATAAATATTGCATCGCTTGCCGAGTTAACTATTTCAGTTGGGAGAGTGTTGTATATTTTCGCACCAATGACACCGAGTGACTTTCGTGTTTTTTCGAGTCGACGAAACGGGACGTTCAGGAGGTTTTGCCCGAATTTTGAACAAAGAACTATGAACTGTTTAAGATTGTTCAAGAATGAATGGGGTCCTGACGTGACGGATATGGTGTATGAAAGTTTGTACGGAACCCTCGGTGCGCGAGTCAGACTCGTACTTGACCGGTTTTTTTTGTCGATTCAGTATTTCGTAATTAAAAAAAAACTATAAAATTGGGAGTCACAAGTTTTTATTTCTTCGCTAACTAATGTCTTGTTCCCATTCCTGACCACTGAAGAAGGCTCCCGCCGAGAACCCGCCCAAATATATCTCGCAAGCTAAACCTTTAATCCTTTGCGAGACCACTGTACAGCGAGTTAAATAAACTAACGTTAACATCCAGAATTGCACTCCTAAACAAACAGCAACAGTCGTAGTTTCGGCGGTTCGGCCAAAAATAGCTAAGTATTTTAGATTTAGTTAGAGCTGAGCTAGTGAACTCGGACCGCAAACTGTCTGTTACAGCCGGAACTTGCCTTGTGATATTCACAGCACATAGTGACAGCAACGCTGATGTAAACCAGTCTTAGGTTGACCTACGATCACGTATGGTCTACAAGGCGAATGCAACCGTCAAAAAATTGTTTCGCGCTTATTGAACGATCAAGCAATGCGAACGGAGTTCTAGGCTTCAGCTTGGCCCGAAAACCATCTCCAATGTCCCGCTTTCCCGCTGTCCGGCTGTTTTTTTCTCTCTTCTTCAGCTTCCTAGTCAATCCCTCATGACTGAGGATCGTCACCGCATAGCTATAGCCCTCCATGCAGTTCGGTTCCTCGTCAAATGGAATGCATGGGAAAGACTGCATTTTGCCACCCTCTTGATTGCATCAGTCCAGCGCACTGGAATCCGTCCTCTAGCGTGTTTGCCTTCCACAGAACCAAGAATTATTTGTTTCTCTAGATCAGTGATTCCCAAAGTGGTCCAGGTGGACCCCCAGGGGTCCACGGGAGACTTGCTGGGGGTCTACGTAGGCGTGAACAAAAAATGGGGGTCCATAAAATGTTAATGGGGGTCCACGAAAATTTATCTGGTTTTGATAGTAAAGAGCAAAAATGTAAGCATAGTTTTTAAAAGGGCCTACTACCTACCTACATTGTTTTTAGTACCTAACTAAGCAGATTATATTTTAATAAGGCAAGCGACTGTTACTTGTTCAAACTTGCGTATTCGATATTACGTAGGTACAATTTCGTGTACAGACTTGCAAAGCGCTATCCGCCCGACAATGCTTAATGCTTGTTCAGACATGAATTTGATCACCACTATAAATACTTGATGCCAAAGGCAAACTCATTCATTTGTTTCCGGAATTACGAAAAGAAGGTGTGAGAAAATTTATATCAGTGTTTGCTAGTGCGAAAAGTAAGTACCTACCTTTTTTTTGTTTTATAGTACTTAAGTATTTTGTTTACGTGTACCAGTCGGTTGATCACAACTGTTTGTATTCACGGCGCAAACGGTGAGGGCAACGCACTCTAAACCGAATAGGTAGGTATCACTAACACTGCGACGGTCGGAAGAGATTAATTCCAATCTTTCCTTCATACTTAAACAGGCTTAGGACTGTCTGACACAATTTTCCGATGTAAAACATTAGTGGTAGATACGTATTTAACAAAGTAAGGGATTTCAGGCGTATTTAAAAGATTGGAATCAACCATTTGTAAATAATCCAGATTATCACTATCACTTATCACCACAGCTATCACTCATCGTCACACGCGATCGGACACTTGCCAATAACAAAGCAGCACTTGTGCATAATGTGCATTAGCCGAAAACCAAAATGTGACTGAGGTCACTGAGGCGGCATTTCACAAAGGGAAGCGCGAGCGCCTTAGAATAGGGATTACGCGCGGGGTTGAAAGGTGCCGCTCGCACGTTATTGGACGGTAGTCCACGTGGACTTATTTTTATTGGATATTGATTAGCAGGCTCGATTGCTAGGTACTATCACCTATTGACTGAAACTAAACAAGTGATTCAAATTAAAATTGTTATTTATTAAATACGTTATTTTATGAAAAAAGAGTTAAAATTTAATAAATAGGTATACCTTTCAATTTCTTATAATGGATACATTAAATGGGCTTTTGGTGTAAGACGGTTAAAAAAACACCTTGTAGATAGGTAACTTCGTAACTTACAGATATTTTAATTGTCCTCTTTTGATTTGAAGACAAAGAGCACGTTTTATTCAATTGTTTTTTCACGACAGAAGCACTGCCTTTCTAAAAAGGCCGAATAAGCAATATTGCAGAGCAATTAATTTTGTAATTTTTCTTGCAAATGACTACTAATTTTATAAAACAGTAATTTCACAATCATTTTAAATTGATTTTGAAGTAACTATTTTATCAAAACTATTTCTTTTTGGAAAGAGCAGGGCTTGAGCTTCGATGCCAGTTTGTCACGTTTTAACAATGAAGCCGCAGACAAAAAATACGCAAATACACGGAGCGCGTGAACTCATTGATTTGATGAAATGTTAGTTATCGCTTTTATGGACAATTTTGGGATTTCGACTTTTATTTTTTTCTACACAAATATGATCAGTATTTGATACTGAGTACACCAATTTTTATTTGTACTATTAAAAATTTGTGGTAAATTAGGTACTTTAAAATTGATACCGTTTTGTGAAAACGTCTGTATTTGTCTTAGCGGTTTATTAGTTGGTCCCTTTACAAGCCGTAATTCTATTACCGCGTGGTGACAAAGGCTGCGGTGTGATACCTATATTCAGAAAAAAACTTGGTTACTAAAACATTTTTTTTTACAGGTAAGGTAACTGACACGAAACATGGCTACAGCAAAGAAAAAATGTCGACAATATAGTGTCGATTATTTGAAATATGGTTTTGTTCCATCAGAGGCAGACAAACAATTGCCCATGTGCCTATTATGCAACAAAGTTTTGAGCAATGACTCTATGAAACCATCAAAGCTCGAAGATCATCTAAAAAGGTGTCATACTGATAAAATAGGTAAAGATTTGAAATATTTTCAAACATTGAAGGAAAAATATGAAAAGAGACCCACCATGCACAGTATGTTCGCTTCAACATCTCAAAGTAACGATGATGGCTTGCGGGCATCTTACAATATCTCATTACTAATAGCAAAATCTGGAAAACCGCACACTATCGGAGAACAATTAATTTTACCCGCTGTTGAAGAGGTTTTAAAAACTGTTTTGCACAAATCTCCATTTGACGTACTAAAAAGAATTCCATTAAGTAACAATACTGTTCAAAGACGCATTGATGAAATGAGCTCTGATACCGAAAGTTTTTTGTGCAATCATCTGCAAAAAACTCATTTTTCTATACAACTGGACGAGTCAACGTTACCCGGTAATGAAGCATTATTATTAGCATATGTTCGATTTATTATGGAGGAAGAAATTCACGAAGAATTGCTATTTGCCAGAACTTTGGAGACTGACACTAAAGGCGAATCAATATTTAATGTCCTGAGTAATTTTTTTACGGAAAAATCGATTCCATTTACAAACATTATTTCAGCGGCAACAGACGGAGCTCCTGCAATGGTCGGTCGATATCGTGGGTTTAAAAGTCATCTCAAAAGAATTATACCAGGACTTACAGCTATTCATTGCGTAATCCACCGACAACATCTTGTGGCAAAACATTTAAGTGACAGGTTGAACCAATCTCTTCATTTTGTAATAAAAGCTGTCAACAAAATCAGAAGCAATGCATTGAATACGCGTTTATTTGCTCAATTGTGCGACGAAAATGATGAAGACTTCAAACGACTGCTCTTACATACTGAAGTACGCTGGTTGTCAAAAGGTGCATGTTTAACGAGATTTTACTCTGTTTTCGATTCCGTATTAGAGTTCCTAGAAAGTAGAGATCCAGATTTAAAAGAAAACTTGATCAAATTTAAAGCAGACATTGCGTATTTGACAGATTTGTTTAAAAAATTTAATCATATTAACTTGCAGTTACAAGGGGACAGCCTGAATTTAATTAAAACAAAGGGGATAATTTCGGCTTTTCTTGGGAAATTGAAATTTATGAAGCAAAACATTAGTCGGCGTGAATTCTCTCAATTTCCAAACTTGTCGCAGGTAGAATGTATTGATGAGGATAACCATACCTACAGTCAACATTTAAGTGCCCTGCATGATGACTTTGAAACCAGGTTTGAAGATATGCTGACGATGGATATACCACCATGGATCATAAATCCATTTGATGAAACGGAAGTGGCTAATGTTGTATTACAAGAGGAGCTGCTCGAGCTAAGCACCAATGAGGAGCTGAAGGTGAAATTTAGAAAAGGCTACCAAACATTTTGGCTGCAAGCAGAAATACCCGAAAAATATCCTGGACTGTGGGAAATCGCAAGGAAATTTTTAATAGCTTTTCCCTCGTCATACCTTGTCGAAAGGAGTTTTAGTGCAGTTACAAACCGCTTAACAAAAAAAAGGAGCAAATTAAACATCAAAGAACGGGGGGATTTGCGGTTATTGCTCACAAAAATAAAGCCAAACATTGATCGTTTGCTGACACTCCATCAAATACATCCTTCCCATTAATTAAAATTATGACCTGAACCTAGGTATATTAGTATATTACCTTATTATTTTTTTCTTGTAATTATATTCTTTTAATAAATAAAGTGTTATAAAATGTACCATTTTTCGTTTTTATTTTACCTATCGGAATAAAGGGACAGAACTCAGAAGCGACACAATTTTTATTTTTTGGTGACTTTAAGAATGTGGTAGAAATGTAGCAGCAGAGGGTCCACCGAAACCAGTAAAATTTTGGAAGGGGTCCACGAGAAAAATAAGTTTGGGAACTACTGCTCTAGATCATGCCGAGGTTAACGCATGATATGTCCAAAGGAACAAAGAGTCCTTTCCTGGCAGATGTCAGAAAGTCGTCTGGTGATGCCGAGTTCCTCTAAGATATAGTTATTAGTTCTCCTCTACAGATCACATTTCTCAGCCGATTCTCGTCAAATTTTGTGAGCAGGTACATCAATTCATGATCATCATCATCATATCAGCCTAAAGACGTCCACTGCTGGACATAGGCCTCCCCCAAAGAGTTCCAAAGTGACCGGTCCTGCGCCACCCGCATCCAGCGGACTCCCGCGACCTTTACCAGGTCATCAGTCCACCTTGTGGGAGGCCTACCAACGCCGCGCCTTTCGGTACGTGGTCGCCACTCGAGAACCTTTCCGCCCCAAGGCCATCAGTTCTACATCAATACACATCGGTTCATCAATTATAATGTATTTTTTGTCGATTCAGTTTTTGGAAATTTTTTAAACGATAATGACACTCGCGTGTCTACAGCTCACTTCCACTAGTAATATAAACTTCAATGTGTAATAGGTCAGACTTAAGGATGATTCACGCTAGGACGGGCCGTGTCCGGCACGGGCCGTTTTCTAAGAAAAACGACGGCGTTTTTGCGCGGTCGAGCCATATACCCAAGCCCGGCTGAGCCACGGCCGGGCCGTACCGACACCGGGCCGCTACCGCGCCTTGGCCGTGACTCGGATGGGCTTGGATATAGCTCAACCGCGCAAAAACGCCGTCGTTTTTCTTAGAAAACGGCCCGGGCCGGACACGGCCCGTTCTAGCATGAGTCATCCTTTACACTGGTCTGAGGTGAGTCGGTAAGCGTTGTGCATAGTATATAACGAAAAGATCAACTTTGAATGGTTACAGCTAACTGGTGTTTGTACTATTAATAATTATTATAACGGTAAAGCCCGAGAAATAGTTTTCAACGCCTAAGGTTTAAGGGTGAATTATCCACTAGAGATATGCGAAGATGTGTTTTCACACATTTAACACCTCGCGTGCTTGCTAGCTAGGAAATTTACTCTTAAGGAATAGCTCAGTTATAGTTTAAGAGTATCGCTACTGTTTATCTGTACGTATTTATTTAAATATATATATATATATATTTAATAATTTACTTTAAAAATAAATTGTTAATCGATTTCAAATCAGTAGCCAAATTGCTTGAAGTTTGCCTATAAAGTTTGAAGAGTTCTCTCGATCTCTCCAGGATCCCATCATCAGAACTAGATGTTGGTGACAACGGGACCAATCTGGAAGTGTATGCTTTCAAACAAACAAATATTTTTTTCAAATCGGTTATTAAAATACAGTTGAATTGAGAACCTCCTCCTTTTTTGAAGTCGGTTAAAAAGAAAAACATTACTACTACAAACTTACAAAGTGACCCCACTTAATTTGACCCCTGAGAATAAAAGTTTGAGCAACCACTTACAGAAGACCGCAACCATGATAACACCACTACCTACTCTATAGGCAGGTATGTGATCCGGATGGTAAGTAAAATCGCCAGAGATTCCGAGGATATTTTGTGTTGAGAATGCCCTCATTCTAATATATAGATAAACAAATAAATCAGAAACTAAAAGTAATTTGCCGCAATCACCAACATGAATAAGTCCACGTGAACATTACGATAATTCAATCAGGTGGGGTTGAATGTAACGTTGGTGAAAGTCACAGAGGGGGTGAATGTAACAGGCCGAGTGGATGAATACTTGAATAGCTAAGCAACTTTACCGACCCAATATTACTGATTTGACGTTAATTGCCTACGATTTAGAATGGGGGAACTAAAATGTTGCTGTATTTATTAATTTTTCATTGTCTTAAGCATATTTATAAATAAATTATTAGATATGAAACAGACGAATCATTAAGATTTTTCTGGAAACAGTTAAAACAGATATACACATCCTCTACTCACACGGACAACTACATGCGTAACTACCTATATTATTATATTATTCAAATATACATTGCTGGGCGAATCTTGCAATAAGATAAGGCCCGTACATATGTCAACAAAACAACGTGACAGCTTCTGAAATAAGTTTAATTTATACGTAAGGTACGTAAGTACCTGATACATAAGCTCATGCCAGGTTTTCCTAAAAGTAGTAGGTAGTAGTCCGTAAGCCCACTCCCAATACACTTACATACGTCTCATGACAACACAATGAAATGCATGGCAGCAGGTCGAGAAAGTTGTGCTGAGTGAGAATCAGAAGATTATCGCACCTAAAATTTGCCGAAAATTTGAAAAATCCTTCTTTGATTATATTGCAACTTGAATTCAAATTTATTTATTAAATATCAGTCTAGGTTCACTAAGTACATCCTATACTATTAAACGAACAATATTTGTATATACATATATATATTTGCAATCACGTTCTCGGAAACGGCTCAAACGATTTCGATGGAATTTGGAATATAGGGATTTACGGGCGCGACAAATCGACCAAACTAGGTCTGATGTCTTGGAAAATTCTTTTTCATCGTGTTTTCTCTATTTTCACACGAGCAGAGATCGGTCGCCCAGGGACTTATAAATATTAGTGAAAACAATCTTAAAATAAGAATGGCGGCTTCACCTCTTTATAAACATAGGTAGGTACTTAAGCGTCCATATTTATTATATTCTAATATTAAATAGATTATTTAATTCCGAGATCGATTCAAAACATGTCGCAACCGAGAAATAAACTTACAAAAGCGAATTATACAATGCCACAGCACAATAAAAGATAATACATAAATCGTTTGAAACTGAATCGCTGCGGTAAAGAAGCTCATTACATTACAGCGACGTAGGAACTGGGTCGGCGTCCGCATTCGCCCCGTGACCGGGGTGCAACAAGGTGCACTTGTCGCATAACCTGTCTCTATACACCCCACATAGCCTTTTGGACTCTTTGTAATGGAGTTTTACAAGCTTTTATAGTAAGCAAGATTAGTATTTTTCAACGTTTTTTTTGTCAATTTTGTTACGTTTTTACCGCGAGAGATTGTAAACGAATACTGTAGCCTACGAACAAGCGTTCGCCTCCACAAGAGTGTAAAGCGCTTACGGAAAAGGTGAACATTATGTGAGTGCCACATCAAATCCAAAACTAACAAACAGTAGAAATCCAAACATTCATGTTTAAAATATGTATTATCATCATTGGATAACCTCGCAGTGGCGGAGCGCCCACGCAAGCCGATTCCCACCGGCTTGCCTAAAATTTATTTTTATATATAGTTAATATACCTACCTACTCTTTCATGCCTTTTTTTTTGCTCCGGGTTGCCCGTCGAAAATTTCACGCGCCGCCACTGAACCTCAGTAAACTATGTACGTATTAATAAGTTTCTGTCAAAAAAATCATTTTTATTACAAGCTTTTATTGCCGACTGTACTTTTCTGTATACCGCCATCAACTACTCATTGAGACGATTCTAACGAGCCTGAACTCAATGGGTTTACGGCGGTTAAGTACTGAATTCCCATGGCCACCTTCTGCCTCCATCATCAGATCAGCTCGATGGTACCATAATATTGAATTGACATCCAAACTATACCTTCACCCAATATTTCAGCTCAATCTCTTAAAGATATCTGCTTCAAAATCTTTTGAAAATATCTGCTTTAAAATCTCTTGAAGATATCTGCTTCAAAATCTCTTGAAGATATCTGCTTCAAAATCTCTTGAAGATATCTGCTTCAAAATTGAGTTGCAAGATTCCACCCGACACAAACATAGTTAAGGATGACTGACACTAGAACGGGCCGTGTCCGGCCCGGGCCGTTTTCTAAGAAAAACGACGGCGTTTTTGCCCGGCTAAGCCATAACCAAGCCTGGCCGAGCTACGGCCGGACCGTACCGACACCGAGCCGCTTCCGAGCCTGAGCCGTTGCTCGGCCAGGCGTGGGTATGGCTCGGCCGCGCAAAAACGCCGACGTTTTTCTTAGAAAACGGGCCGGGCCGGACACGGCCCGTTCTAGCGTGAGTCATCCTTTACATAGTGAGGCAGGTACTTACATACTTTGCAAGTTAATGTCTTATTTTAGTTTTGCGGTGTATGCCAATGCCTCTGTTCCTCCATATCTTCTTGAGTCGTTTTACCGCAGCATACATAATTAAATAACTCAGAAACAAATATTCATGCACATCACAGATTTGACCTTACCAGAATTTGGACCCAGAACCGTCAGTTTAGTAGGCAAGGTTATCAGGCTAAAGCGGTTGTCAAATAAAAAATGATTTTAATCTATCAAACTACTGCCGAGTCACCCAAGTGCGTCATTTTAGCGGTCACTAGCCGTACGCCGTCTGAAATTGACGGCCATTGACGTTATTAGATTGATTTTCCATTTAATATACTTTAATTATATTATTCGCGCTCAATATTGCAGCTTCATTGCAAAATTCATTCAATTTGAATACACATTCACGTTAGAAGCACTTTAATATAAATATTAAGGAACAATCTAACACAAATCGAACTTGCCGTATGGTAAGCTCCATAATTGGGTACTAGACGACAATATACGTCGACCGTAGGTTCAATTAAGGTAAGGGACATAATACGATTTTTCAGGAGAGGCCGACAAAGTTTTTTTTCGGACTAAATCGCGCATATTTTTTTTTGTAATTCAGTTTTTTTGGATCTGATTTCACACATAATCTTTTATTTTGGTGCTCTATCTACCTGTTCAACGTTTATTTTAATAATTAAGCTATTTTAGAAAATAGATGTCCCTTACACCAACGTGTTTGGTTACTAATGTCCCTTACAAGCCAAGTATTTTGTAGTCTCGTCCCTTACGCTAAATTGACCTCTACGCTGAATCCAATATATTGATGATAAATTAACGTAAAGGACTTGTTGCGTTAATTTATCGTAAAGGACTTGGACTTGCAAAATGTATGTTAAGGTAGAATAGTGTAAATCAATTATTGCTTAAAAAAATATCACAAATTTGACGTAAGGTTATCTTAAAATTGCAAAACGTTACACAAATTAATTTAAGAGATACAAATATGTATTGGAACTTTGTGTCGTATTTTTTTTGTATCTTTAATTACGAGTACATGCAATATTTGTACATGTAATAGCTAATTTTTATTACTTGGAATTAAAAAACTGTAACTTTACTAAATTTGTTTATTATAAATATTATAATCTCACAAAAAAGGTAACAATTTTACCTGTAGGTACAGTATTAGTATTTACTTATCTACTACAACAACTACTAAGATAACCAATGTCATCTTACGAGTCCTTTTGGATAAAAGAGTAGCTACAAGCAACAAAATGATCATCTTAGAGCCTACTATTAGGCATTATAAATCAAATATAAAAAAATCGCCTACCGCTTCATAAGCTTTCATTTGAGATCAATGTGTAAAGATACGGATATCAATAAACGTTAATTCAATAAAAGTTTGATTTTATCAACATTATCTTCTTAAAAACTGTAGCTTTACTAACTTTGTTTATTATAATATCGCAAAAAAGGTAACAATTTTACCTGTAGGTACAGTAAGGTGCATTCGGGTAACTCCGAAAATCGGGTTATTCCGAATGATCTACAAAAGTGAGTCTTATATCGTTCTGACACAATGTGTACATATTCATTTTTTATTCGGAGTTACCCTCCTAAAAAAAATACTATTGGATTGGTAGAAATTATCGGAATTACCCGATTTTCGGATTTACCCGAATGCACCTTATTAGTATTTACTTATCTACTATGTCAACTACTAAGATAACCAATGTCATCTTACGAGTCCTTTTGGATAAAAGAGTAGCTACAAGCAACTAAATAATTACCATAGAGCCTACTAGGCATTATAAATCAAATATAAAAAAAATCTTCTACCCCTTCATAAGCTTTCAATTGAGATCAATGTGTAAAATACGGAGACCAATAAACGTTAATTAAATTAAAGGTTGATTTTATCAACATTATCTTCTTCATCCGTTTGGTTTAAAGTGTCAGTCACTTTAGCGCAATATGGTAGCTGCAAATAATCTTTGTGAAATCTACTAGGCATAGCAATTACACACATTTTTTTCAAATTGTTATATTTTACCAAAGATATCGGCAGCCTGTGGTTATACAAAGGTTTTTATGGTTTCATTTTCAACTCTTATATCAAGTGAGTCTGCTGGTGGTGAAGGCACTCTAACACGGGGACTGCATAACCGAAAAATACCGGTATTCTATTTTAACGGTATGACGTCATATCGGTTGTCAAATAGCGGTTTCGGTAGCGGAACCTTTATATTTCACTACCGAAATATAAACCTACCTTTATTTTTTCCGGTACCGTAACCGCTATTTAAAGGTACCGATATATCAACTTTGGCCTGGAGTTGTTGCCAAACCGCCGGCAAAGGCTCTGCTGCTTTGTCTTTTAGTCTTTCAATGTTTAGTAGCCAATACTTCCTCTGTAGAGTGCCAGCTCGCTTACTTTTCTCGATAACCTTTATAATACCGGTATGATAAAGGTTACGGTATCTTTTTAAACTGGTACCGCTAACCGTTATTTCAAAACGGTTACGGTACCGTTATGTTCGCGCGGCGCGCATAACTTTTACGACATAACGCTACCGTAATGGAATACCGGTTTCATACCGGTATAACCGTAACCGAAATCAGTCCCTGCTCTAACAGACATTTTACCTTTTCCCCTACCCTTTAACTTCGCTTTTCCCTTGCTACTTTTCGTTTTAGGTTCTGGAATACTATCTTTCTCTTCGGCTGCTTTGATTACATGAACAAGAGATCCCTCTTCGATCGAGTGTCTGGTTTTCATGGTTTTCAGGTATTTTTTCTTCATCGTAGCTATTCTGATTTTAGTAACTTGCAACTCCTTCAACTTTGGTGGAAACATATTTTCTGTCACAGGGTCCCAGTCAATGAAATCCTTGTATTACTCCATAACGGTTACGACGTAGGGATTTTATATTCTTTCTTGCGGCTTCCATTTATTTATTTATTTATCGTATGGCGGTTACACACTGGTACATATATGTATTCGTATTGATGTCGCTGATATAGTTCCAGTGTGCGCTGCGAGGTTCAGAAGGAACAGTGCAGCTGCCGAGTCCATGTAACTAGGCCATTGCGTGTAACTCCAAGCAGTCAGTTTTCGCACTTCACGTTCAATAACTGAGTGCATGCTGTCAACAGGCATGTAACTATGACCGGTATATAAGTAGTTAATCTGAATTGTCTCGATATTTTTAGATATTGACGAGAAATATAGCAATATTGACAGAACCGTCCTGTTACGATTTCAATCGCAATACAGGATAAGTTTTCTTATTCCTCTGTCATCAAAGTCTTTCAGATACTTGAAAAGACAGGATCCTATTCCGTCACATTCACCCCAAACATAGCAAAACCATTTTTACCACATTCTCCTTGTTAAAAAACGGACACAATCCCGATTACATGACAGATGAATGCACACTGATAAGTCTTTAGGGACTTTGTTGATGCCCGGGCGCAGCTTTCGCTTAAGGTACTATCATTCTCTCTTTCGCACACAGAAATACGTCGCCGCATAGAAAAGGACGGCAGTAGCGTAAGCAAGTGCGCGTAATCTTGTGTCATGAAATTAGAAGTGTTTGTAAACAAAGGTAACAGGGATATATTCATTAGTTCTCTCGAACAAATTGGTGTAACGGACACTGGACCCAAACATAATTCGAATCAAATTAGCGTAACGGATACATTGCTTAAAGTATGACAATGCAAATTGGGGTAAGGGACAACTATTTCAACCTGTGTGCTAACATTTTTAGGGTATGGGTGATATTTATATTTTGAGATAATAAAAGCATTAGTGTAAAGTAAGTTTTATTAACCACTCTTTAATATTAACCATGTAAACGTAATTCTTTGATTGCAAAGACCCTTACCTTATTCAAAGTGGATTGGTGGTGGTAATTACACCATTTAAAGTTACAATTTTAAAAAAATAACCCGATACATTGTTATGATGGAGCTGATTTGACTTGGAACCCAAAAAAAACAGTAGGGTAAGGGACATTTCTTTTTAGCTAGATTTTTTTTATATATACCATTCGAAAGAGATATTTAATAATTTTATAAATACTTAAATACATCGAAAATATCCAAGACTCAGAAATAAATATTCATTCTCATAATACAAATATTTGCCCTTACCGGGATTCGAACCCTTCGTAAGTAAAGTCGTGGAATGAAAAGGTTGACCAGTTTTCAAATAAATTCATATACTCGTTGCAAGCACATGTTACCTTTTTAAACTGTGTAACGGACGAGACTAAAAATACTTTGTATTTATTTGATCTTGCCATTACGTTGTGTCAAGTTTGATAAATCCTCTTCACTTATACTGGTTAAATTTAAATTCAAACTCAAAAGTTTTATTTCAGACCAAGTGATCCGTATGATGTTGTGAGGGGACGCCTGGCCGGAAACAGGCGGGCTATCGATCGTTTGTCCCGTTCATTGTGATCCGTATAATGTATGTGTTAAAACTATAAAATATGAATAACATTGCTATATTTAACATTGTCATCATTGCTATTTCTTATATTCGTTTTTTTTTTTTTTTAATTCGCCTGTTCTAAATGAAAAGAGGTCTATTTTCATAAGGGACGTATCTGTAGGCAATTCATTATGGTTATGACGGAATGTGACATACTCGCGATAAATCAGATACTGATAACTAAGAGTAAGCTTGGGACTTTTGGATGCTCGCCGTAGTTCTAGAATCCACTGAGTCACCATATGTTAAAATATTTTTTTCGAAGTTAAAGTCAAAGTGTAAAAATAAAACATTATATTAGACAACTTGATTTATGTTGTTATATCGGTAATAAACACGTTATTATGACTGCAATGCATTTTATCATAAATCTATTATACACACAAGTCACAGTTCCTAGGTGACGCGATATTATTATGCATATAAATATATACTTTTGTGTTGGGACAGACTACTGACTGCCTAAAACCCGTTTGGACAGAGTGGACAGACTACCTAAGACGATTAGAGTGTACTAATATTTCTCTCGCTGACTCTTTACAAGTTGTTGACGAAGCATGTACTGTTTTACAATGGTGTGCTACAGATACTTTTCTAGATAAACTAGAAAAAGTCGGAATCCTGACTACGATACTATACGAAATTTTACCACAACGCACCACAAGGATGACGAATTGGCAATAGTTTTCCAGAATACAACTTTAACTTCAGTGGACGTGGAGAGGTCGTTCTCAACACACAAAAGAGTTTTTGATAAGTAGTAGTAGTAAGAACTTAAAACCCCGCAAAATAAAGAAAACATTATAATGATCCATTCTTAGTACCATTTTAATGATGAACATGAATTATGATAATATGATTACGATTAGTGGTCCATTTCAACGGGCTTTAACGAACACCGCAAGCTCTGGGTCACTCTGAACCGCATCCGGACGGCAGTTGGGCGCTGCAATCACAACCTAAACAAGTGGAGCATATCAACAGCAGCTGGCTGTGACTGTGGTGCACCAACACAAATCGTCCTACACATTGTTGAGGAGTGCCCCAGAAAACTATTCACGGGAGGTATGGAAGACCTATTGGCGCTGACCCCTGCAGCAAGGGACTGACTCAACTTAGATATTAAATTGTAATCTTTTAAACTTGTACTCATTGTTAAATTTGTATTAATGTCAATTGTAAAAATAAAGCCATACGATATAATAATAATTAGTGGTCCAGCTTATACTTTATACGCCCCACTGCTGCGCATCCATAATCCCATGGTCTGTGTTATTATAAGCTAAAGTTAATATACCGCTTAATATTATCGAAGCCATTTTCACCTACCATAAATGCTCATATTACATACTAATATAAGCACCTATGCGTAATGATTACATCTGGGTCAGTGAAGTGGGGCATGTTGAATTTATGATCAGCACATTGGGGAGTGATTCTGAAACTTAGTTACGAATTGCAAATGAATCAAAGGGCAATATAATTCACAATTGTGAGCTCAGTTCAGCGGTAAGGATCGTGCTATGTTTGCGGTGGGTTACTGTGTTTCTAGTGCAATTTTTAACTTGTAGGTAATACTCACTAGTATTCGTTCTGTGCGCTGTAGAACTCGCATGCAAGTCTTTTTAACCGACCTCAAAAAAGGAGGAGGTTATATTATGTTCCACTGTATGTATTTTTTTTTAAGTATGTTCGCCGATTTCTCCGTCAATTGTGGACCGATTTCCAAAATTCTTTTTTTATTCGCAAAAGTATACTCCCGAGGTGGTCTCATTGTCACCAAGTTAGGATCTGATGATGGGATCCCAGGGAAATTGAGGGCAACCCTCAAATTTTATAGGCACGCGTGTAGTAATTTCGGTATTTTCTATTATAACTCATGTATTTACCCTCGAAAGACGTAACTTTGGTGAAGTGGAACTGATGATGAAGACCACATATGACTTATGGAACTCCTCAAAGATGTAAAGTACATCAAAGATTTTGACATGATTCCGTTGAAGTAGCAACTAATGAAGTGTTAATTCTGAGATCCTCATCGACGGAACTCCTCAAATATTATCAGCCCACATATAGCGACTTGGGTTTTTTCTGTAATAATCAACGCATTTGCTCTCGTTAAGCAGTTCAAGTGGTAAATTGGAAAGGAAATGTGAAAATTTTCATGTACCGTGTGGCTTGGCGAAGTACTGAATTGAAGTCGGTTTTAACTTTGTTTTTTAAGTAAATTATGTTTTTTGAATTTCAAAAAAGTGACTGCACAAAAAAATACTGTTTAAGGTAAACGTCCGAGTGCTCGACGCTGTACTAGTTAGTACATGGCATGGTCACTTTATGTCTGAGTAATATGGGTTTAAATCAAACTTAGAGGATTTTTCTTAATTCGAATTTAAGCCATGTCACTTTGAAATAAAGTGCCCATGCCTTACACTAGTACAGCGTTGAGCACTCGGACGTTTACCTTAATTAACGAACCTACTCTTGAAATTTCACTAGAATTGTTTGAGAAATGCGACCTGTAGAGGAGAACAGCCGGAAAGCGGGACATCGGACATCGGACATCGGACATCGGACACCGGACACCGGACAAACGATTTTCGGCCCAAGCTGAAGCATAGAACTTCGATCGTTTCGCTCGCTTGTTCGAATAGACCATCAATGTCATGTCAACGTAGGGATATTACCAATCAGCTACTAAGACCAAAAGTTTAAGTAAATTGAATAATGCTTTTTTTTAATGTTATTCTACCTCTTTATCGCAGTCATTGATACGTATATTTATGACAAATGAATTCGAATCATCATCGAATCATTGAGCTAAGCTACGGACAAATAGACAGACGGCCATAGCAAAACTAAGTATAGGTTGATTACAGAAGCAATGACAAAATAGAGGATGTCGCGAACAAAAATCATATAGACAGTCAGCAGTTTAATAAGTTTTTCTCAAAAATTTAATTTTTGGTAGAAGCTTTTATTGCTAACTGTACTTTTATGCATACCGACACCAACTACTCATTGAGACGATTCTAACGAGCCCAAACTCAACGGGGTTACGTCGGTCAACTACTGAATTCCCATCATCAGATCAGCTCGATGGTATCATAATATTAAATTGTCATCCAAACTATATACTAGTACCTACCCAAAGCTCAATCGGAAACCGGGAAGTGAATCTTTAACTTGCAAGATTTGATTACAGACAGACAGCGGGACAGGTGAAACTAACAGGTAAAAGCTTGTAAAACAAACAAAAACGCGGGGAAAATAGTTACGTTACAAATAGTTTACTGTATATTGGGGGGTATCACAAATAGTAATCCAATCCTTTATCATTGTAGTGTACACAATATACACAAGCATCATAGGCACTAAGATTCAACTCACTAAATCCAAACCTAGAGGCCCAACATCAGTCAAATATTAGTACTACCTAATATATAGGTACGTTAGCAACATGTAACTATATAAGCGGCTTTAACATAATATAGACCGCCAGTAAGCATGTTGTGATGTACATTATCCATTGAACGGCTAAAGGGCAACTGATAGACTTGCTTCATTGAACTTCAATACAACGCTGAGGCGGCGGAATAGGCGAGCTAGTAATACAAATATGTTACAGACGTGCTTGGGAAGGTGGTTTTAATCTTGGAAACATACTTGCATTAGTGGCAAGTTTTCAATTAAGCTTCTGTCAAAATATCAGTTATGATCTTATGAGATAAGTATTTATTGCCAACTGTACTTTTTTGCACAGTAATCAACTCGTCAAAACGACTCTAATGAGCCTTGAGGGCTGATCAAGTAACTTTAGGATAACTCAACTGTCATTTTCCTATACAAAAAGTGACATAGAGCTGGGGCGGCCTGCGATGGCGGTCAATAGTAAATTTGACAGTTATTGTCAAGTTTACTATCGGTCGTACGTACAATGCGTTACGTGATCGACCTGCTTCCTTTTTCACCAACTTCACAATTGTCACCTGACAACGACCATTCTCCGTACATTTCTGGTTCCAAAAGTAACCTAGCAACCACTTTAACTACTAGAACAAGCAATGTACGGCGAATTGTCAGTGTTAGGTGACGATAGGGGTGTAGATTCAAAATGTATTATTACTTCAAAAGAAAGAAGGCAAAAAAGTATGCCTAATGACGAAAATCCCATTCAAATATCTAAAAAAATTACGAAGATACAACCGTTTTAATGTTGCTTGTTAGAGAGAGAAAACGCTCCACGATCGTGACGTCACGATCGTCTAGCGTCATAGTAAATGACAATCATATCATATGAAGGTGCGTTTTGCGGAAAAGGGACAGAACATAACCCCTGTTAAAACTTTGGACGCTTATAACTTTGTGATTATTTAACCTCTTGCGTTACTTTTTTTCTGCATTTGAGTACATTTGTAATGCTTTTTCGGGAAAATGCAACATAATTTATTATTTTATTTAGTGTCTTTACCCCTATTGTCAAGTTGGTGAAATACGGGCCTGCTGGTTGTGATAAATTTGTATTTGGTTGTATTTGCTAACAAACTTCATAAACAGAGAGTTTTTGATGTTTTATACAAAGTTGAATATCAGTCAAGTAAACACCGTATTAAGAATTAAAGATCCGTTTGCCAAATCTTCTCTATGTGTCAGAAACATGGTGCCTCTACCGCAAGCATATTCGCTCATTAGACTCTGAGATGCCTCCGCGACATCATGGGCATTCACTGGTCTGACCGTGTCAGGAACACGGCAGGTCGCTGGTATAGAGGCCTAGCTAATCAGAAGATAGATAGCTGCGTTGGTGCGGACATGTCTCCCGTATATGACAGAGTGGCGAAGCACATCTTTTACTGTGAACTGCAGAATGGCAAGAGGAAACAAGGTGGCCAGTTTTTGCGATACAAATATGTGCTGAAACGTAACATGAAAAGGACTTATATGCAGCCGTCTGAATGGGGGTCTTTGGGAATGATTTGAATGGGAGCCAGTCACATTAGAGGCACATTGTGTTCACACAGGTGAGCGATTTCGAAGTCAGACGGCGCGCAAAGCTCGACACAAAGCGCGATGAGCTAAATGCTAGACCACGGTCATACAGTATAATTATGTCGGAGGGGTGCTGATGTGTGGCGAATGTGGTCGCACGTTCGGCGCAATAATTGGCTATGTCAGTCACCTGAGGGTGCACCAGCGACGCTCTCAGCAGTGATTAGCAGTAGCTGAGGCCGAATACGGCTAGGAGAAGAAGATGATGATGACGCGATTTGTTGGCGGTGCCGACAGCGCGCACTGTGTCACGCAGGAACTCGCCGCTGATCCGTGCTCTCTCACAACTCAATGCGCTCTTGGCATCAGCACCGGAGTGTGACTTACTTGCGTGGCGATGGATGTATGTGTGCGGTGAATGTCTGAGTTTCTGTGAGGAGATGGATGACAGGCAATCAACTGTACCAATGTAATTACATGTTTATTTTTGTTTTGTTGTATAGTTTAGTATCGTTTTCATGACGCATTGGTTTTAGGACTGTAATACATACATACATATAATCACGCCTCTTTCCCAGAGGGGTAGGCAGAGATCACGGATCTCCATTTGCTACGATCCTGACAAACAACAAACAAGTGGACTGTAATGTTGTGTTAAAATGTTTTTAATAATAAATAAATAAATAGATGATGATGATGAAAGATCCGTTAGACCTTATGTCCTAAAAATGTACGGAATTACTAAAATTTGGTCTAACGCATCTTTATAAAAGCGGGCCTCAGAAATTCATGTAACCATTTTCTAAGACCGTCGTCTACCTTCTACGATATATTTGTATTTAACTGAAGCTTATACAAGCCTTGACGTGTCGTCGTTAGCAACTCACCGCGATAAGCAAAGGACATCTCTGACTATTCAGCGGCGCTCGTCACACCTTGTACTTTACTTTCTATATTCATGTTAGTATGTAAAGCTCCTTAATTCCTTATATAGGTAAATTTGTATAAAACAGTGAATTAGATTTTTACTTCTGCGTAAGCTCAAGTTTCTGGCTACTGGCCATATTGAGACATATGAAAAGAAGCATATACCCCCCACAATGTGGACAAATGACCTGGTAAAGGTCGCGGGAGTCCGCTGGATGCGGGTGGCGCAGGACCGGCCATTGTGGCAAACTTTGGGAGAGGCCTATGTCCAGCAGTGGACGTCTTTCGGCTGATATGATGATGATATACTTCTTTTCTTTGTTAGGCCTGAAACTTTTGGACCGCCCCTCGTACAGCTCACAGAGCTAATTTGTACGAGTAACAGTCAAGGAATTTAATTCCCTACCCATTCTGTTGAAATGTCATTAGACATTTGCAATGCATTAAGGTCGAAAATTCTAATTGAGTTATTACTCAAATTGAAATATCAATACGTATTATTTGTCACTTCACATTACAGATAACCTCTTTGCGAAAAGTTATCATTTGCTACATGTGTCATGACTGTGTCAACCAGTGTCAATCGAGATTTTTTTTATGTAATTTTTCAATGATGTAATAATAAAATATACGTAGATATGTTATAAGCGGTCCAAAAATGGCACACTCACACAGCATGCCATAGTTTTGCGTCGTCAATGGAAACGAATGCTGTCAGAATTTGGTGGCCATTTTAAACACGGAATTTCGTATAGACAACATATCTAACTATTTTTTTTATATTACATCATTGTAATTTTCACGTTTTATTAATTTGGAAAACAAAATGCTTACCGCTAGCCGTGAACTATTAAGAGCTCAAATAGTGGAGATAGCACGTTCAAAAGTTCAGTTCACCATGTCAACGTAATTAATGTGTTGCCTAAATTACTGACATAATGCGATATGTCAAAGTAACGTAGTGCTCTAGCTAGCTTTTATGGTGACAGTTTGCTATACGATATTGAACCTTAGGTAGGTTGGAGATTAAATTCCTTGACTGTACCTATTATTTTTGTGTAAATAAATGTTATTCATAAGCAGGGGGCGTACTTTTCATGCCGATGACATCAATTTGACGTCACGATCCCAAATAGTTTTATTGTAATTATTAATCATTAGTCGTCAATCATTTTAATCATGTACAAATTACTTCAAAAGTAAATTTAACTATTTGTTTTGTTTTTATATATATTTTATTAAATGGTATTGTTACCACCAGGGCCCGTACTTATCCACTCACTTGCTTTCGGATTTTAAAAATGGTAGCCTTAATTGCTTTCATTTTTTTCTTACTACGGCAGCTCATATTTCGCTTGGTAGCCACAGCTACCAGAAGCAATTTAGGGGTGCACGAAATTGGTAGCTGTGGCTACCACAAGCAAGTGAGTGGTTATCATGCCGTTGACGCAAAAATGAAGTCACGCTGCATAGAGTTTGATTGCAATTGTATGTATAAAAACAAAACAAATTGTTTATTTTACGTTTTACGTATCAAGTAGGTACCTAATAATTATTCCACGCGTGAACTTTTGAAGTAATTTGTACATGATTAAAATGATTGACGACTTATGATTAATAATTACAATAAAACTATTTGGGATCACCTATATGCAGCGTGACGTCAAATTGATGTCATCGGCATGAAAAGTACGCCCCCTGTTCATAAGGTATCTTATATTTAGAGATGTAAGGCAAAGCAGATGTCATCTTGTATTTTGAGCAGCTCAACGGATAAGCACTTCCACCTTAACAGAAGGCTGCAGCCATTAGAACACCACTACTAGCACCGACGGTACAGTCAGCGTCAGAAGTAGCTACGCAAAAAGACATGACCTAATAGACGCTTTTAGGGTTCCGTACTCAAAGAGTAAAACGGGACACTATTACTAAGACTCCGCTGTCCGTCCGTCCGTCCGTCCGTCCGTCCGTCTGTCTGTTACCAGGCTGTATCTTACTGATACCGTGATAGTTCCAGTTGACATTTTCACAGATGATGTATTTCTGTTGCCGCTATAACAACAAATACTAAAAACAAAATAAAATAAATATTTTTATTGATAATGGTACGGAACCCTCCGTGCGAGAGTCCGACTCGCACTTGGCCGGTTTTTATTATCTTGACTAAAGTCGTGTGAAGGTTTGGACCCTTGGTCCGCGTAGCTACTTTTACAAGCTTTCTATTAACTTGCATTGTATGTACCTAACTAGTTTGTGGTATGAATGTAACTATGTTTGTTCGGGTGGAATCTTGCAATTCAATTTTGAAGCAGATATCTTCAACCGATTGAGCTGAAATTTTGGTTAAAGGTACCTATAGTTTAGATGATAATTCTATATTATGGTACCATCGAGCTGATCTGATGACGGAGACAGTAGGTGGCCATGGGAATTTAGTACTTAACCGACGTAAATATATTATTATATCATTGTAACAATACATTAAATCTAAATGACCGGTAAATTACTTGCATATCTCATAGACCCACACCTTTCGTATAAAAGAAGATTGTTCGGTATGTCAAACCACAGATCAAAGAATAGTCATACACACAATATTAATTACGTATTCACATTCCATAAGCATCCCGGGTTTGGTGCAAACCAGAATTAACTATAATAATTTAACTAAGTAAACAATATCAATTCAAATAAACTCACTTTTGTCAGTGACTTTTAATCAAAATCCAAAGTTCCGAACTAAAATCAACTGCCCCAAACTAGTTCCGAATAATATTTATCCACTATTAACGCAACAAAAGTGAGCGAAGCAAGAACTTTTCGATCCCGACGGTACTTACCTGTCACAACCGAAAATAGTTCTTTCAGCGCTCAACTTAGGTGCCATATTCGAATCAAATGTAACCTTTTTTGTTCTCCACAAACGTGTGAATTGTTTGCGTATGATTACGCAAAGGATTTTAGGTTTTGTTGCGTTGGAATTAGGATTGGATTCGGGTTGGCGGCGGCGTTTTCATGAATTTGGCGCGTCACGGAGTCGGAAGGGTTTGGAGTTCACTTCAGTTTATTTTCCTTTTTTCCTTGTCGAGGGCGGTTTTATGCTTTTTAATGTAATTTATTTTATTGAGAGGTTGGATGTTTCTATTTCTATAGATCCTTTGTTTGACGTGCCTATTGGATTGGCGGGTGTGTTTTTAGAGAAAAACTGCAGTTTAAAAAAAAAAAAGACTAAGTCGAGAGCAATGAAGACGTATATACTTTCTTGGTTGTCGATTGCACATGACAAATTGTGCGGTGCTGCGGTCCAAGTTATAATTCCAGTGACTTACAAACTAAAATATTATGATGTCAAAATCTATTTCTGTAGTGCATCGTTAAAATAAATGGACTGTAGGCAGAAAAAAACCATACTACCTACATGAAATCCATTCTCACACATTTCAAACGCAAGTTCCGCAAACATCTACTTATTTGGAAACTCTCAATACCATTATGATTTTTAGCAGTATGATATACTATAAAATATCATGTCGAGTCTTGGTTTGATCTACTTTAAATGAAACATGAAAAGTATTGAGATATAAAGACCTGCATACTTTATAACATAATTATGTTAATTGGAACTATTGAAAGTTAATTGTTCGTTTTCTTTAACCTTTTCGACACAAACGACGCATATATATCCGCACCGCAGGTTCAACACCAACGACTGATATATGCGCCGAGGAGCCCAGGGCGATAACAACTTTATTGCATTGATATAAGGTTTAACTCCGCACTAAATGTCTGGTTGACTTGACGTGTGATTGACATTTTTTATCTTTGACAGAGCGTCGATAGGTTAATTTTGTGCTGTACCACAAAGTGAAGTTGTCTTACCGTGTTATGTTTACCTTAGCATCCGTCATTTGCAATTGTTGTCATTGCAACTTTGAATTTCAGTAAAAGCAAACAAACCCCTATTTGAACGAGAAAAACAAACAGCTATTTTCCGACCACTAGCCATATTTCCAGCGTGAAACATAGTGGACGCTAATCTCGCAAATGTTAGTAATCGCAAGGCAAACAGATCTTTGGAATTCTACGCAAGCTGGCTAGAATTGAGGATCTATTTAACCAAACGTTTGATGAGCTATTCAAAATTCGAATACAAATTGAGTTTATTGTCATCAATGAGAGGAGGTCTAAGCCCAGCAGTGGGATGTATGATGATGAATTGAGTTTAAACTACATATCTAGTCTTTTTTTGAATTAGAATTATAGCGCGGTGAGGCAGGCAGCGTAGAGCCGCGAGAACACTCATCCTGAAGAAGAACTCTTGAAGAGCTTGAAACATGTTCCCCTCAAACCTAGTTTGCTTAGGAGTGATTATGTACCAGGTGTCAGTGAGCGTTTCTATAGTCACCTGACATACATCGCCTGTCCGTTCACAATGCCTTTCAAGCCAGCAAATGCAAATTAGTTTTCAATGCAGTACGTTTAGTCAGATGGACAGCCAGGAATTCGGTTTGGTCCTTTGTTCCAGTTGAGGATTTCGGCAATCGTTCGTTCGGCGAAAAGCGATAGATTGCATTGCAATCACATTTCACAGTAGTCGGAACTCAACAGAGACTGTAAAAGGAGACTGTAGCATATCTTTTTTGTATTGCGTCTTTATCCCACATAAGTAGTCAAAATCAAAATCAATTGTTTATTCTGCAAATAGGCCACATGGGCACTTTTACATGTCAAATGATATTTTACAATATATAATAATAATCTTACACAATCATCATTTAAACATTACAGATTTTAACCAATAGGTAAGTAAACGATTAACGAACTAAATTTTACTAAATTAAAACAAAAAAATCCAAAACTGCAAAATATTTATTATCCATTACGTACGTACGTTCGATATAAGGTATGTCAAAATAAAATTAACAATAAGATAAATAGTTTATGACATTAATTTAGAACCCCAGAGATGTATAATTATGGTCTCTGAGCGTCCAAATACAATTAATATTTTATTTATTTATTTATAAGCCTCTATTTCTCACATTAAATAAAATAGATAATGTAAAACAGTTTTTTTTTTACAAGTGAGGTACCCATTTTTGGGCAAAGGCCTCCTCCAGCTCCTTCCAGATTACCCTGTCCTTGGTTTTGCGGGTCCATGCTGGTCCGGCAATTTGGGCAATGTCGTCAGCCCACCGCCGCCGCGGGCGACCGCGCAGGCGTTACGCGTCTCGTGGGTGCCAGTGTAGGATCCTCTCGCTCCACCTATTGTCGGTTGTTCTTATTACATGGCCGGCCCATCTCCATTTCAACCTACATGCTAGTTCAGCAGCATCTGTGACTTTTGTTATTTAATAATTTATTGAATCAGGCGTTACATTGCGGAAGTCCATGATATACCTATTACGAGAACAATATTCCTTTGCTATTCCGCAAAAACGTGCTGGTCGATCAACGCAGATCAAATGCAACTATTTGCGTATAAACATGCAAATAATTACAGCAAACTAAATTAATTATTAATTATTTCAGCGTTTTTTTAATTCATCGGTTAAGAATAAGGGGTTCGGATTTTTGGAAGTAAGAGATTTGTAACTTCGGTTTTAGACTGTTTAAGTGTTTACTTCTTCATCTTCATCTCTTTCCATTCAAATTCCATTCATTTACTAAAAGACTAGGTACAAAACTAATTTCAATTTTTTTTTTAATTCATTCCTTAAAGACACATTTAGACGATGACATGGTAATACGCGGACGAAGTCGCGGGCAACAGCTAGTAGTCTATATTGCTGGATTCTGTTATGATAGGTATTCTGTCCCCGTTTGTCATGGCAAAAGTTTTTTGTTTGTTAATTTGCAAACCACATTTCTTGCTTTCTTTATCTAAAGTATCCAGCATATAGACTATAATATATCTTCGTGGTTATTTGCCATCAAAACTATGTCATCAGAAAAGCTGCTAAGGTTGCTGAGGTATTCACCATTAATGCTTATTCCTTTTGTGTCCCAATCTAATTTTCTAAATATTGATTCCAAAAGAGCTGTAAACAGGTTTGGGGATATGGGTCTCCTTGTTTCACTCCTCTGCAGATAGGAAATGATTCTCCTTTTTTCTCCAGTTTCACAATTGCTTTGCTGTTTCTGTAGATCTCTTTAAGCATATTTATGTAAGCAGTTTCTACTCCTTGTTCTGTTAACGCTACCCACAGTGGTTGGTGTTGTATGGAGTCAAATGCTTTAGCGTAATCAACAAAGGCTATATATAGAGTTTTCCCATATTCCGTATACTTTTCTATGAAATGTGTCAGCGTGAAAATGTGGTCCGTGGTGGAGTAGTTTCGCCGAAATCCTGCTTGCTCTATGGGCTGGTTGCTATCAAGCACGTTCGATACTCGTTTCAGTAATACTGTTGCGAAAACTTTATACACTGTCTGTTGTAAGCTCTGTAGTTTTCCAAGATGGTAGGATCTCCTTTTTTGTAAAGTAGGGTTATAATAGATACTCACCATTCTTCTGGCATTCTTTTCTGCATCAGTATTTCATTGAAGAGCTTCGTTAGAAATGGTGTCAGTGGATCTACCTATAATTGCTTTCAAGATATCATTTGTAATCCCATTGTCGCCTGGGCTTTGCGTAGTTTTCAGCATTTGTTATACGTTTTTTATGTCAGTCTCCAGAAAAGATGGTATACTCTCACAGCTCTGACAGTTCGTATTCTCATAGCTTAGATCGTCGTTTTGGTACAGATGTTTATAAAATTGCGTTGCAGTCTGGATGACTTGTTCTCTGTTTGTTATATTTTCGTTGTTGTGGCGTAGCCGTAGAGTCATGAGCCATGGCTTAGAGTTATTTAATTTATATTGTGATCTTTTCGATGAAGATCTCTTTTCTAATTCCTCTTCTATTATTTTGTAACGATAGTTTTTCCAATTTTGGTTTATTTGTTTTTTAATAAGTTTGTAAAGGGCTCTGAGCTGATTTCTTCAGATTGTGTTCTGTCTTCTTTGTTTTTAAGTCTATTTCTTTCATTTATGAGTTTTTCTATGTAGGGTGTAATCATGATAACTTCCTTTTTGTCTGTTTAGGTAGTTTGTTCACTGCCTGTTTTATGTTTGCAATTAATTTCTGGTATGCTAGCTCTATGTCATCAAATTCGGTGTCGTTAATGTGGTCTGCAATTATGTTTTTTAATGATTCTTTATCAAGTGGGTTTAGATGTTTAATTTGGTTTCTGTATCCATTTCGTGATTTTCTTCCACCCGGTTGCTGTATCATACTCGCTCTAACTAACCGGAGGTCAGTAGAGAATGTTGTATTGATCACTTCTAAATTAGCAAAGTTTTTTGTATTTCTTGCCAGGATAAAATCAATTTCATTTTTTACATTTCCGCCCGGTGAGATCTATGTCCATTTTCGCTTCGGTTTCTTCTTGAAAAACGAGTTTATGACGGAGAGTTGATTTTTTAAGCAGAACTGTTTAAGTGTTTTTCCCCTGTTGTTTCTCTGTCCATATCCCCATGGGCCTAGTACTTTTTTATCATCTGTAGTGGGTTCACCAATCTTAGAGTTGAAGTCTCCCATTATTATTGTATTGTTGTTTGTGTTTTCTAAGGAAGTTTGAAGTTGTTCATAGAATATCTCTAGGTCTTCATCATTTGAGTTTTCTGTTGGGGCATAACACTGTATTATGTAAAGAGTTTTTTGATTTATACATAAATCTAAACGGATGACACGATCCGATATTGTTTTTATATCAATTATGTTAGACTTAAGGTACTTTTTAACAAGAAAACCCACTCCATTTGATCCACTTCTCTCACCGTGGTATATCATTACATTGTCTTCATTTTCAATGATTGACTTTCCTTCTTTTTTCCAGAAGTGAAAAAAGACAGGCCTAGTATGTCCCACTTAAATTTCGTTAGGCTATGTTTGAGTTCTATCATTCTTGTTTCTTTGACTAATGACCTTACATTCCAGGAACATATATTAAGGTATGCTCGTGTTCGTTTTTGGAGATTAGCTGGAGGGTGGTAGTCTTCGTCACCGTGGGGGAGGTGACTAGCCGGCTTGGGGTGCATTGGTTTCTGTTTATACATACATTGTGGTCATTTTGTCTCCCCTGGGGACCAGCCAGACTGGGGAGTACACTGTTGTTGGTAGATTTGTTGCTATTTTTTCTCACTGTTGTGTTTTGTTTAGTTGTAAATAGTGTTGTGGATAGCGCTCATTTCGAGGCTTATAGACTCGAGCCTTAAATACTCCCGAGGCTTAAAGACTCGATGCTGTTTAAACCCTGTTGGTTTATTTTACGCATATGAATGCAAAATATTGACTTTTCGTCACTTGAGTCTTTAAGCCTCGGGAGTCTTTAGGGTTCGAGTCTTTAAGCCTCAAAATGAGCGTTATCCACAACACTAGTTGTAAATGTTTTCTGTTGTTGTATTTATTGTACTGGAGTTCCAGCGTCTCTTGTATTTTTGGGATTGGTATCAATTTCTCCATGTGTTTATTTCTGAAAGCGAGTAAGATCGTTCCCGCATGAGGGGTAATCACGTAACGCATTGTACGCGCGTCTGACAGTAAAATCACAATCTAACTGTCATTTTTCCATATAAAATTGACATTTAGACCTTACAGACGCGCGTAAGAAATGTTACGTGATCGACCCACTGAAATGCATCTAATCTCTTTATCTTGTGGTCGTTCAAGGTTGTTTTGCTGGTGCCTGGCTTGACCGGACTTGGCATTTCAAAATCTGACCTCTTCCTTTTCTCGTTTTCGCCATCTTAGTTGTTTGTTCTTTCTCTTCGTTGTTTTAGTATCTTTCTGGGCAGATCATGGGTGATGTAAGTGTTGGATTTCATGTTCTTCTTTTTCCGTAGAATCTGAACTTTTTTCTGAAGTGTTTTAGTTAAAAGTAGTATAGCTTTCTCACTATCCTGTTGTTTTTTACCCAAGCGCTGACAAGTTCAACATCTTACGACGATTAATATATTGACCCTAAAAGTCAAAATAACTATGGTAATCTCATGTCAGACTTACACTCGTCCGTCTAAGGCCACTTCCGTAGTAGGCGGGGCGAAATCGGTATCAGATATTTTGTACATTACCAAGATCTCGCCAAGATTTTTATTCTTAATTTCCTAAAACAGATACGATAAAATAGAACTATGTAATTATCGAACCAGCTCACAAAATTTCACGAGAATCGGTTGAGAAATGCGACCTGTAGAGGAGAACAGCCGGACGGCAGGACAGCCACACAGCCAGACAGCGAGACAGCGGGATATCCGAAATAATTTTTGCCCAAGTTAAAACAGAGTACTTCCTTCGCTTCGCTCTCTCGTTCAACTACTGTGCAAATGTAAAATATACTGATAGTATCGCTGATATTTATTGTATGTGTGTGTATGTTTATATATATATATTGTATTTATGTAGTCTTTCTTATAGTTAAGTTGTTTATATTCTGTTTTCTGTTTCACCTAAATTATGCATTATTATTATTATTCTGCATTAGCCTAGTGGATCAGGCATACGGCTGTCAAGCGGCGGTCGTGGGTTCGAATCCCGGCTCGTACCAATGAGTTTTTCGGAATATATATTTATCGTTAGCTTTTCGGTGAAGGAAAACATCCTCCGGTCTAATCCGGTGTCAAAGCGGACCCTGGGCTCCTTTAGGGGTACAAACGGGAATAACGCTAGGAGGATGATGGAATGGTAGACAACAGGCGGTCTTATCGCTAAAGAGCGATGTCTTCCAGACAAACTTAGGGTGGTGGAGACGATGCAAAATAATCATATGATTTGAGTATTTAAAAGAAAGAAAGAAAGAAATATTTATTCAAGACAAACAACAGACGGCGTTTGTCACGAAACGATTCTATCTCAGCATAAGAGCAAATATTCAGCGGGTTTAAGGCGTTTTTAGGGCTCCGTACACAAAGGGTAAAACGGAACCCTATAGTAAGACTCCGCTCTCGTTCCGCTCATGAACCGTGATAGTTAGACAGTTGAATTTTTCACAGATGATGTATTTCTGTCGCCGCTATAACAACAAATATTAAAAAACAAAATAAAATAAATATTTAAGGGGGCTCCAATACAACAAACGTGGTTTTTTTTGCCGTGTGCGCGAGTCCGACTCGCAGTTGGCCGGTTTTTTGATTAAAGTTTCCGCGCTAGTTTTTACCTCTGCTAATATAATCTTGAGCCGACAATGACGTTAGAACCGAGTGGTTCAAACGCTAGGAGATTTGCCCAGCCACGCGAAGAGCTAGTATAATAATAAAGCATCTCTTCTCAGCACTTTACAGTACAAAAATATGATCTTCGAGTATATACATACAAAAAAAGCTTTTGCGCAAAAATCAGAATGCATCAAGAACAAAGACGGCCAGTAAAATAAAACGCTTCATTCCATTTCAGAATTTCATTCAGCGGACTGGTTCCAATATTTTCATTCAATATTTTTAATCGGCGGAAAAAATACAATGGCGGCCGAGT
Organism: Epinotia brunnichana; assembly: GCA_963854355.1. Classification (NCBI taxonomy): domain Eukaryota; kingdom Metazoa; phylum Arthropoda; class Insecta; order Lepidoptera; family Tortricidae; genus Epinotia; species Epinotia brunnichana. The sequence goes on from OY977941.1 coordinate 5,601,568, forward strand.
AACGGACGATCGTCTATTTTGCCACTTAGGGCTGCCGCTGCGGAGTTCCAAAGATATTTTTAGCTATACCTACTAATATTATAAAGAGGTCTTTGAGATCGTTGCTTTGTAAGTTTATACGTTTTGGGTAAACTCCGGAACCGCTTATCCTATTTCAAGATTTATTTATTTTTTTATATCTGCGTGTAGAATGGACTTTCTGGTTGGTATAGTATAGGCTATACTTTATACCGTGGGTTTGCTCGCGTTCTTTGCAATTCGCGGGTGAAGCCGTGTGGGCAGCTAGTCGGTATAAAATCTAGAGCTTTTTTATAAACTCATATTATATATCTATATACTCATATAATATATATCATATGTGTAGGTAGGTAGATTATTTTAAAATTTTATTTCGTTTTGTGACAAAATAAATCCTTTTTCATATAGAAACGGAACTGACTCCATATACCTAGGTGCTTTAGAGCAGCTAATACATACGGTGACTTTGCAACGAATCAAACGCGCGCCTGTATCGCGAGACTAGCCAAAGGTTGTATGTAACCGTTCTTACCATAATACAATTTTCCTTCTACCTACCTTCCTCTCAATTGCTCAAAGGTTAGCTGGAAGATATCCCTTACAGGTATTAGTTCGCCTGTGTACTTTGATCAATTGTGTGACATGTATATTTTTTAACCTGTTATTGTGTACAATAAAGTGCTTACATACATACATACTATTGTAGCAGCATATTTAAAAGGAACTTATTTAATAAAACAATAAAAAACCCGGCAACCAGCAGCGTCAACCTCGAATACAACTTCCACTGGGGAATAAATTCGTTAAGATAATACTGGTACATATATAAACTCATACATAATATAATTATGTAGGTACCAGTGGCGGGGCGCCCATACAAGCCGATTCTCACCGGCTTGCTTAAAATTTCTTTCAGATTTTAACGAACGTCGCTTACTCAGGGTACTTAATTGTAGTGGACCTACCTATATTTCCGTCGGCAAATTGCTAAGACAAAATTCAGTTGATACCACTACCAGCCACTATAATCCGTGTCGATAGATCAGAAATAAATTAAATACCGGTAATAATATTTGACGACCGGTTAGCCTAGTGAGTAGTGACGCTGCGTACGAACCCGAAGGTCCTGAGTTCGCAGCTCTGTAAGGGCATATGTTTATGGCATGAATATTTGTTTCTGAGTCTTGGATATGTTCTATGAATTTATGTATTCATATCTTTTAAATATATCGTCGTCTAGTACCCATAACACAAGCCTTATTGAGCTTGGGACCTATGCTATGATATGCTTGCTTACTATGGTGCAGTCAACTTTTGTAAGATTGTCCCCTAACATTTATTTATTTATCATTATCATTTGGCGTTAGACCTTATAAAATAATATTTTGGCTGTACAAACGAGCCACAAAGCGACAGCGTCAATTAAAATCAGTCGCTACCCGTAAACAGAACGCATAATCTATTTAACCGATGCGAGTGGATTTAAATTAAGCGGCATCTGCAGTGGACGGCTGCATTAGACCCGGCTAATAAGCAAAATAATTACCAGCAGGTGTATCTGATGAAACGTATTAATTTTATATAAAGTTTATATTAGTTGCGCGCTCTCGCTCTGGTACATTTGCGTTGGCACGCGTGGAAACGAGTAAGATAAAATGAATTTGATATCATACCAATACGGAGTGTCAAAGGGACCTGTAGCTAGGTGCAAAGCCTGCTTTGTCTGGCTGCAGAAAGTTGTATTAAATGTATTTATAGGATGTAGACACTGTGATAAGTTGATAACGAAGAAAAAAAGATTGAGACGCACACGTTTCCGAAGGTATGGGCGAAATGTGTCAATATTTTTGTCAGGGCTTAACATTACCACGCCATAGGGCCGCCATTCCATTTGTAATAAGGTCAGGTGGAGTAAGAAAAGCACCGAGGAAAGGCGAAAACTAAAGGAATATTAGAATTAAAGACGGATTTTTTTGCTTCCACCGAAAACCCTAGTCATCTTAGGATCCCATCTCACCTTGATTGACAGAAGGGGACATCTCTACTATATCGCGTCTCATGGTTCTTGACAGAAGTTCCCTGTCATTTTGATTTTAATAGACAGACATAAATTGTGCATAAGACTAATTTTTATACATGGGTTTAGTTAGGTTGTCCTGGCCTACGTAAACCTATATATACTTATACCTATGACATGCCAACCTGACATTTTGTCACCTAGAAGCACTGTTCGAATACCAGAATTGGACAGTTCGCCTATGGAGAACATATTGGATCGATAACAGTTTGTTGCTGATTTTCTTTATGAACGTACCTGAAACCTATATGATTAACTCACTTAAACATGTAACTATGCATGTTATAGGAATTGTATGTGCACCCAGTCATGAAATACGGGGTTTTTAATCGCCCTGAAGCGCAAGTTGTCCTTTGTGCAAGTTTTATCGCGCCGGCAACTTTACAAAGTTCGACGGTGCAACACTTCAGCTTGTGTTGACTCGGCCAACTTTGTCTTTTAGTTATTTATTATTATTATTGAGACTGGAGTCTTCCGCGTCCATGCAAAGGCATAACTTTGATTATTTCTTTGAGATAAATCTGGCAGTTAAGGTAGAGAACGGCGTGTGCTTTCCAATAGGATTAAAATAAAATCAAGTAACACTTTATCGGATATGGAGAAGGAGCGGAGAACCTTGGCCGTTTGCTACATTATGCTGGCACGAAGGTTTGCTCTGTGTTCAGTCGAGGGTGAACGAGTACGTCAATAAATAAGGACATAAATATCTGTACAGGACTCTATTGTCAATGTCATAAACGCGTGTACAGATATTTATGTCATTATTTATGTACGTATTCGTTCACCCTCGCCTGTATCAGTGACGTTAAACTTGTTGGGAAACATTAAGCACATCTCTATATGTTACATGGCACGTCACTAACGTAGGCGATATTATGTTATCTGTGGCTCTCTTGCTTCAAGACCTCCGTCAATGGCGTATGTAGATTAAGCTACAAATATGTAAAGTGTTTACTAAAATAAACAGTGTTTAGATAAAAACAATATTTTCAATCAATCACCTACCAAAACCTCAACATGGTAGCAGAGCGTGGTTGATTTGATAGTGAAGGTAAAATTGGGTTGCGATCCACGAAATAAAGTAAGAAAAATGGCGGGCGCTGCGGTGTCTAATTTGCCGTGTTTGGATGAAAAATCGAATTTCAGCACATGGAAATTCCGATTAAAACTAATTTTACAAGAAAAGCAAGTGGAATACGTATTATGCGAAAGTGAAATATCTGCGGAAAAGTCTAAAAAAGACGACGCTAAAGCTAAGTCGCTAATAGCACAAAGCGTGTCTGACAAATATATTGAAATCATAAAGAATGGCAAAACTGCTAGAGAAATGATGGGCCTACTTGAAAATATCTTTGAACGAAAGAGTGTTTTTAACAGATTTCACCTGAAACGGAAACTTATCTCTTTAAAATGCAATGAGCCGCTGCAACAATATCTAATAAAGTTTAGTTCGATTATCAGCGACCTGGAGGCCATCGACGTCAAAGTAGATGAAGAAGATCAAATTTGCTACCTGCTCTCATCACTGCCGAAAGAATATGACCCTGTAATTACATCGATACAAACAATGGCGTCAGAAAAGAAGTTGAGTTTTGATTTTGTCAAGGCCAGACTGTTAGATGCCGAAACTAAGATCAGCACCGATACAGTGAACGAGGAGAACGCATTTATGATGTCCTGCTACACATGCGGGAAACCAGGGCACAAGTCTTATGAGTGTAGTACTGGTAATAAGGAACAAGGAAAATACAGAGGAGGACGGAGCCGAGGTCAAGGTCAAGGTTATGGTCAAAATCGCAGAGGTAGAGGCAGATTTCAAGGAAGACTATCCCGAGGCAGAGGCTTCCCGGGACAAGGTGCTACATCATTAATGAGTGAATCGGAGATCGGTTTTATAGCTAGTGAAAGTGTTTTAAGTGCTAAAAATGAAGATAAAGACTGTGATATCACCTTCATTGTGGACTCGGGATGCACACAACATCTTGTAAGTGAACAATTTGAAAAATACATGACAGACATTGAAATATTAGATAAAAGTGTAAAAATATTAGTTGCAAATGGCCAGTACATACATACTAATAAAAAAGGTAATTTAAAAATAAAATACCAAAATGTAAAAATCAATGTTGATGCCTTAATTGTAGAAAACATAACCTACAACTTACTTTCAGTCAAAAAGATAACCGAGGCGGGATTTGATGTAAAGTTTGATAAAGATAAAGTTGCTATTATAAGAAACAAGTCAGTTATTACTTGTAATTGTGAAGGAAAATTATACAAATTAAATGCTAATGTATGTCATGAAGTGTGTAATGTCAGTAAAAGTGAAAACCAATGTGATGATGCTCTTTGGCACAGACGTCTGGGCCATTTAAACAGAAAATGTTTAGGTATTATGCACTTACCAACAAGTAACAAAGCATGCGGCCCATGTATGGAGGGAAAGGCAACCAGAGGACCATTTAAGCAGACGTCAAAACCGAGATCAAGGAGAGTGGCAGAAATGCTACACACTGACATAGCGGGACCCGTGAAGGAGTGTGGACTTAATGGTGAGAAGTATTTCATGACGGTATTGGATGATTATTCTCATTTCAGTGTGGTGTTCCCTTTAGTGCAAAAATCTCAAGCAACAGAAAAATTGATTGAATATATAAGAAGGCTAGAGAACGAAACAGGAAATACAGTCCAACGAATAAGGTGCGACCATGGCGGGGAATATACGGCCAACAAGTTAAAAGATTTCTGTAAGATTAAAGGTATAAGTTTAGAGTATACTTTACCATATACGAAACAGTCTAATGGGGTCGCAGAACGCTTAAATCGCAGTTTATGTGATAAGGTAAGAACTTTATTTGCAGAGACAAATTTGCCCAAAACTTTATGGTGTGAAGCTATACAATGTGCTACATATCAGCTGAACAGGTCACCTTCTTCAGCAATAAATTATAAAACACCCTGTTTCATGAAATATGGAACATGTGACCTATCAAGACTGAGAGCTTTTGGAGCAAAGGCGTGGGCCACAATTATACCTAAACTAGACAAACTGAGTAAAAGAGGAAAGGAGACAAGAATGGTTGGCTACAATACAGTAGGATACAGGTTGTGGAATCCAGAAGAAAATTCTATAATAATATCCAGAGATGTGAGATTCGATGAAAGTGATACACTATATAAAAAGGAAGAGAACAAGGAAAGAAAATATATCCAAGAAGAAGAAAACCAAGAAAATAAAATAGAGACAAGACAAGAAGAGAAACAAGAAACTGACATTATGCAAGGAAAAGGAAATGAACAAGTAACTAATGAGGAAATTTTAAATGAAGATTCAACTAAAGAGATAAATACAAGATCAGGAAGAATAGTAAAACCACCTGCGCATCTTGATGAGTATGAGACAAATATAGTTATTTGCCTAAGCGCAAATACACCTAGCTCCTATGAAGAGGCAATAAATCATACAGAATGGAAAGAAGCTATCAATAAAGAGTTACAAGCACTTGAGAAGCTAGAGACCTGGGAAGAAAAAGAATTACCTAAAGGAAAGAAAGCAATCGATACCAAATGGATTTTTAAAGAAAAAGATGAAGGAACCAAAAAGGCTAGACTAGTAGTGAGAGGATTTCAACAGCAGAAAGGAGATGTTTTTGATAACAATTACGCACCTGTTGCAAGACACTCTACAGTGAGAATGTTCCTATCAAAAGCAGTCCAAGAAGACTTAATGATTACTCAACTGGATATACCTACAGCATTTTTAAACGGGAAACTAAAGACAGATGTATACATAAAAGTTCCTCAGGGATTGGAATTAAAGAATACAAATACAGTATTAAAACTGAGAAGAGCATTGTATGGATTGACTGAATCACCGAAGTGCTGGAATGAGACAATTGACAATTTTGCTAAGAAAAATGGTTTTCAGCGATCAGAATACGACTACTGTATGTACTTCAAAGCTGACACCTGGATGTTAATATATGTAGACGATATTTTAATTATCGGAAATGGACAAGATACGATAAATGCACTGAAAACTGAATTTAATGCTAAATGTTTAGGCGAAGTAAGAAAATTTCTTGGCATGGAAATTGAACGAAGTGTCAACACCTTGATAGTAAAACAAGAAACCATGATAGAGAAGATACTAAAAAGGTTTAATATGACTGACTGCAAAGGAATAAAGACACCAATGGAAATACAATATAATATACAAGTTAATGAAAATGATGAAATACTGGATGTGCCTTATCGCGAATTAATTGGATGTTTAATATACCTGACAGTGACATCACGACCGGATTTGAAATTTGTTGTATCTTATCTCAGTAGATATCTGGATAAGCCGAATGAGAGTCTATGGAAGGCTGGCAAAAGAGTCCTGCGCTATCTTAAGGAGACTAAGGACAAAGGGCTTGTTTTTAGAAAAATAGAAGATACAAACTTATATGGATATTCAGATTCTGATTGGGCTGGAGATAGAAGTGACAGAAAGAGTGTGAGTGGAGGCATAATCTTACATGGAGTGAATCCCATAGCCTGGTTCTCGAAGAAACAGTCATGTGTTGCTTTGTCGACTGCAGAATCTGAGTATATCGCTGCTGCTGCCACCGCACAAGAGTTAGTTAACCTTAAGGGCCTGAGCAAACATCTTAACAACAACTGTGATGCTTTGTTACTTGTTGATAATATAGGTGCTATCTCTATGTCTAAAAGTTATGAAAATTCTAAGCGGACCAAACATATTGATATTAGAGCCCATTTCCTTAAAGACATTGTTGAAAGGAGCGTCATCTCAATAGAGTATGTAAACTCGAATGTCAATTTAGCTGATTTAATGACTAAAAGTTTGTGTAAAGAAAAGTTTGAAAATTTTGTTAACCAATTTATGAGTTAATTTTTTTTTGGAGGAGTATTTACCTTGAGCTGACTAACTAATTGTTAACACATCTAAGATATACATTTTTGTAACATGTTGTGTCTATAAAGTATAGTTGAAAAATTAAAATAAAAAAAAACTACATAGTACTTTGTTGTAACTTAAGTTAAATTTTTCTGAATGTGCTTAAGATTCATAGACAAATTTAATTTGTTGTATTGAGTTAAATTTAAGGAGGAGTGTTGGGAAACATTAAGCACATCTCTATATGTTACATGGCACGTCACTAACGTAGGCGATATTATGTTATCTGTGGCTCTCTTGCTTCAAGACCTCCGTCAATGGCGTATGTAGATTAAGCTACAAATATGTAAAGTGTTTACTAAAATAAACAGTGTTTAGATAAAAACAATATTTTCAATCAATCACCTACCAAAACCTCAACAAAACTAACGTTGTTTAAGAGTTACTGACAATCCTTGTACACTTGTGGCTTGTGGACCAGAGGTGAAATCACGTAACCTTCCTAACGCGCGTTAGAACAATCCAACTATCATTTTTACATATAAAATTTGACATGTAGATTTATCTTATGTGCGTACAATGCGTTACGTGATCGACCAGCAGATATAGGTACGCAGAAATCGTACAGGGCTCTCCGGGTTCAATATAAAAATGCTTTGAGGGTGCTGTTGGGGCCGAGGAAGCACTGCTTGTGAATGTTTACGGAGGCTCGAACGGATTGTTTTTACACAATAATTTGTAAAGGAGTTGCCACCTTGATGCACAGAGTGTGGAATAGCACCAACACCCTCTTGAAAGCCATTGCTGAAAAATGAGACAACCATATTCCAATTTTTTGAGTAAAAATGCCTTCGGGTCGCCCGCAAATATTATTGTTATTACTTTTTTTATTTATATTCATTCATTGGGCGTATTAAGATAGTATGATAATTTCAAAATATATAGACACATCTTTTCGTTTTTAAATCATGTTTTACGAAAACATGTGTTTGTTGTTGTTTCCCCCTAAATTTTACATTCTAATGTGATTTAAAAGTGTTAAATATAATGAAAAAAAAAACTCCACTCCTTGATCCCATTTTAATTTGTCCGATTGTAAATTGTCGCGTCCACGGCCGACCACACGTCGCTGCTCGTGAAAGCTGAATCGTGCCAAAAAACCACCGCACGCGGTTATTTAGGATTACCTACCGCTTCCCTTCCCCTGCCTTTTCATGGCTAAAAAGTCGTAATTAAATTGTATTGCAATGCCTGGGGGGTGACGATGACGACATTGATTTGATAAGAGTTTTTGTTTTTTATCATAAAGTAAGCGCGGATTCAGTCGCCCGTATCCTTCGCGGGAACTGTTTCTGAGTATATCAGAGATAAAAAAAAAGAGTTTTGTTACCTGAGTATTCTGACATTTTCATTCAGTATCAGAATAATTAATTAGACATTCATATTTTTTTCTTACTATAATCTACGGTACTGAATCAACTTTAAATGAAGCACAAAATGATAAAAAGCGTTCAAGATATCCCACTATGTTTGGCAACACTATAACAAGCGCTAGACTCATTCACTCGAAATTGTCAAAATCAAAGAAATGCTTTATAGCGAAAGAAAATTGAGAAATGAGTGGCATTGGCTACTCGTTCTCAATTTTATCGGTAGAAAGTAAGTGCTTACAATTTCCACACTACAATCGTATTAAATTCAATGGCATTTAATTTTCGAGAGCTGGAAAGTCAAAAATCGCCCCCCTGGTAGATATCTGTATGAAATCATAACTTCAGATAAACGATAACGACCCTACTACGTACGTACGAACTATTTCACGAACTTGAAAATTTAATTGATTATATATAATTTTATATTTAACTGCCAGAATAGCAAGTCGCACTAGGAAGAAACTGGTTAAAGTGTACATCTGGAGCATAGCACTCTACGGCTGCGAAACGTGGATCATGACGCAACTGGACAGAGAGAGACTGGCGGCGTTTGAAATGTGGTGTTGGAGGAGGTTAGAAAGGGTCAGTTGGACGAAAAAGAAAACTAATGAGGAGGTTCTGGATTTAGTCAATGAAAAAAGAAATCTGATAGAAATTATTGAAAACAGGAGAGGAAAAATGATAGGACACATGTTACGCCACGATGACTGGATGAAAACAATAATAGAGTTCCGTTCTTAAAGTGATGTTAAAAAAGGCAACTCGCTTTTCAACAGTCCAACTTTTCAAAGAGGCCAAAATGCTAAGTGTCAGAAAGCTTTTTCTGCTCAAACTAGTCTCCAAGGCTCACCGGGAAGCTTCGTCTGTGCCAGAAGTGGTCGGACCTGGTCGGCTGCGGAAACGTAGCTTCAGGTTGCCAATACCGCCTACAAAAACTCACTTCTCTAGACGTTTTAGTACTTACCTGAAACCTTTCATGTATAATAAATTCTGCAAAACACTAGATATAAGTAAATTGTCCTCAAGAGAAGTTAAAATTTATGTGACAAAGGTGTGCTGTGATTGGAGTTACGACGACACGGAACGTTTTCTGCGGAACCAATATAATTAACACCCATACATGCACACACGCACTCACACACATCCACACACACATACACACACACTTACAAACACAAACACCACATACACACAAATTCCCCCATTTAGATCTTACCTTTTATGTCTAACATTATTATAATTATTTTTTTACTTAAATTCACTGTTATTTCTTTTATTGTTTCGATGTTTCTTTATAAGTTAAGTTATAGCAGTCATATGTAATAAAAAATAAAATAAAAAAACAATCAGGTCAACTGCACTCCTGGGCCCCAAGATACAGGCTTTGCCTAGTTTGGGGTCCACCAGATACTGTTTTTGGTCGAAAAATGTATTTCTTATCAAATAAACGAATTTATTATTATTAAAAAAAAAAAAAAAAAAAAAAAAAAAAAAAAAAAAAAAAAAAAAAAAAAAGAGGGAAAAATAGAAGGGAAAAGAAAAAGGGGAAGGCCGAGGATATCTTACATGGAGCAAATAAAAGAGAAAATAAACGCTTCATCGTACAGAGAAAAAAAAAGAAAGGCAGAATGTAGAACAAGTTGGAAATTACTCCACCGACAAGAGTAAGAAGAAATAAAATATATATATATATATATAATTTGCCATACATTTCTTGTTCTAGAAGTTAAGGTGGTCGCTAGGTTACTTGTGGAACCATTAATGTACGGAGAATTGTGTCGCTTAAATTCAAAATCGGATAAATCCATTCCTATCTACCTTATCACCTTTTCTTAATAGCAAAATCGCATGATTTGACAAATGGATTTACCCGGGTTTGAAATTAAGCGACTCAATTGTCGTTGTTCAGATTTCACTCCACCAGGAAAAATATCGATAGCGCGCGGTACAGCGACATCTACCGTGAAATTCTAAAGACGGTTCTATCAAAACAGTTGCTCAGCTTACAATATTAGTGCACAGTTGAACAATCATACCCGTGAACTAAATACGTCTCGAATCAGAGTCCCTGGGGCCACAGACGGCAGGCTTAATACTAAGATGTACCGAACTAGCTCTAAGCCCACCTGACAGGGGATATAAATATTGGAATAGCTAGCCGAGGAATTAAGCAAAACTTTTAGCTAAGCCTAGAAATTGCGAGGTGTCAGTTGCAATGACACAAATGATACTCGGAGAGCTTAGATTCTAGAAATGATGAATTAATAAATGTTGTACCTAAATTAATGTAATTAATGAAGTGTAATAGCCATGATTAGTAACATAAGCTTATGAGTGTGTATTAGTGTTGTCTTGTGTTATTTATTTATAATAAAATGTAAGTATGAATATTCATAATTTATTCAGTAGGTACCTAAGTATTTTCATACTCTTATGTTTAAGGGCAATGTATATGCACAGTCGAAGTCAAATACAGATAAACATGTTTCGTCAAATACAGATAAATACTAACTCGAGTTTGGTCGAATCGAGCCTAATAATATATAATAGACTTCTTATATTCTAATTAAAATTTCCTTGGTGTAATCTGTAAAAATAGAGTATTTTTAGACTGATTGATGCGTTTCATGAGATGTTTTATCTTTTCAAATTTCCTATTTTCTGGAATACACAATGTTCGGTTTGGTTTTCCATTTTTTTATGAACGGTGGTTAGTAATGGAACCACCGCATTCAATTTCCATACATATTTTACGAAATTTTATGAACAATCCACAAAAATACTTTCCTAGAGGTATACTACAAACCATAAAATCCCCACAATCTCGTTCAAATCGCACACACGTAAATTTCCCCTCTGCAATATATTGCCAACTTAACGTGTCCAACTTGATTTTTTAAGGCTCCGCATGTCTCCAGCCAGTCACGTCTTGGTTTTACAGCCGCCTCAGCTGGCAGGTTGGCAGCATTGGCCAATTGGAAAAAAACACTCCATTTAATATTTTTCATCCGGCCGGGTCAAACGTTTCGTAACTTTTTCGCTCGAAGTCGTGTTCTGTTTTATATATAATGGGATTAAATAATGAATGGACACTTGACGTTATTGTGCGCTCGCGGAGTTTATTATGCTTGTTGAATGGTTTATTTTATTTTGACAAAGAATTAAAGGGGACTGGGTGTAAAGCGTAATCTGTTTGTTTTTCAGTATGGAAGAATTCCTCAGTTAATTAATTATTCTCTTTACTGCAGTAATCGTTTGCGGATAAATCTCATTATTACTACTTAATATTAGTAGGCTTATACTCTGAAAAGAGGTGAACCATATAAGTTTTTACATATATTTGCATTAATTTCTTTCATCAGTATACACCGTGCCCGTGAATAACCCGAAAGATTTAAGCTAACGATACTAGAGAGCCTTATTAGAGTATAAAGTTATGTAACATATAGTCCAAAAACTCATAATTAAGGAGATAATAATTATTTAAAACAAATCAAAAGTTAAAAAATCTCCAGTCTAACACACCCTAAAGGCTTGAGCATAACTTGACACTGTCATGGAACACAAGTCACGGAATTCGCCGTTTGTCGTATGATTTCGGAGCGATTCGTGAAGTGTTATGCTCGCTCTCTGTTCTTCAACTTGAGTTTCTCAACTAAAGACTTGTTCACAAAGAAGCGGGCAATTAGTATGATTTAATTTGTACTGAAATAGTAATTTAATTAAGACACATAATTAGACCCATGTTGATCTAACATTATTTACTCGTATTGTCGTCAAAAATACGTGGTTTAAATCTTGCGGGTTATTAAGGAGCACGGTGTATAGAATGGACATTTGGGATGGATGTAGACTATATTTTTATCTCGCAGTAAAAGGTGGGCGGAGACACGCGGGCAGATAGCAGATAATTGTACTAACGCTCGTTCGAAACGTGTTTGCCCCTCAGAGTGTTTTACGTTTCTCTGTAACTAAAAACACTTTACAATACCTACCATCGAGTGGATTATTAGTGAGAAAAACGGATTGTATTTTAACCCATTCTATGAGTAACATCTGAGTCATGCTTCTGTATTAAATATGGGGTAGACTAACGTGAGCAAACACATACTACACTCAAGAGCTAAGAGCAAAAAATAATAACCTATTAATATTGAACGTCCCTTCAAATGTGTTAAACATTTTCAATGCAGTGCTTTTGCGTAAATAAAGCCTCAGAAATCACATAAATACTGAGGTAAGTGCAAAGACTCAGACAGCATGTGTCTGTGTTCCAAAAACAAACAGAATCATCGCGGGACATGTTTGGTAACGCCAGCAAAAACGTCTCAACAAACGTAAACCGCGGGTAAGTTTTTGGTGACCATCTGTCGCTCGGTTGGGGTTGTATTTTTGTTATTTTCTGTCACAATTTTATTATGATGTGTCCCATTAATTTATTTGACTGACTGTGTTAGGTATGTATCATAAAATTTATTGCTGATTTTAGTCTTAAGTAAGTTCAAACACAATTCTGTATTGTTTAATGAATCATCATCATCATATCAGCTAAAAGACGTCCACTGCTGGACATAGGCCTCCCCCAAAGAGTGCCATAATGGCCGGTCCGGCGCCACCCGCATCCAACGGACTCCCGCGACTTTTACCAGGTCATCAGTCCATCTTGTGGAGGGCCTACCCACGCCGCGCCTTCCGGTACGTGGTCGCCACTCGAGAACCTTTCCGCCCCAACGGCCATCGGTTCTACGTGCAATGTGCCACGCCCACTGCCACTTAAGTTTGGCGATTCGGAGGGCTATATCGGCTACCTTGGTTCTGCTGCGGATCGCCTCATTTCTGATGCGATCGCGCAGAGAAACTCCCAGCATAGCCCTCTCCATCGCCCTTTGAGTGACTTTAAGCCTTCTTATGAGGCCCGTAGTAAGTGACCACGTTTCCGTTCCATATATCATCACTGGCAACACACACTGGTCAAAGACTCTCGTCTTGAGACACTGCGGAATATTGGACGAAAAGATGTGCCGTAGCTTCCCGAATGCACCGAATTAAGTTCTTAGTTTCCGAGACGAAAGCGTTTTCATTCGCCTAAATATTAAGGAATTTGAACCCTTTACGAAGGGTTTAGTACCTATTCTTTTTAATCCATTAATACCAATCGGGGGACAATTTAAATTTTTGGACGACTGGTGAAATTGAGGGCCAATGAATACTTTTTAATACAGTTGTCATGTAGGTACTTAGTTTTACGCTATAATTAATTGACTAAGGAATGCAATAACAATTAACAACAGCAGACCATCGTGTTTTCTAATCTCCTGTTAAACAGCAAATAGAAATAACACTCGATTATAAAACTTATCTGAAGCAGCAACGTTAGGTGACCTAAATCCTGAGAGGTCAGCGACCTGACTCCTATGATGCATTGGAGAGTTTTACGGCTTACAGATGTAGGAACTGTGCAACGGAAAGTACTTGCCGCATGAGTTATGCTTATTACTTCGAAGAAGCAAATGTGATACGACTATATTTAGAGACCTTATACATCTATGGTAAGTGCACTTTATTATTTTGTTTTAGTTAAAACCCGAAGGCCTAGAAAGAGATGGCGGGACGACCTGGACGTATTTATTTATTAGATTAACCAAAAATTTCTCAGAATCAGGACGAGTAGAAATCAAGAGGGGAGGCCTTTGCCCGGCATGCAGTGGGACAGTACATAGGCTTCTTAAAAAAAAGTTAAGACTTTTAGAGGTATTATATCAGGATTTTAATTTTTTGTTGTGTATAGTCTTAATGTAAAACTTTGATAATGTTATTAACTTTCTTTTGAAAGATGTAAGATTGATAGTTAATAGATAATATATTATGAATTGTATTGTCAGTGTATCCCATTTGTAGAAGAAATTTAATGTTTATATTTATCCTTATTTATTCATAACTATAACCAAAAGACAATGTAGCTCGATATTTTGTATTCCTTTATAGTAGGTACAGTCGCCATCACATACATTGAAGCAAACAAACAGCTCACAAACATCGGAACACACTTCTAATTTCAAGGCATTAGGGTGCATGTGCCGATATTTTTGAACACCAATAGTGTACCTATGTATGTGATGGCGACTGTACTGCATAGTCTCGACTGTTTTCTCCTTCATCTACCAATGTAAACCATTTTTCACATACAGAACAAGGAAAAGCTTTCCTGTGTAGCTCTGTTACAAAAGCGTAGAAACAGGTGGGGCGCTTATTAGCTAATTTAACAACCTAAATAAAATTATTCCTTTGTCCTTTCAACATCACCAAAGGCGCGTAAAACTAGAATATTAAACGCTCCCAAAGTAACTAAACCAGCACAATTTATACCGACCAGCCGTTAAATTTACAGGTAATTGGACATTTACAACTCATATAGGATGCGAATATGTTATAGACTAACTAGGTTTTACGCGCGACTTCGTCAACGTAGAACTCGTTTATATCATACCTTCATACAAATTTCCGCCCCCTCAGTTTACCCCCTGAAAGGATGAATTCCAGGATAACAAGTATCCTAAGTCATTCCCTGGATTAAAACTATCTCCATACCAAAGTTTATCTCAATCGGTTCAGCGGTTTAAGCGTGAAGAGACATGACAGAGTTACTTTTGCATTTATAATATCACTAGCTTTTTCCCGCGACTTCAGTCGCGTGGAATTCATTAATAGACATAGACATTCTTTATTGGTAATTGTTTAGAATAAAATTGTGCATTCATTTGTAAATTTAATTAACAAGATTATTAGAGTATTACATTGCGTTACATTATAAATAAATAAATAAAATAAGTATTTGCGGACAATCTTACACAAATCAACCTAGTCCCAAACAAAGCAAAGCTTGTTCTATGGGTACTAGACGACGATATATGTAGATACTAATATAGAGAAATACATACTTATATACATAGAAAACATCCATGACTCAGGAACAAATATTCGTGCTCATCACACAATTTTTTTTTAAAAAGTATTGTATGGAGTTAAAACTATTTGGTTAAGAGTCGTTCCGATACTGGGGGCCGATTTTTGACTTTCGAGCGCTCGAAAATTAAATAAAAGTGAATACGATTTTAGTGTCAAAATTGCAGGCACTAACTTTCTACCGATAGAATTGAATACGAGTGGTCAATACCACTCGCTTTTCTATTTTCTATCGCTATTTCAAAAGAGCGTTTCGTATTTTTTGTCCGTTTTCGAATGAAAGATTCGAGCGCTCGAAAGTCAAAAATCGGTCCCCAGTGCTTTCCCGTTAAATAGCGGAAAGTGCTAGACGGGTTCCTGGCAGTAAATGTGTGAAGTGTGAAAATGTAACAGACAGACAAACCGAGTTACTTTCTCATTTTAAATATTAGTGTAGAGTAATGGGTGTAAAATTACGCAGCTTGAGTAAGTTATTCAGGAGCAAGTAAACACGCTGGAATAACGGCGCGCGCTGCTATAATAATAATAGTCCTAATAATGGAGTATAGCATAGCTTCTATTCGTTGTAATAATATTGAATTAGGTTCTTCGCTGGAGTTATTCGATAGCCTGGGTACCTCTTTCAAAAAAGAGACTTCGAAATGAGGATGGTACGGCCATGCATTTGTTTTTTTTGCCTGACGTGCGTGCCCCAGATACCATACTTTGATTTTCATCATTTTAAATTAACACTTGCAGTGTGAGGGACCCGGGTGAAGAAACGGTTCGCACCGAATGGGAAGTTACCAGGGTCTGCCTGAAAACCAGCGTTGCAGTGGCCTCACTGTAACATTATGCTGAGGCAAGCTCCTTTTTATTAACATCACACACAAACACTGTAACACAAATTTTAAATTTGTATTTTTTAGTCTAATCTTAAGGTTCACAATGTATGTTTAATTATAATTTCGTGTAATGTGATGTTGAATAAAGCTTTTCTTTTCTATTCTATTCTGAATGTGTATTTCATTAATTCTATGCAAATTGCACAACAATTCGCTATTTGACAAAAGTCAAATCAGCTTCTTTGAAACGTCTAAAACGCTCCGTTGGTATAGAATTTGTTAGTTTTTATGAATTTAAAGATCTTTAAATAGCAAACATAAATGATGAGTTTCATCGTAATGTTTATCTGTTGCTTATGAAAAAACTATTTATTTTCACTGTTGTGAAATACCCAAGTACATATTTTATTTACATTATTATTTAGTAAATTATGCATTATAATTTTCCTATTAACCTTATTTTAACTAACTACTAGGTAGTTCACTTTCAATGTATCATACAAATGGTCTGGAAGACAAAAGCATCCAAAGTACACCAAAATATAATTCGTATACCTAAGAGCTTCCAAGGATGCACTGTGTTTAATCATAATCAAATTTTTATGGTTTAAAAAAGTCTTACAATATATTATATCCCAATATAAACGCTGTAAGGGCACTGCAAAAGTAATGATAACACTATTTAGAATAATATGTTAAGATTAACATGCATCCATTAATTACAACTAAAATACTCTTTTAATGTATAATAACTTTTTGTGATCAAGATACATTTACGACACATACGTGGAATGCAAATTCACTAGACTGTATCCAGTGAAAATACCTCCGAGAGACAAATGGACAAATGACCAAATGGACTTCAAGGAGGGAAGCCACATTTGGTATACAGATGGATCAAAAAAAGGTGATGATGTTGGATGTGGTATCTACGGTGAGAGGCCAAAGTTCAAAGCTAGCGTCAGCCTGGGGAAGGAGGCCTCAGGCTTTCAGGCTAAACTCTCCGCATTAAATAAATGCGTGGAGATCAATCTTGAAAGAAACTTAAGGAACCAACATATCTACATCAACTCGGACAGCCAAGCTGCTCTGCTGGCACTAGAATCACTAGAGTCCTACCCTAAACTAGTCCAGAATTGTAAAAATAATCTAAACACCCTGGCGAACTTCAACAAAGTCATACTTAGATGGGTACCAGGGCACTCCGACATTGTAGGAAACGAAAAAGCAGATGAACTTGCAAGGCAGGGCGCAGATACGGCCCTGGTCGGCCAGGAACCGTTATGTGGCATCACAAAACGGAAAGCATATTCTCTGCTAAACAACGCGGAAAAATCAGAGGCAATCAAGCTGTGGAAGTTCACCAAAGGACAAAAACAAGCTAAAGCCCTGATCGAAGGGTTCAATAAGTAGTAAGCTGTCTAAAGAGTAATTACAATTCAAAAGGCACAAAACCTGCGCAGTGACAAGAATCCTGACAGGACATTGCAAATTGAACAAACACCTGTTTCAAACGGGTATGAAACAGGACGCAACCTGCAGGTTCTGCCAGGAGACAGAGGAGACTGCAATGCACATTCTCTGCTCCTGCGGACCACTCATGCATAAAAGAAGTACCTACCTACCTAGGGCGGCACATAGTGCACCCACAAGAAGTACAACTTATAACCGCCCAAAGAATCTGGAATTTCCTGGAGGCAACGGGACTTAACGGTGAACTCAAAAGAAAGGGCTGCCACAATAGATCACTTGCTGGTCGAAGCGGCACATTAAGGCCCACAAACAAAATAATAATAATACATTTAGAGCGAGCGACCTGAACTTGTCTCTATCTGTCGACACAAACAATCCTCAAATAAAAGGTCAGCAACGCGCTTGTGATTCTTCTGCAGTCGCAAAGTCGCCCAGGCAGGCTGTCTTCTTGTTTGCCACCATCGTAGTCACTACATAGTATAAAACAAAGTCACTTCCCGCTGTCTGTCTGTCCCTATGTATGCTTAGATCATTAAAACTACGCAACGGACTTTGCTGAGATTTTTTTATAGATAGAGTGATTCAAGAGGAAGGTTTATATTTATCTCCACTTCTAATAAATCTCTAAATTAAAAAAAAGAATCAGCCAGTTTGAAACTAAGCTTTCTGTGGTACGAATGTTTTCAGCATCCCATGGACGGAAAAATATGAAACATTTTATATAGGTACATTATTATTCCAGCTGCAACTTAGGATAGTTTTTATCCGACTGCGACAATTAATTTATTTTCCGTAATATACGACTTCATTTAATTTTTCATTTATTATTCTTAAAGTATATCGCCGCCACATCTGTCAGCTAAAAGAAACGTCAAAATCACAGTAATAAGAAATACTACGGACAAAATGGCGGAATTGCTTTGCCTTTCTTTCGCCTATTAATAATTTTAATCCCGTCTACGATATACATTGACGAGACACATAGGTACCAAAAGCAAATATAAAATAAATCGATTTTGATATGCGAACTTATATGCGCAAATATCGAATTAAGGCGTAATTTGTACAAATGTAACAACAAATTCGAACAATATAAACTTGGTTTTTTTGAATGGCACGCGCGCGCGCTCTTTGTGTATTCAGCCAAACCACGAAAACCGAAACTCGAAGTTCGTATATCTGCATTCCTGTCATTTGTTAGTGCGATAGCGATAGAGATACCCGAATATTTTCGAATTCCGAAGTTCGTGGTTTAAAAGAAAATACGGATGTCGGATAGATCTAAATTAATATTTTATGTGTGAATATGGTTAAAGTTATTTGGAAATACTAATTGTTGTTATTGTTTTAGTATATTTGACTAGCTTTAAGTTTAATATTGTACGTCCGAAATGGGCAAGCTGTTGGACTTTATTTTACCCAAAACAACTAAATGTACACAGTTCTGACAATAAAGAAATCTTATTTTATCTTATCTTATCGAAAATAGGGATGTAGACACTAAACAAAATAATCATAATGTTGTATTATCTCGAAAAAAACAACGCAAGAGGCTATACTCGTATAGGTAATCACTAAGTTATAAGTGTATATAGTTTTAAGAGGGGGTTTGTTGCGTCTCTTTTCCGCAAAACGCACCTTTATAATGAAACGATTGTTTTTTACTATGACGCTCGAGGATCGTGACGTCACGGTCCCTGATCGTTTTCTCACTCTAACAAGCGACATTAAAACGGTTGTAGCTTCGTAATTTTTTGAGATATTTGAATGAGTTTTTCGTTTCTTCTTTCTTTTGAAGTGAGTCTACAGCTACACCTCTATTTGGAAGACAAGCGGAAAGAACCCATACTATCCATACTAATGATCCATACTTCCATATTAATATTATAAATGCGAAAGTGTGTCTGTCTGTCTGTTACCTCTTCACGCCTAAACCGCTAAACCGATTTAGATGAAATTTGGTATACAAATAGTTTGAGCCCTGGGGAAGGACAAAGGGTAGTTTTTATATCTGAGAGGCTGAAATTGGGGGTGGAAATTTGTATGGAGCTACTTAAACCGCTGCACCGATTTAGATGAAATTTAGTATATAAATAGTTTGAGTCCCGGGGAAGGACATATAATAGGTTTTATCCCGGAAATCATCCCCTAAGGGGGTGAAGGGGGGGGGGGGGGAGGGGGAATTTGGATGAAATCTATTTTGATGAAATTTGGTGTAGATATAGGTTAAGTCCTAGGAAAGGACATGGAATAGTTTTTACCCCAGAAATCATCCCCTAAGGGGGTGAAATTAGGGGTAAAAATTCGGATGGAACCCATTTTAATACAATTTGGTATAGAGATAGCTTGAGTCCTGGGAAAGGACATAGGATAGTTTTAATTCCGGAAATCACTCCCTAAGGGGGTGAAATGGGGGGTGAAAATTTGGATGAATCCCGTTTAGATGAAATTTGGTATAAAGGTCGTTTGAGTCCCGAAGAATGACATTAGATAGTTTTTATCCCGAAAATCATTCTCTAAGGGTATGAAATAGGGGGTGAAATTTTGGATACAATCCATGTACCTAGATGAAATTTGGTATAGAGACAATTTGAGACCCTTCGAAGGATATAGAATAGTTTTTGCCTCGGAAATCATCCCTTAAGATGGTAAGTAGAAGTTTGTTTGCATTATATTTTCTAAGTATAAGTTCTACGCGGACAAAGTCGCGGGCAACAGCTAGTGTATAATAAATACATGCATGTATTATACACCGTGTTATGTATAAACCCGTGCGTAGGCGGGGCGGGTCGCTAGTATAATATAAAAAAAACGGCCAAGTGCGAGTTGGACTCGCGCACGAAGGGTTTCGTACCATTATCTATTTAAAAAAACCGGCCAAGTGCGAGTCAGACTCGCGCACGAAGGGTTCCGTACAATATCTATAAAAACTATTTTATTCTGTGTTTTTAGTATTTGTTGTTATAGCGGCAACAGAAATACATTATCTGTGAAAATTTCAGCTGGAACAATCTCGGTATCAGTGAGATACAGCCTGGTGACAGACAGACGGACGGACGGATGAACGAAGAGCGGAGTCTTAGTAATAGGGTCCCGTTTTACTCTCTGAGTACGGAAACCTAAAAACGATTTTATTATGTGTTTTAGTATTTGTTGTTATAGCGGCAACAAAATTTTAACTCTCTAGCTATCACGGTTCTTGAGATACAGCCTGGTGACAGACAGACGGACGGACGGACGGACGGACAGCGAAGTCTTAGTAATAGGGTCCCGTTTTACTATTTGAGTACGGAACCCTAAAAAAAATTAACTGAAAACATAACAATGCATTACCACAAAGAACTATCTGCTCTCGCTAATACCGTAATAGTAGATACAATAAATCGCCAGCCAGGCTGTAGTTGTTGGTCGCTGGTCGGTGGCAGCCAAACTTTGGTTCAGTCAGCCTCGAGGAATGTCAAACTAAATCCTAGTTGCTACACTCAGATTGCCCCCGGCACTGCATCGACACTGTTTAGCTACATAGTTATAGTTACAAGCTTTTGACTTTACTTAGTCATACAGTATACTTGCTTAACATTAAAGCAAAAATAAAGATGAGTTTTGTAGTCGCCGACGGAGAAAAACACGCACACGTTTGGATATTGACAGTTTATTTATAGCACAATATTATTTACAAACACGGAGTAAACACAGATTATATAACTATTTTCACAAGAACATTGGGCGCAGATAATTATTAAAATCAACAACGGTTTACACGAGAGGAGAGAAAAATCTATATAAAAAATCTATATATCTATGTTTATCGTCGTCTAGTACCCATAGTACAAGCTTTGCTTAGTTTGGGACTAAGCCGGTTTGTGTAAGATTGTAAAAGAAAAACAAAAAGAAACAAAAAAAACTGGTTTTAGTATTTGTCTTTATAGCGGCAACAGAAATACATCATCTGTGAAAATTTCAGCTGTCAAACTATCACTGTTGTTGAGATACAGCCTGGTGACAGACGGACATACAGACAGACAGACACACAGACAGACAGACAGACGGACAGCGGAGTCTTAGTAATAGGGTCCCGTTGTACTCTTTGAGTACGGAACCCTAAGGCTTGATTTTCTCCTACGCTGACGTCGGTCGCCGACGTCGGTCGGGCGTACGAATGTACGCTGTACGCTGGCATTTCAGTCAGCGTCGCAGTGCGGTGTCCCATAGAATATGGTGTATATTCGTACGCCCGACCGGCATCAGCGACCGACGTCAGCGTAGGAGGAAATCAAGCCTAAAAACGAAAGACGTGCGCTGGGATCTGCTGCCACGCCGGCCACCGCGGAGGTCGGTGAGTGCGTCGTTTACAAGTCTGATTTCCAAGAGTGCATTTAGTCGCTTTTGAAAAAAAAGGTACGAGAGTATCCTTTCACCAAAATTTAGTTCTAATCAGACAAAGCAAGCCGAGTCTGTGAAATTATAATTTTTTGAAAGTGATGCTTTGTAGGTACATGGTAAGTTCTTAGGTAACAAAAAACGTAGTGACGAAAAACAAAAATTTCGTTTGTCTGCCATTACTCATAGTCATTACTATTAGTGGCTGGGGATGAAATTGTCAAACGGTCACTCTATACGTGTGTCTTTTAGCTTGTAGTAGTTGCACTGAAGATAAGAGAGAAACTACACGGTCCCTGTATATTGAGTAGAATTACCATACGTGTAATGCTGTTTCGAGTAGATTTTCGTAAAATGCATGCAATCCTCAACTTTCTCAATTATATTTAGAGCTGAAGCTGAACTATACAAGTTTAGTCGACGTTGGAAAGGCAAAACCACTGAAGCGACATTTTGGTCAAAATAGAGTTATATTATATCGTTGAAATCAGCGTTTTTTTCTGCGTCGATTGAGCCGGGTTTCACAGCGATCTGATGACTTTCATGTTACTTAAGGTAATACAAAAATAAGCGCCAAATTAAAAAAAAAACGTTACTTTATGCGACACACTTTTTGAGTAAAATCTAACCTGTGTCACTTAACCGTACACTCAATCATAACCATGGTCGCATATAGTATTTTTAAAAATCGTTCATTTTCGATGTCATGTCACTAAAAGTGTTTCTTCCAGGTACACATTTCATAAGATAAGGTACTAAAGTGTTTCTTCGCACATGTTGAAAATAACTGTTGTCGCATGATGGTGTCGCTTCAATGGTTCTTCCGGGATTTTTTTGGGGGCTTTTTCAGTTAAGCGACATTTATTTTCAAACCCGCCTTATTTAGGGAATAATATTATTTTTATTAAATAGTTATTAAAATTTTAAATAACACGTGCATATAACTTAATGCTCTAAGTTAACAAGAAATAAAGTTACGATTTTTTTAGTCAACAAAAAAAACGTTAAAATACTCTCCTGTAAAATTCAAAAAATGTCGCTTCAGTGGTTTTGCCTTTCCACCGTCGGTTTAATTTTGATACGACCTTCTTTATATACGTGATCTACCATCTTATCTTATCTAGATGAGGGCCCTTTGCCACACAATTCAAACGTGCTTAATTAAAAGCACGTTTGATTTGTGTGGCAAAGGCAGTCGTGGTTACAGGCGCAGCACGCACCCACTCAGCCGCAGTTACAAGCCATGGACCTATGACTACTTACTCAGGACAAGCTATCGTAATAATAATGCTACGAACTAGTGAGATAAAATAAAATAAATGGCCAAGTGCGAGTCGGACTCTCGCACGAAGGGTTCTGTACCATTATATATAAAAAAAACTATTTTATTCTGTGTTTTTAGTATTTGTTGTTATAGCGGCAACAGAAATACATCATCTGTGAAAATTTCAGCTGGAACTATAACGCTATCAGTGAGATACAGCCTGGTGAAAGACAGACAGACGGACGGACGGACGGACGGACGGACAGCGGAGTAATAGGGTCCCGTTTTACTCTTAAAGTACCTACGGAACCCTAATAATGACTACAACTTAGAAAAATTTGAAAATCCCTCGACATTTACATTTCAAAGTTCAATATCTCAAAAACGACTGAACCTATTTTGTTGAAACGTAACTAAGAACCACCTCGATGACGTCAGCTTTCGGATAAAGAAACCGCATCCAAATCGGTTGTTTTGTTTAGGAGCTACGATGCCACAGACAGACATACACACACAAAAAGACAGACAGACACACAGACACGTCAAACTTATAACACCCCTCTTTTTTCGTCGGGGGAATAGCCGTTATTGCTGAGGTTTACAACTGTCAAAAAAACTTATACTACTAAAAAAAACGTAATATTTTGGTGCTTCATTTACTTCACTTAACCACACTTAACTATCTCCATCAACAACCTCCTGGATACCACTCAACTATTTATTTTGTCCATTTATCTAAGTTTTGTCTAATCATGCTACCCTAGCGTAGCCTAGCGAGATAGTGGCATACAAATCAGTAGTGACAGAAATGGATATACCATTGATTCGTTGTCTTTATCATAGTTCCACTTATTTTATTTGCCGCAACTGAGTTAGATTGAGGTTGCGGCAAATAAACCATTGCCCGCCCACATTACACGTTCGCGAACGCTGTGATATGGACTGACACTTACTGTCCTCGAAGGTTGTAAATATGTTGTTTATGGTACGCAGTCAGCCATTTTAAGACAGGGGTAATCACGTAACGTTCCGAACGTGCTTTAGGACAATTTAACTATCACTTTCCCGTACAAAAGTGACATTGTAACGTACGAACAATGCGTTACGTGATCAACCTGCAGCTCTAAATTTAGCTGCATAGAAGCCTTTCCATCCGTTATCGTGGACTCGTATAGCTACTCTATAGAAATGTATACTCTAAGATACAAGCTCACGCACACATATACCTGCAGCACCGCGCAAAGATGAGTTGAATTATCTGTAATGCATTAAATTTTCTAATCTCTTCTGACGTAAATTTCAAATACATCGACATCATGAGTACCGCAAACGTTACTTGTGCGGACTCAAAACGCTCTCTAAGGTGGATTATACCGTAACGAGAAATTTCCAACTGACATTGCCAACGGATGCACGTAGGGCGATCCCGATGCACTTAGTACGGCAACTCCTATCCGGAATAAGAAGAGGTTTTCTGACGAACCACCAAGCGATATACTGCTCTACTGCACCGAAATAACACACACTTTTGAACGGCGCGAAAATACCAAACTATCTTGGAATACGAGATCAAAAGGAAGTAATCTTAATTCAGTGTTATAGGAAAAGCGGCTTTATTATAAAGCTTGAAAGAATAAAGTGCGTGTTTAAGTAAAGTTTTAGGACTTTTTGGATTAACTGGATGGAAAAGCATTTGTAGACTAAACTGCGGGATGGAAGACAGGACTGGATGCGTCGTAAGTAAAGGAATTCTTTTATTTTTTTCAATTAACTTTAATGAAATATAGGAAATGAGTTTTCATTTTGAGATAACTCGTCATGCGCAAGCTTCTTATTGAGTGAAGTTAAGGATGCTAGTGTTTGACACGACAATAATAATAAGTAGTTAATTAACGCCTTGCTCCACCCACGTTTCGCCTTCCGGTACGTGACAATCTTTGGGGGAGGCCTATGTCCAGCAGTGGACGTCTTTCGGCTGATATGATGATGATGATGATGATGAACACCTTGCTTGTCACGTTAGTTGCTATTAGTTCTGGGATGTTTACCTTATTATTTGTGAACTTACCACTTTTAAAGTTAAATACATGGGATACTTTTGGTGACTTCAACCGTACAATTAAATACATAAAATTTTATTTATGTTGGCGAACTTACATATTTTACGAGGAACCTAATTCAGGCCTGATTTTATATAGATAGATCTGTTAGACCTTTTGTAGGTAAATACCGAATTTCAAAAATGTTAATAAAATAAAACAAAAATTTTACAATGAGTTTATTTTATTTTTTTCAAAAATTTTACAATTTTTTTTATTTTATTTTTTCCAAATTCAAGATTCATGATAAATTCAAAACATATACCAACATGCAGTAACTAAAATTTGATCTGACAATTAGCATTATTACAAACGCATCTTTATAAAATCTGATCGTATTCTATTATACCAATATTGAGCCAAATAATGGCAAGAACCTCGTCTAAAGCCGACTTGGTGTTGATTGAAGTGTGAAATTGCGAATTACGTATACTAGTGGCAATACAGCCGAGCGATAAGCGAGTGCGCCAATTCCCACGCGTGCAACGGCCATAATCGTCATTAATGCAAGCCGTAAGGTACCAGTCTCCCCAGCGTCCAACGTCACGCTGTATAGAAACGTACGATTTCCATACACCGTGACGCTGTCCACCGGGCAACGGGACCAACGGCTAAATGTATTCGATGATTGAAGTTGGACTGCGTCTGGCCGAATTAATCCTCACGAAGATGTATCCATTGAGCTTCGTTCGCCCAGATTACTGACCACTGAGGTAGATTTAATCTGCCTGATGACGTTGCGGATGAGTATTTTTCCCTGTTACTTTTTTGGTTTCAACTGGACAGCGTTGTGTAAGAATATATTAAGCGACACAGTATTAAAAATGAGAAATGGAGCGTACAAGATTGAAAAATTAAAATGGTCGTTGTGTTTACACTTTTTATGTTACTATGGAGTATAATTTTAACGCTGAAGGTGTAAATGTGTATTTTTTTTAGGTAAGTTAAACAAATATTATGATGTACGAGTATGTTTGATTAGTTAAGGCAGAGGAAGGCCCAGTCATACTTACAACAACCAAATAAAGGAGAAAGTTGCTGTCGAGTCGTACAAAGACGTCAAGAGGCTGGCAGAGGACAATAATTTATTTAATCGTATGGCATACATTATTTGGCCTTTGATTTTGTCACTTTTTAGTACCACCCAGGGGACACGTGCAGGGTTGTGGTAGGTAGCTACTGCGGACGCAAGTGACAGTTGTCCCCCCTTTGTCAAGTGAGTGGGCAACTCGACTGTTAAGAGGTTCTTAAGCCGCCCGAAGGCCTCTAACTCGGCTTAACGACTACTGTCATAGACAGCATCCGGGATCAACTGCTTAGCGTGCCTTCCAAAGCACGGAAGCGCTCCTTTATAGTAACCACTCAAACAGGCGGTCACCCATCCAAAGACTGACCGCTGCCATCTTTGCTTTACGTGCGTTATCGTTTCCGATTCGCAGGCGCCGCAGGGCTATGAACGCTTCCTTCTTTATTAATCAATAACGTACCATACATTTTACATTATTGTCGGTTGATTCTTTAATAATTTTTTTTCGGGTGCAATTAAGTGAAGAAAAAGATAAGGAATTAAATCCATAATCAATATTTTAATATAAATCGAAAGTTTTGGAGCCATCCGTTAAAAAAAACGTGTTTGGGCTCATTGGAACCCTCTCAACAACTAGTTAAAGACTGGAAAGAAAAAAAATAGTTGGCAATAAAAGCATGTGTT
Organism: Epinotia brunnichana; assembly: GCA_963854355.1. Classification (NCBI taxonomy): domain Eukaryota; kingdom Metazoa; phylum Arthropoda; class Insecta; order Lepidoptera; family Tortricidae; genus Epinotia; species Epinotia brunnichana. The sequence goes on from OY977941.1 coordinate 5,628,716, forward strand.
TTTTCAATTTTCATTTCAATTGTAATTTTTAATGTTTAGTTTAGTTATTATTACATTTATATATTTTCGTACTATATGTTTAGTAGTATTAGTCACTTTATAGGGCAACTTAAAAAATTTAAGGCAAAAATGACCACCTGGTTAAGGTCATCTTTTTGTATTTTTTTTATGGTGCAGAATTTTTAGTTTTATACAATATCAAGAGACTTTAATTATGGATAAATTTTAGTCTTGCCCGTTAAAGGGGAGTTATTTACATTGAAAGATATTCTTTCATTAAAAAAAAAACAAATCGTCGTCAATCAATATCAAATAAGTAGATAGAAAAATGGCGCTTCATTCTACTTCAAGCGTAGAATTTGTAGGCGGTTAATTCGATACTGAGTTAGATTATAGTAAACAAAAACGAACTATTTGCAACTATTGGGCACTTAATTCGTTTATACAAACTAAAATCATGTTTTAAGTAATTTGTAAAAGTGACTTTGGTGCATCATTCTTTATTACTTAAGAAATATGTACTCTGGTTCTTACAAATGCTGACATGTTGCTTGATTAAATTCCTTATAATAAGGCTAAAGAGTGTTTTTGAGTACATAGTTAATCATGCTTAGAATCGATCTGCAATCATAACTTATTTCAGTTTTGTCATTTAATGCGCTGTTACATAAGTCATAACGCATTCCAACTATCAGTTGTGTTCCTCGATAGAAAATGTTTCAATGAATTCAAAAGTGCAACATTTGGTAGATGAGTATATTTCCCCTGGCAAATTGTTAAAAACTCAATCGTATTTTTTTTTTGTCCAGATATGTAAAGTATGTATATCAAAAATATGCGCATGGACTAGTTTCAATGTCGGTCGTAACGTTTAGTCATAATAATAATTCATAGAGTGTAAAACACACACAAAAATGATTATTTAAAATTATAGGACACATTCGCGCCCAAATCCCTTCGTAAATCTTAGGCGTGCTTACAGATAGTCATCTCTTTTCTTCTCGGTCGCGTCTCACTTGCTCGAGGCTCCTGCGCCGCGTCAATCGTGACTCGCCGCCAACGTTTATTTTCGTAGCGTTAAACTAAGGCTTTATCGGTGTGAAAATCGTTATATTTGTGTTTCGTTCCACATAGTTACTTAAAGTACAGTGATTTTCATTAAAACACCACACTGCCCTCACCTAAAATTATAAAATGTATTTTTTTTATTCCTATTCATGAAAATAAATATATTTGCTTTGCACAGTTGAAGTATCTTCTTATTTGAAATGCTTGTTCCAAGTTTTCCATACTAAGTACAAAAATACTAAGACACAAACTCTTATCAGTTAATGCGTAGGTATTTCATGCATAATACAACCGCCATACCGATTGTGGAGCTAATAATCACGCATGCAACCACAATAACTCAGTAGTGGAACCGGATTTTGGCCCTAGAAGTTTTGATAATTCTAAAGTCGGAAAAGTTATGCTTATATGGTATATGACTTATTTTCAAGCATATTTGTATTATATGAAGAAAAGTTAGAACGAGGGTTATATATAAATTAGGTATTTATTTATTTTTATTGATGATTTGTGAATATTGAATTAAAGTGCAAAGTTTAAGCTTCATCGTTTATAATATGTATGACGCTTTACACTGTTAAGTTTTTAGAAAAAAAAAACACCCGCGACTACGTCAAACCAGAATTAGCTTATAATTTAGTCAATATTGAATTAGAGTTTTAAAAATCCACAACAACATCTCTAAATTCTTAAGTTAATAGACAAAGCCAAAAGTTTAGAGGAATAAGATAAAAGCTTTAAAATTAATACGCATTTTTTGTCCTGTAAGATCTAATATTGAATTAGAGTCTATAGAAAATAAGTCTAATACTATAAAATAATATATGCAGCCATATTATGGAAAGTAAGAAATTTCTGTGTATAGTTTGCATCATAAACGCATATTATTAAAAAAAGGCGCGAAAACCAAGCCGCGCTACAAGTTGTAGCTACGGCGCATGCGGCAGATCTAAGTCGACCTTGCGAGCTATCGCTTGCTAGGTATCCCTCGCCCCGCCCGCGCGCCCCCGTTCAGCCGCATTAAAAAAAAAACATTTTTCGAATTTATATGTTTAAAATAGTGAAGGCGCAAAAACTTTTTATGAATAGTTTATGAGATTTTTTTTGGGGGCAAAACCCAGATTCGAGCATAGTAAAACATATGTAGAAAAAATTTAAAGTGGCCAGATTCAAATGAAAAAAATATATGTCATAAAAATCATCTATTTAAACAGCTCTTTCAAAAAACTAACCAAAATAGTTTTTAAAAACCTTCCTTCAGGAAAATACGTATTACAGCACTGTTACAATATTAGTGATGGTCCACGGGTAAAGGTACCATAAGGCGGTTTTATGTTTCGGAGATATTCAATGTTTGGAAAAGCGGGTGAAAAGGAAGATTTTTTATTATAGCTATGTCAAAAACTATAAGATGTAACATTACTTTAGCTATTTTTATTTTTATTATGTACAATATAAAATTACAGATACTGTTATTTTATGAAAAAATCTGCATGGAATAATGTGAAGTTACAGAAGTTAATTTAAAATTGTTATTAGTAGCGTCCGGACAAAAGTGGTAGCAAATTTCGCACAGGGAGTAAAATGGAGTCGTTGCTTTTTATTAACTTTTTACGGTTGAATGAATACATTATTTATTTAATTTATATTTTTAGAGTATTAAACTATAATGTAATTTGGATATCAAAAAAAAAAATATATCCAAATTATATTAAGTATTTTAAATATATTTTATTGCAATTTATGGCTTGCAGTAGTTGCAGTACACGAAACAGTTGATAATGTGGCCAAAGGCCCTGATAATTGTACTCGCAGTAGTCATTTTTGAGATTTTCACTTTTCTGCAAAAATGACATCACATCACAAGCCTAAAAAAAAATTTCAGGTCTTTTTTTATATTTCAAACATGTTTCTTATCTAACCAAAAACGCAGTACTTTCACAAAAATATTACTTTTGCTAACAAGATCTACAGCATTCAGCATGTGCTAGAAGGTTGTGAAGTACTTGCTACGTTTACTGCAGATTCATTAGGCATATAACTTTTTTGCAACGAATACTAACTAAAGCCAAACGCAGTATTCAAAATTACTGCGTTTGAGTTTAGCGAGAAAACCAAAGAGTTACTCTTGCCACGCTAAAAGTACTTAAACGCAGTGTTCAAGCAAATCGGACAGGTTTTGGTAAAATCTAAATTTGGTTATTAAATAATCATAAATCAAGATCACTCTGCTGTCAAAGGTCGATTCTAGTACGTCTCATTCAATACTAGAGGGCGACACTAGCGCCGCCCCGCTCGGCAGAGAGAGGACTGTATCTTTAGAGTTTCAAGATGACTCGTTCATTACGATCCGGTCAAGAGATGTAGCCGCATGGTTTAAGGTTAGGAAAGCCTTTTCAGGGCTGAAGGCCCAGACTAGGGTCAAGTCGCGTATTTTCATAGTATTATCATGTAATCTCGTGCATTACAAATCGGGACCGACATGTAACCGCATGGTTTAAGGTTAGGAAAGCCTTTTCAGGGCTGAAGGCCCAGACTAGGGTCAAGTCAGTGTATTTTCATGTAATCAAGTGTGTGCAATAATACATCAAGTGTAAATGGTCAAATAGTTTCATTTCTTCAAAACTTCATTCCGAGTGACGCGGTGATGGGAAGCACCGTGCTCACGAGGTGGTGGCCCAAACCTTCATAAACCCCATCCAGGACGGATGGGGAGGAAGCTGACAGCGGGAGCGGTTCCACGGCGGAGCTCTCGACGGCGGCAGCTGAGGTAAGGTGTCCAGGACGGAGCCTTACATGGTCAAGTATTCATCTTCATCGTGTTCATTATTAGTGACACCAAGAGAGGAGCACTTCAGGCTAGGGCAGCACCCCCTCTACAACCCCACCTTATCATTCATATTTTGGAGCCCATGAGGGGACCCTATTGTCACTTCATTTACTCATCATTTTTGGTGTATCCATGAGGGGAAGGACGCCTATCATCAACCTTCAACTAATCACTTCATTTACTCTTCACGCAGTACTTATTCCACAGTGCTGCTTAAGAGTATCGAGAGGTATTCGAGAGTAACATAAAGCTACGCATGCACCGAAGCCACACGGTACAGTGCCGCATTTCGTGCTAGCAAATCAGAGTGAAATATTCGCACTTGATTTGGTTACACCTTGTATAATTCAAAAGAGTGATTGATGGCTTGATGAGTGGAGGTGTTTTATATTAATAGACTCTAATAAAAAATGTTCCTGAAACACATTTTATAGACTATTAAAAATAATAATTTGATACGCTGATAAGACAAATATTCATTTTTTCTAGTACCTACCTAAAATCAATTGTATTTCGTCTCTTCGTCACTTCAATATTTGTCTGAAGTTAAATCTTACCAACACCTATTTATTACTAGGTATGAAAATAGAGCATGTTTGCGAACTAGAAACGCAGTATTGAACACGTGCTAGGTGATTTTGCAGTAATAAACACAAACACTGCATTAAGCCTTAGCTATACTGTAATGCCTGCAAACCCAGATCATCATATCAGCCGAAAGACGTCCACTGCTGGACATAGGCCTAACTGCAAACCCATATAGTTGATGAAAATGCAGTACTGCGTATTTTATATAAATAAGGCAGTAAAGTAAAAAATTTCAATCGAAAGATTTATTTTTTTAACAATTTTTCAGTACACTTCAAAAGTTGTATAACATAGATTTGTTATATATATACCAAAAAATATGTTTACCGCGTTTTCTCGAAACCACCCAACTCGAAAACATATGCAAGTACTGCGTTTGCAATAAGAAGGGCAGATTTGTTAGCGTACAAAGTCGTAAATGCCAACACAATGGCATCTGTAGTCTGTTGTAGACGAAAGATTAAAATTTTTGTGGAAAGATAACTTAAACTAAAATCGCCGTTATCGCCGCAACAAGGCGGCCGAACTTTAGCGTAATATAAAGGTTGTATTATTCAAACGGGGTAGTGAGGGAAAATCCGAAACTATAAGAGATACGAAAATTTGCTCTTAGGAGTCACGAGACTTATCCAGTTTATGGTAAACAGTCATAAATTCTGGAAATACATAAAATCCAGTTCCGGAATTTTCGATATTCTGAGTGTACCAATTCCGGAATTTACAATTCCGGAATTGGTATCGGAAACATTGCCCGAGATTCCGGAATTTCGAAAGTCCGGAATTGTAAGGGACAATTGTTCCTAAGGAACCCTGTATCTACAATCACAGGAAAATGCCTAATTTCATAGTTTGATGTACGAAAATGGATTTCCCCATACTAAGCTCCTTAGTAAGTATGGGGAGAATAACTGTGGCGTCTGAAACTAGACAAAATTGGTAAATTCGTGGTTTTTTTTTAATTTATTTTCATTATTTACACCAATCTTTTCAAAGCTGTAAAAAAATATAATTCTCATACTTACTCATTGTAGGTAGGTACACTGTTTGTGCGGGGAGATCCATTTCCGTAAATTAAACTATGAAATTCAGCATCTTCCTGGGATTGTAGATACAGGGTTCCTTAGCACTAATTCTTCCTTACATTACACTATTAATTTACGCAAAATAACGCACTCTGATTTTTAGACAGATTTGACCGGGTTCGATTCCCGGCTGTGTATGAGGCTTTTTTGAAAATCTTTGAATGCAGTTTAGATTTTTTCTAAAATCGGTCTCGTAACTCCTTAGAGCAAATTTCCGTATATCTTATAGTTTCGGATATTCCCTCACTGCCCCGTTTGAATAATATACCCCGTATTATAATGCATGTCTACCCACTATGATTTTTGTACAATTGTTAACACTGTATGCTTAGATTTAGTATTAACTTATAACTTTTCTCATGTAAGTGAAATATGTTGATTATTTATGAAAAATAAAGTTCTTTAAACATAAAATGTAAATACATATACATTTTCATTTCAAAAACTTAATATTTAGTCGCAAGAGTATAAAAAAAAATTAAGAGAAATAAATCATTCAATCGGTATTTGTTTAATCATAAAAATATCAAGGCGACTCTACTACCTTCTGTGTGAAATCTGCCACCACTTGTCCGTACCCTAGTTATTATGTATATACCTACAATTACAAATATGAATGATTTGCAAATGTTGCAATTATAATTTTGTTGTAAAAAGTTGTATTTTTGTTATTTGTTACCATTGTGTAAGCCACCAATACTTACTTTAACATAAAACTATAAGTAAAAACCTACTTTATAATGGACTTAACGCCGACGAAACCGCGGGCAATTCCTCGTATAGTAATAAATAAGGGTAAGTTTCGTCTTTGTATTTCCATTAGCGTACTTAAAACAAAATAACAATTTTCCATTGATATTAGTTTAAAACATGCTTTGCGGTTTTTTTTATGGATGAGTTAAGGGCACCCCACTGCCCCGCCACCGCTGATCGCTGCCTGGTGCCACAGCGCACAGCACGGCGCGCGCATACAATACAGCGCATTTGAAACGTAGTAATATAGGCACGGAATGCTTACCTATACATATCAGTATTTAGTGTCGCCGTGATTCTAAATTTCTAAACTTTTGTTTGGTAATTGAGATCATTGTCAAGACCGTTTATTATTAACTCTACAAACTCTAATTCAATATTGGCTATACTGCTTAACCAGAAATACATATCTACACAAGCCAATGGTCTACACATCTAACTTTTTTCCAGTATATTAAGTGGATCGATTACATCATAATTTTACAATATCAGCTACTCTAATTCTTTATTTGCAAAATTATTTGCATTTTTTTGTTCACCAAAATGCAGATGTTCCAGACTTCTAAAAACAAATTATTTTAAAGAAACTAAAGTGTTATGGGATATGTTACAGTTTTTTGTAACTCTAATTCTATATTTACATAGTTCTTGGCTAAAATTAAAATATTTCAATATAACCGAAAGCCGAACCTAAAAACTTCTAACTTTTTGTATAAGTATTATTTAACATGCCTCCAATGACATATCAAAAAAGAAAAAACTTTAATCTTATCAAAACCCATTTTTGTTCAGCCGCTGGTCTACAAATACGAGTCATCGGTGTCTGTTATCGATTTAGCACTTTATTTAAGAAGTAAAAAGGTTGCTGTTCCGTGGCACCAATGGATGAGATACGAGTTTTTAGGAGTATGCGGATGATAATCAAACCTGGCGTGCGTTTGTATATTTAAGCTGCTTAATCTTTGGTGGTACTTTTATAGGTATAGCTTAGCTATTCCATTACGTTTGCTTGAATGTTTACACATTCACTGCCAGAAATCGCTATCGCCGATCCCGTGGTTTTCCACTAACTTAGTAGCGGGCAGCGTACGTAAGCGGGTCAGTAAAAGTTTTTCATCTCACTTGCTCATAAATGGTGTTATTCCTTGCCTGTATACAGAAAGACAATGGCCTAAATTGTTCCCGCGGGAAATAATGGCCCATGGGAAGAAATGAGCTTGTGTGAGATCTGATTGGTTAAAAGCAAATCAAACAAATTGGTTGGCAAATCTAGTTGGCCGCGCGTCACAAGAATTCTTCTCTGTGATTGGTTGAAAGAAATCTAGCAGGCCGTGGGGCGCCACGCCCGGCCCCCTCGCCCTCCACTCGCAAATCTGTATGTGAAGTTGTCAATTTCGTTAATTTTTGATTGGTGCGGTTGTATGAAACTTAGATTTTTATGTCTTTTGTAGTTATTTATTTCCTCGCAAATGTGATGAAAAGCATTGTGTATAACACGGGCGTAAGAATATTGCAATTTCGAGTCATAAAACGCCCTCCGCCTTACGGCGTCGGACTCCTGATAGACTCTTGTTTGCAATATTCCTCATACGCCCCTTGTTAAACAATAACGTTAACACATCAACTGTCAAGAATCGCTACGCGCTACGCTCGTAGCCGATCGAGTGGTTATCCTCGTATGTAGCGGAAAAGTCTACGGCGTAGGCACCCGCTAGTCGGGTTCCCAGCACTGAAAGTGTTGCACACTTGTCCTATCGTGTCAACACACCACCCACCCCACTGTCCAAAGGGGACAATTAAACTGTCATTTTTCAATACAAAAATTGACATTTGGAGCTACCTGACGCGCGTATTACATAATCGGCCAAGTCTCCCCGGCGTTAGTTTGCCCCGAGCTGCGCCAATGCTGTTACAGAGTTGTTAAGTGTGCGTTGCAGGGTGGAATTTCTTACAATAACTACAACATGGAAAAGTCGAAAAACACCCGACATTTTCATTTCAAGGTTTAAGATCTCAAAAACGGCTAAACCGATTTTGTTGAAACGTACCCACGTCAGCTTTCGGTAAAAAAAAACCGCATTCAAATCGATCCATTCGTTTAGGAGCTACGATGCCACAGACTGACAGACACACAGACACGTCAAACTTATAACACCCATCTTTTTCCGTCGGGGGATGAATGTGATGTAACCTTTATCCAAACTGCGCCTTCATATTGCTACATTATTATTTCAACTATGATAGCCATTCCAGTGCGTCGCTCTCACACACTTAGTTATGTGCTAACGAATAATTTACTTTAAAAAATAAGTTTTAACCGACTTCGATTTATAACTTTGCCTTAATTGAAGAGTTCCCTCGATTTTTTCCAGGATCTCATTATCAGATCCTGACCTGATGACCATAAAACCCACCTGGGAAGGATTCTCTTTTCCAAATCCAGGCGTCTTCGAGTAATGGGGGAACATACATAAAAACCGAATCGCTAAACTTAAGTGGCAGTGGACGGGCCACATCGCACGTAGAACCGTTGGCCGTTTGAGCGGAAAGGTTTGGCGTTTGGGAGTGGTGACCACGTACCGGAAGGTGTGGCGTGGTTAGCCCCCACAAGGCGGACTGATGACCTGGTAAAGGTCGCGGGAGTCCGCTGGATGCGGGTGGCGTAGGACCGGTCACTTTGGCACTCTTTGGAGGAGGCCTATGTCCAGCAGTGGACGTCTTTCAGCTGATATGATGATGATGATGATGATACATAAAAAATAAAGGATTCCGACGAATTGTAAACCTCCTCCTTTTTTTAAGTCGGTTAAAAAGAGCGCTTCCTCGTGCGTTAATCCACCTAATATCGTAGATATCGTGTTGGTATGCAATATGTCGAGTCAGATAAACCTCCCGGTTCAGACTTAACAAATTCTCCATGCAATTAAACCACTACCGAGCGAGATGGTCGAATACAAATCCAAAGACAGATATATCATTTATTGACTTTGTCACCTTTTTTTTTTCATCTATTTGATGTGACTTTGTGGCAAACAAACGATTATCCGCCCGAATTAAGAAAATTGTCCGGAAGAGATCGCTTCTTAGCGATAAGACTGCCCGTTCTTTATCTCTATTTTAAGCATAATGTTCTGTACTGTGTTTTTTAGAGGTGTGCAAATAATAGCATTTTTTGCAAATAAATTGTATGAGAAGGGTCTTAAAAAGTGAGTGGCGTGAGTTGCAATTAAAGACGCCACGAGCGTTTTTAGACCTATTGTACGCCGTTGCATACAATAGTTTATCTATCTAAATATCATAAACCCTCCATGATGCGTTGAAGAACCGCACATTATGACCATCATAAAAACAGACTGTTTTGTTAGAACAAATTTATTAACTGTAAAAATGTTATTATTGTTAAATAATAACATCGATTTCGATGCTATTATTACATTCAAATTTCGAACACCTCTCAAAAACAAAGCAATTTGATTTGACCTTTATTCTAATATCAGTCGAGATGACGTTTAGTTCGAAATGAATTGTCAATTTGCATACAAATGTGACAAATGTCGCACGTAAGTAAGATATCGAACGATATGACAGTTGGTGCCAACTCTAGTTTGGCTCTGAATTAAAAAAAATACTATGACAGCTGCCAGAAAACAACGCCGCGATGCCGGTCATTATATGCGGCTCCTGAATGCATTATGGAGGCTTATGATATGTGGAAAGATAAAGTAGTGTATGTAACTGTACATAATTAGGCATTAACACACTCGTGTGATGTTATTATGAAACTCGCCTGCGGCTCGTTTCGTAAACCCACACTCGTGTTTAATGCCCTTCATTATGTACAGTCACAAAACGACTATTTTCTACCACTAATTTTCAATAAATATAATTTTTAGACTTTTCAGGCAGCAAGTTTGCTACTCACGCAATTTCTTCAGGAGTGCAGTTATTAACTTCTTAGTCTATTTTAAAAGGAACGTACATTTTATTATTTACCAACTCGAATAAAATCTTAATAGGGAATGAATAATAATAACTAATAGTTATAATCTTTCGTCTTTTAGTGGTTAAAAATCCAAGCCACATTTTAACCGAGTCCCAAATAAGCAAACATTGGCTTTATCGCATAAAATACTATACAAACAATTACGTGAGTGTCAATAACATACATATTATTATTGATTACTTACTTATTATAAACCTTTGACCGTAATTATGCCATTGCGGTTGGATTGCCAAAATAATGAAGTTTAATTTACTTCATAGTTAATTAAGCCATATTCATCATTCATCATCCTTCTAGCGGTATTCCCGGTTGTGCCCTAAAGGAGGGGTCCACTTTGACATCTAAATTACACCTTAATAAAAAATAAATATGATGATCAACCGTGTAGGTACTTAAACTTATACTCAGTATTTCACGACCAAAACATCAATTTACGTGATTTTCCAAACAACGGGTACGAAGATAATACTATGGCAATTATATTATTTTATTTATTTATTAATAATCAATGTAACAACACTACGTTATACAATTTACCATGAGGAACGTACCTAATTAGGTGTAAATAAGTAGTTCTATCAAGAATCCAATTTAATTATGATTTCCCGATTTTGTACTAGCTCTTTTTTTTTATTTGATAATTAAATTTCCCATCTCTAACAAACCCACGCACAGTGTGAAACAATCACCACGAGGCGTAATTTCGCAGACACGTAGGCCGCTACGCCGCTCGTAGCACTCCTACGGCGTAGCAGTTCGTAGCGTAATCAAAATTCAACTCGACGCTCAGCGATTTCACATCAGCCTGCCGAGGTTGGACAATATCAACACGAGGTATGTAGCGATTTTTATAAATTACTGATTAGAATCTTGCAATAATGCACGGCCCAACGCACAGCACAGCCTAATAATCCGCGTCGACTTTTTTTGGACGCGGATTATTGCTGAACTTGATAAGTACTTGTTACTACATGATGCACAGTTTGGATTCAGGCCGGGCCTATCTACAGAGAGTGCCATAATATGCATGAAGGAAACTGTCAGATATTATACTGTATTTGCTTGCTTTTTAGATTTATCTAAAGCTTTTGATATGGTGCACTATGAACTTCTGTGGAAAAAGCTTTATGATGCGGGGGTGCCTCAAGAAATAGTACATATTTTTAGACATTGGTACTCGAGTCAAATTAATATTGTCAAAACGGGAGATGCTGTGTCTGATGAATATGGACTTGACTGTGGAGTCAGGCAGGGAGGGCTGAGATCTCCTAAATTGTTTAACATTTACATTGATGCACTTATTGGGAGGCTCAGCAGCATGCATGTCGGATGCCGCATACAAGATACCAGTTTTAATAACCTTAGTTATGCGGTTGACATGGTGCTGCTGAGCCCCTCAGTAGGAGGACTTAGAAAACTGTTGCATGTGTGTGAGCAGTATGCTAATGAGCATGGCCTTAAATATAATTGTATTAAAAGTGAAACTATGATTTTTAAGGCTGGTAATAAATGTCCTTTGAGTTTTCCTGCAATATAAATAAATGGGGTGCCCTTGAAAAGGGTGTCCGTTTTTAAGTATCTTGGACATAATATTATATGTGATGATCTCAAGGATGATGTGGATATAAAAATGGAGCGGAGGGCCCTGGCAACCAGAGCCAACATGCTGGCACATAGGTTTAGGCGATGTACACTACCTGTTAAAATAAGTTTATTTCGAGCTTTTTGCACAACATTGTACATAATTGTGGCCGTGCATTATCCTTTCACTTTTGCCGCTTCGGCTAAACCCGACTGCCTCGAACCTCGCCAGGAACAAAAGAGAGCATAGGCTATGCGACGCGTTTGAGCAGGATGCCGTGATATGAAACTTCAACTGTAAACTGTGTTCGGTCCGTTTTGTTAGACAAAGGACCTCGAGTATCGTTAGTTTTATTATGCGTACTGTTTATACGAAGAGGAATAAGAACGCCATTAAAAGCCCAGTTTATTATGGAATTGGGTCTCGTTTTGGTTGATCCCTTTCAAATTCCAATCACATCTTTATCCATTCAATCACGACAGACAGCTACGAGGGCTTTTCGCTACGTGTAGAGTTAGGCTCGTTCATCCTGTCACGGTAGCGGATCGATTTGTGATTATAATTGGTAGCGCGAACAAAAAGTGACTTCTCGTATTGTCACATACCCGGTACTGATTCCATACAGTAGTAGTAGGCGCGCGATGGAAAATTCATTATTACCAGTTTACACGGCGGATCCAGGTACCCTTTGTGTTGCATACAGCACTGCATGTGCAGAATTGGGGATCATTCCAAAACGCAATATACCACACCCTCAAAAAATAACCATAAGCGACCACTCCCGGTATGTATTTATTTAGTCGTATGGCATACATTATTTGGCCTTTGAGTTTGTCGCTCTTTAGTACCACCCAGGGGACACTAGCAGAGTTATGGTAGGTAGCTCCTGCGGACGCAAGTGACAGTTGTTACCCCTTTGTCAAGTGAGTGGGCAGCTCGACTGTTAGAGGTTCTTAAGCCGCCCGAAGGCCTCTAACTCGGCTTAACGACTATTGTCATATATGAATGGCGCCAATAATTATACAAATGGGACCTAATGGTGAAATACGTGCGCGCTCAATTGTGTGGAGCGCATAAATTATATAATTGCTTTTTTATTTTTATTGGAAAACATACAGCAAATCATATATTTTCATTCTTTCTATAATAATACAAAAAAAATTCAAAGCCAAGTATGTGTGAGCGCGGTGTGCTACTGAACAAGAGTGAGATTGGAATGAAACGGTTAATTGCATATTGGAAGCTATTCGATAATTTTAATCGTCACAGTAAATTATAGCGTGAGTGTGATTTGGTTACTGCAGATTAAATGGATACATTTTCTGTACTGATAATAAAGAGTTTGTCTGTAGAATGTACGTTTGTATGTAAAGGGTAATCTTTGAAATTAATCATTAGATTTTTAATTTTTTCACCGGTATAAACGCCTCAAGAGACCTCAGAGCTGGCGCGTACCTTTCACATCGAATCGCTCTTGCGGTCCAAAGGGGAAATGCCGCCAGCGTCTTTTAATTATTTTGTTTGTTAGTACCTATTAGTTGTATTTAAATTAAATGACAAGAAAAGGTACAATTGCTACTAACATTTTAAGTTAATATATCTATGGTGAAAACCAAAAGTAAGTGTCTACTGACTCCCGTACTAGTTATCACTGTATCACGGTGAATCGGGATGGGCATAAACTATATTTTATCCCGCGTTTCTGCTTGATTTTTTTGTATTACGCAGACGAAGCCGCGAACTTTTCTACAATACTAATATAATATATACAATTTAATTAATATTCAAAATAACTACAGTATAATTAATACTACTCCATTCGCCAAACTCCGTATAATAGCTACAAGCACTCTCGGTGACGGCGGTAAGCTAGTCGATTTTCCAATTGAATGGGTCTCTGTTAGACAATTTACACAGTGGCTAGCTAAAGTAAAGTAAACGTAAAGTAATTTTTTATTAATAACATCGTTATAAGTCGTAGGTAACATCATTGTATTATAATTATATTCTTGGTTTTGTTATTATTTTCATAATATTATATTTATTTATTCATTTTACTTATCTATAATGTAAGTGTACATGTTTTCATGTTATATTTATTTATTACTGAGTAACTCAGCTATGTCATAAAATTGTGATTGTAACAGCCATTCTTTAAGTCTATTTTTGAACATTTGTGAGGAAGGTGCATCTCTGATACTGCCCGGCAAATGGCCGTATACCAGGGGACCAAGAACGTAGGCCAGCCGTCCGGTTTTCGCTAACTTGTGCGGCACGGGTGCGAAAAGCCCCGCGTTCTTTTTGCCACGCAGATCGTATCGTGCATTAGCTTTTTTTGTTGCAAACTCTTTGCTATGTGTGTGTGTAAAAATTGCCAGTTGTTGAATAAGCAAACATGGAAGTGTGAGTATATTGTACTGTCTAAAGTACTCGCGAGCAGAGACGTCGTAAGAAACACCTGCTATTGCTCGAACGGCTCGCTTTTTCAGCACAAATACCCGATGCCAGTCCGCCGCTTTGGCCCAGAACTCGGTACCATACGAGATAAGTGCTTGCACTGTTGCGAAAAAGCAGCTCTTGACGACGTCTCTCGTCGCAGTACTGGCAAGACGCCTCAAAGCGTAGCACGCACTGCCCAGCTTAGCGCACAGCTGGTCAATGTGCGCGTCCCACCGCAGCCCACTATCTAAGGATAACCCCAAAAGTTTAGTTTCGGTCACCTGTTTGACTGCGTCATCAACGGAGTGTACCCTCAACGCTTGGGACATGTGGCCATTAAGTCTGAACTTCATCATGTCTGAATTCAGCACCATAGTATGACTGATATGCTGAGTAACTAAAAAGCTGCATAAGCTGTCTTTATATGACAGGTGCTGAATAATTCACGTTTACATGACTTTTATATGATTTATTAGCTGAATAAGCTCAATCTTATATGACTACTTTGCTAGTTGGGTTATTATGCCTTTAGATTACTTGCTCATTCTTGCCATTATTTTTACTAGACATAGTGTAACAATAAAACAAGAATTTGCATTATTTCATTCGGTCCGATATTTGTTTGCCTGAAACATTAGCAGCATTATTTTCTGGGCTTTTATAATTACTACGTTTAGGT
This sequence comes from Epinotia brunnichana, assembly GCA_963854355.1. NCBI lineage: Eukaryota > Metazoa > Arthropoda > Insecta > Lepidoptera > Tortricidae > Epinotia > Epinotia brunnichana. Next base: position 5,643,740 of record OY977941.1, read on the forward strand.
CATGCATTATAAATAACAATCCTGAAAAGTTTACTGTTTGAGATAAAATGCATCAAGTTTAACCCTTTACCTACGGGTGTCAACCAGAGTTGCCAGTACGGCAACACCGCTGCAGTACGGGTGTCAACTATAGTTGATCGAAGTAATGGTCATGTTCAATCTTTTTTTTAATCAAAACGAAACCTTGTGTCTTGGTAATAGCGGTCACGTTATGCATTGGGATTAGTACAGATACAAAGAAAAAAATATTAAAATGTTTCGGTAGATGGCTCTGAAATAAACATATTTATAAAAATGACCGCTTTTTTGGTGGCAACTTGGGTTGACACCCGTACTGCAGACGTGCAAATAATTGAACTCAATATGGCGGACATTAGTGTTTTTGTTAGAGTACGGCGTGGGAGTGTTTGGAGTGTTAATTTTAGTGATTGATATTTATGCATTATTTTTATAATTATCGTTATTTAAGTGTTTATTTGTGTTTAATATACTATAAACTAATGTTCTTAAACTTAAACATGTGAAATCCGCAAGTAGTAACTTAAAAATCTGCAATTTCTTAGTGACTGATGTATTGCTTGATATCAGAAAAAATAGTGAATATTATTACTCCAAGTGATTATTTATTGATTAAACACATTATACTTATTGTGTGTGTGAAATTTCAACTGTGTAGCTGTAATACTTCAAAAGTTACAAGTAAGTGAAGTTATGCCTAACCACTGACTCTCGCCAAAACATGCCCGTATTGAGCGATGACGGAGTGATTCAAGGCCCCGTAGGTAAAGGGTTAATGATCACATATATAAATGTTATCATTATTTTACGCTGGCATTAAATCTAGCAGTGGAGTTAAAGAAAAATATATAATAACAAAAATCAAACAAGTAAAACAAATAAATAAGAAACACGTGAAAAAATTCAATAGCTAAATAATGAACACAACATAAAGTAATAACAAAAATCCATCGATAGGTAAAATTATAATAATTCTAATCGAATGCATTGGCGAAATATTCGTCGATTGTATAATATCACTCTCTTTAATAAATAATATTGTTTTAATTTTCGGTCAAGGATACTTATTATTATAGATCGCTACAGCCTTTGATAACCGTATCCATTGGTAAATATGAGTCCTTGGCTATTGCAAATATATAAATAAACAATAATGATTATACGCAATTAACCATTTAATGAAAATAATCCGTGAAACCTTTTATCTATTACACATTGCTGCGTCTCTAAAGTAATGTTTTAATACTTTTAGTTGCAGGCAACTCCATTGCGTATTAAAAAATCAGTCAGCACAGAACGACCCAAATCCTGTATTATCAAAGCATTATGCCCAGAAACCTAATATAACAACGATAATTTAGAATCAGTCGTAATCACGCTCGATCCCGGTAAATCTGTGTGTTTAGGCGTGGGTCGGGTTTGTTTGCTTAGTACTGTGATATTTTTATTAGATTAACATTCCACAGTGGAATCGTAATGTACGGATAGAGATATCGTTGTCTTTGTAAGCCTTAGTTGGTTTGTTTTAGTAGACTACTGCAATATCGACGAACTCTGTAGCCTAGTTGGTAGAAAGGCCTCCACACCCGGTCGCGGGCGCGGGTCGGGCGCGCGTCGGGCGCGGGCCCGCGCCCGACGCGCGCCCGACCCGCGCCCGCGACCGGTGTGTGGAGGCCTTTAACCTGCCTACGAAGCCGGAGGTCCCGGGTTTGAATCCCAGTAAGGGCATTTATTTGTGTGATGAGCACAAACACTTATTTGTTTCTGAGTCATGGATGTTTTCTATGTATTTAAGTATTTATATATTTATCTATATGAGTATGTTTATTGTCGTCTAGTACCTACCCATAGTACAAGCTTTGCTTAGTTTGGGACTAGGTCGATTTGTGTAAGATTGTCCCCAAATATTTATTATTATTATTTATATTGATGAAATCGGGCGTTACTTTGCGGAGTTCCATGATAGGTGCGTTTCTAGAACAATATTTTCCTTTGCTATTCCACTAAAGACCGATAAAGCCCTCCATATCAGCAGAAGCGATGGCCGTCAGGGCGTAAAGGTTCTCGAGTGGCACAACCTAGTACCGGAAGACGCAGTGTGGGTAGACCCCTCCTACAAGATGGACTGATGACCTGGTAAAGGTTGCGCGAGTCCGCTGCATGCGGGTGACGCAGGACCGATCACTTTGACACTCTTTGGGGAGGCATATGTTCAACAGTGGACGTTTTTCAGCTGATATGATAATGATGATTCCGCTAAAGAACGTGCAGGTCTATATGTGCAAAGAGATTTTTTTTTAAAGAATTGATATGTTTTTGCGTACAGCCAATATTCCCACAACAATTTTTATCGCAATGGCGTTTGCTCAGTGGACGTGGCGCAAGCAACATCTTCTGCCAACATCTCTTGGGCTGTTTCAGAACGCGCTAATGCGCCTTTCTCACCCGTCACTAAAAAACTAGACATCTGATAACGCTTAGATTTTACGGATTGCAGCCTCAAGATATTATTATACCTTGGTGTTGACAATGCCGACCCAGCAACATAAACCGATCCGCCGCAGAGAGCGCGGGGAAATCCCGTTAAGAGGAATGCCTATCTGCGATTTTCCCATACAAACGCTCTCGACTGTTTTCTCCCTGGTTTTTGAACCTAGAGCAATAATATTTTCAAATAAGATCAATATCATCAATATCTATGCCGCTACGTTTTGCTTTTTTGGATATTTTTAATTTTTATTTATTTTATTGAATTCGCTGCCAAAAAAGGCACAGTATACAAATATGACAACAAATATACAAAAAATCAAAACGTAGCGGCATTGATTATTTCTTTTTCTTACAGCTTCCAAAATTTTATGATGATTGGTTGCGTTTTGGAGGAGGAAACACTGCCCTGATAATCGCAAATGCAGTAATCGACATTTTTGGGATTTTCACTTTTTTGCAAAAATGACATCCCAAGAGCCTAATCTATACATAAAAAAATAATTTTCATTTTTTTTTTAATTATAACCATGTTTTTTATGTAACCAAAAACGCAGTACTTGCATAAAAATATTACTTGTGCTAACAAAATCTGCAGCATTCAGCATGTGCTAGAAGTTTGTGCAGTACTTGCTACGTTTACTGCGGATTCATTAGCCATAAACTTTTTTGCAACGAATACTAACTAATGCCAAACGCAGTATTCGACTTTACTGCATTTGAGTGTAGCAAGAATAACAAAGAGCTACTCTTGCGATGCTAAACTAAACGCAGTATTCTACAGTGCTGCGTTTAAGAGTAGCGAGAGTAACAAAAATATTCGTACGCTTCGAAGCCGCACGGTACAGTGCCGCGTTTCGTGCTAGCAAATCAGAGCGTCGACGTCATTCGCAGACGAGACGCGTGTGCCGGCTGAGCTGCCGTGCGCTTACATGTTGCATTTTCTTTATTTAAATTAGGTTTGTTTTATTTAATCACTCTTTTAACGTTTTTCAACGGCGCGTATTTTGTGCTGACAAGATTTTCAATAAGTACATTTTAGGTTATGTAACCTATACACTCACGAGCAAAATAATTGCATCACTTTGCAATTTTTCATCTGCACCCTATAATTTTGTAAACGGGGTTATTTTATAAAATATTTTAACGAGTTTTTGTTACCTGAAATCTAAGCTCTGCAAAAAGCTAACAAACATGAAAATTGACCCAATATTTTTAACATTATGGGTATTTTCTTGGTTTGTGGGCATTACCGCCTTAGTAGGTGCACGAGCTCCCTTTGTCGCCTATATAACGGGGGTACAGGAGGGGGAGGGTTATCAGTCACTTATCAGAAGTCAACCGGTACACATCTCCGCATATTTTCCCGTGAAGAAGAACCTGAAAACATGGATACCACTGAAGCTGAAGTCGCCGCAGTCGTCAATTTGCTGCAAGAGAGCCGTAGCCAACAATCAGTAGCTGCCGAGCTGAATTTAACGGTACAGTTTGTAGAGTCTACCCGAGGTTCCAGCAGACTGAGGCAGTCACTTCAACACCAAGAACCGGCCGCAGAAGGTGCACATCAGAGCGGGACGACCGCTTCAATGTCACGTTAGCTCTCCGAGATCGTCACCAGACAGGCGTTTCCCTTCAGCAGCAACTCCGTGAGGTCCGAGGAGTGACTGTCAGCGTGTGGACAGTCAGGAGAAGACTCAAGAAAGTCAACTTGACACCGAGAAGAACGACGGGGCCCAGATTGCTGCCACAACACCGAAGAACACGACGTAAATTTGCTGCAAATCATGTGAACTGGACCATCGAGCAATGGACCCGGTTCTTTTTTCGGACGAGTGCAGGATGTGCCTGAACGGCAGCGACAGAAGAGGACGAGTCTACAGGAGAGCAAAAGAACGACTAGTATTCGCAGTTGATTAGTTTTATTGTATAGTGTAATTCCTTTAATTTTATATTTAGTTTAACAGTGTATTAGATTTAAGTAAATCTGTAATGCTGTCTAAATATATTTAAATAAAATAAATAACAGTTTTGGGGCGGCATTTCTTACAACAGGCGGACCGAGCTGGTTTTCGTGCCTTCTGGGGGTCATGGACGTGGTTTGAACGCTGGAAGATACATCACCGCGATCCTGGAGATGCACGTTGTCCCTTACAAAGGAATGTTTGATGAGGTGTTCATTTTATGCAGGATAATGCCCCCTGCCATACCGCAAGAGATACCATCACCAACCTTTCCGAGGTGTACATCACCACGATGAACTGGCCAGCGATGAGCCCGGACCTTAATCCGATCGAACACATGTGGGACTGCCTAAAACGCAGAGTTCAGAAGCGGAAACCTGCCCCGTCCAACATTGAGGAGCTGAAGGAAGCCTTGCTGGAGGAGTGGGATGCCATCCCTCAGGATTACGTCATGAAGTTGATAAGATCCATGCAAAGGCGCCTAACTTGTGTCATAGCTAGGGATGGCAACACAGTTTGTAGAAATACATTATATGATTGTTAAATTGTCCTTTTATTGTCTGTTTTCATAGATCAATTTTGTATACATTTCCGACTGCTTTCAGTTTTCCGACGTTTTTCAGTCTTTGGACTGGAATTTCCTTAAAAACTTTTACATTTTTTACTGCCAGCTTTCATTTGGTACCTCATTTGTCAGTTTTGGGTAACAATTTACAAAGTAATGGGGTGATTAAGATAAAAATTGCTAAGTGATGCAATTATTTTGCTCGTGAGTGTAGTTTGAGTACCGGATATGTACAAAGAATCGATTTTATCCCAGAAATCGTAAGGAAATGAAATGGGGGGGGGGAGTTAAAATTTGTATTGAATCTCATAAGTAGTTATAATGGATTTTGTACTTTCATATTAAGTGGAAGTCACGTAAAAAGTAACATTTTGAAAGTTATTTCGATTATAAAAACATTTTTTCTAGAACTTACCTAAAATCTGTTTTATTTCGTCTCTTCGTCACTTAAAATATCCAGAAGTTAAATCCTAACAATACTTTTAACTAGTACCATGTACAAAAATTGGGCATGATTGCGAACTAGAAACGCAGTATTGAACACTTGCTAGGTGATTTTGCAGTAATAAACACAAATACTGCATTTAGTCTTAGTAATACTGTAAGGCCCGCACGCCCAGATAGTTGATGATAATGCAGTACTGCGTATTTTATCCAAATAAGGCAGTAAAGTAAAGAAAAAAATACGTCAACAAAAAGCTTGATTTTTTTTACTATTTTTCAGTACACTTCAAAAGTTATACCACATAGATTTGTTGTATAGATATCACAAAATATGTTTACCGCGTTTATCTCGAAACCGCCATTTTGCAAGTACTGCATTTGCGATTACCAGGGCAGAACAGTCGAGAGCGAAACCTCAATTTTTGTGTTTTTTGGGTGCGAATTTTAGTCCGAGCTGCAGTTGTCCTTATCGCACGAATTGAAGGCGGAGGCAGTTTCTAAATATACGTACACAGAAGAAATAGTGATGGGCAACAGTCGTTGACATATTTTATCGATACGCTAGTGGTGAAAAAATATCGATGATCTGTAGGGAATGTTGCAAAGATAGGCTTAGTACATCAGTCACCTGAGAGCTCACGAACGACGCTCCAAATAGCCATATTTCCAGGCGTCGTGGTCGAAATCGGCCAGGATGATGATGATGATAACATAATACAGGCAAGCTAGATTGCAATGTATGGAAAATGTTGAAAAATATTGTAGTTCTGAAACCTATTGGGATGTGTAGGGAGGGACAGAGTATTAAATTGAATTCACTCGGGATACCTTCACCCCCTCACCCAAACAAATGTTCCAAGACGCGGGCGGTTATTACTAATTTTAAGAAAAACCATAAAATATACACAAAAAGTGTCTATGACCGAAATGATCCTTGATAAATTAATCATCAATGTCTGATACACACTAAATCGCTATCACTTATGGTTTTTGCGCAGTCTGCCACGAAACGTCTACATGTTTTATGATTTATGCATATTTTTTGCTAAAAGGTTAATTTTCTCAAGACTTTCTTACTTAACCGCTTTCCGCTTCTTTAAAATGAGGTATAATTTATTTATACACTTCTTCATTTAACGTTTCTATGCTATTTTGAAAATTGTATGTATTCAGCCATTTAGCGAAATATCCTCCCTACACATCCGAATAGGTTTCAGAACTACAATATTTTTCCTAATTTTGATACATTGCGATCAAGATTGCCTCCAACAGATGACAATGAATTTTCAAAATGACGCAGCATCATGATTTGATAAACTATATCTAATTTTAAAGAGAAAATTCTAGCCTTTACTTTTGTCATTCATATTTTTAAAAATATTAACTTACTTTTTTTTTTAAAAAAACCTGGAGATCATAATAAAATTTACTTTTTGTGGCAGAATGCGCGAAAATCATAAGAGATAATTGCTTTGGTATTTATGAGAAGTTGATTATTAATTTATCAAGGATCATTTCGGTCATGGACACTTTTTGTGATTTTTCGTGTATTGTTAACGGTTTTCTTTCTAATGATAAAAATCCACGTTTCGGGACACTTTTGGGGGTGAGAGGAGGTGAAACTCCCCCCCCCCCCCCCCCCAGGGGATTCGTGAATATTCTTTTTTTATATTCTGTCCTACATGTCTACATCCCAATATGTTTCAGAACTACAGTATTTTTGGCAAATTTTGAGCTTTTAGTTGCTTCCACAATAATAAGAGAGGTTTTACCTACATATACCTAACGATAGGTTAATCGTTGTACTTGTGAAAGTGTTTACGACACGGATGATAGAGTTTAATTTTGCGTTGCCTGTGGGAAATATTTTTTCTAACCTGTACGTAGGTACCAGACTACCATTACATAAGAAGTCCAGTAAACAAAAGCTGACTAACAAAAGTTAGCGGTATATCGAGTCCATTAGACGTAAGCTGGGTCAGTAAGTAAAATTCGCAATAAAACCAAAAACAACAACAGCAGGTCCGCTATTCTGTAATTTGTTTTTATTTTATTTATTTTATTATCCACACTTACAACTATTTTTACAGGCATCGAACCTAAGACAACAGTGTAACTATTTTATAATACCTAAACATTTTTTTTTACGTAGTACTCTTATAACATATTACGAGCAATGCTGCCTTTGTGAATTAATTCAGAGAACACGAAAACAAATCAATATTTTCCGCTATGAGATTGAGGGTACGCACTGCTCGCGTCATCGGTGCCCTACCAAGCAGGTTGGTGCGCCCGCGCGGCTCGGCTAGCAGCCGCGGCCGGAGTCTACGACACACGTACCTATCGGGAACACACACACTCACACCACTCAATACCTGGCTGTTGTATATTTTACCCCGAAGTAATTTAAAAATGTAGGTGGCCAGGCACAGCTCTCTGCGCACCCGCAGCTGGTTGTACCCTACCATGCCCAGTACAAATAGAGTTGGATACATTAGTGGGTAAAATGGGTATACCCCGTACTTCCTCCAATACAGAAATCGTACGAATTTATTTTGGATACGCTCCACCATAATGTGATATTTGGTTTCATGCGGATCCCAGATGATTGCATTGCATTTGATACCACTTCGGACCAACGCGTTGTATAATGCGATAATCGCTCCAATATTTGTAAAGCCATGGGAACGACGCAGAACAAATCCCAGAGTTCTATACGCCTTCTTACAAATATTGACGATGTGATCCCGGAATCTCAGATTAGATGTGAATTTGACTCCCAAATCTTTAACTTCTGACACTCTTTTTAATTTCATGGCATTTATTTCGTAGTCATGAAGAATGGGATAGTGCTTTCGAGTAAACGTAATAGTAACGCATTTCGACGTATTGAAAAATAACTTATTCGCCTCGTTTTAACCTCACCTCACCGTTCACTAAAATAAATCTTGACGCCGCGGTTCGTAGTAACTAAACGTGACTAAAGGCAGAGGTCTAGTTTCGTTAGGCTTGACAGTTGAGGTGAGGCGCATTAGCGTGTTCCGAATAACAACCAAGAGGCTTGATGCGCGCAGGAATGAACTAATAAATAAATTCCGTCCGGCTCGAGGGCGATGTCAACGGAACGGCGCGCAGCGAGAGAGTGCTCGCGTCTCGCGCCTGTGTGCGTGCGCTCACACATAGACAGCCCCCGCCACCCGCAACAGCGCGACAGAAAAATTGCGTCAAAAATTTGAGATTTGAAAAGTTGCTCAGCTAGGCATTGGTCTTAACTGATAACGACGCGACGCGCCGGAGTGAAACCCACACTATTTCTATTTCTACATAAACTATTTACTATAATATACAGCATATTGTGGGATAATAATACAGGCTATGTTAATTTCGAAGGTCTACTCTATACACTGGTGAAAGAATTGTTGAAATCAGATAAGTGCTTCTAGAGATTACCCCCTACGTACAAACTTACAATCTCGCAGACTTTTAATTGTTATAATATTAAGTACAGATAATTGCATAATATAAGCTGACACCATTATTCATGCACGTCATTTCAGCGAGCGTTATGATGACTGCCATTTATCACTTATCGCTGTGGATAGACACCCGTCACGTGACAATTATGACTGCCAGAGTGACGGTTGTCATATCTACAGCAATAAGTGATATAACTTCAACTTAGAAAAGTTGAAAAGCCCCCAAAATGTTCATTTCAAAGTTCAATATCTCAAAAACGGCTGAACCGATTTTGTTAAAACGTAGCTAAGAACCATCTCGATCGCATCAAATTTTGAATGAAAAAAACTGCATTCAAATCGATTTATTCGTTTAGGAGCTACGGTGCCACATACAGACACACATACCCACACACACACACACAGACTCATAGACACACAGACACGTCAAACTTGTAACACCCCTCTTTTTGCGTCGGGGGTTAAAAATGGCTACCGTCATGCGCCCGATGGTCAAAATTTTACGCCACAAAAAGACGTTACAATCATTCTTAAAGTACTCTCGTTCGTCAACTATTGCAGTTTGTAGGAGTTCTATTTCACGTCTCGCCGGGAGACGCCACGCCTCGAGGAACAAACTGAACGCGTTACGCTCGGACTACAAAGGAGCATTCAAAACGATCTCCATCTTAGTTAAGAGGCCGACACTCGAAACGCGTTCGTCAGTACACTCGAGTTATTGCTTTAGAAACGAGCGCTTCTCCAACCCCTACCCGGACATGTTCAAATAACCGAACATTCACAACTAATACGACATCCATTGTGCGTTTTGTACGCTACAGACTACGATGTCGCTTTTATAGCGAGCGTTGGATGACGCGTTGAGTTAAAACATCGCTATATATCGACACGGTTGAATGATGCTCAAACTCCACCGTGAGAGGAGCACAGTGTAAGTGCAGGCATGCATTATGCAGTTGGCGCTTCGATAGAATTACAGGCTGCTATTGCCGGCTGCATCATCGTAAAGTAGTTTTGTTAATGTTTAGCTGCTAAACCGACTGTTAGAACTCTGTTACTAATGTATTGTTCAATTCGATGCATATAATATTAAGTAAGCAGACTACAACTTTGTAGAACAAAGTTCGTTAAATGTATAACCATTTGCTTGGAACCAGCAAAATCCCTTTGTCAACAAGGATACATTAAACTTAAACAGAACTATATCTACGGCGTATATCACTTGTGCATTCGGTTTCCGCTCGTTGCTCTGACCCAATAGTGTTATCGCATCGACAGTTTCCAACAAAATCCCCGCGCATCAAGTTCACTTCTGCTTATCTTCGGGTAGCGTCATGCTGCTGCTAACTTTGGCAAGCAATGGATGTGAGTCTACGTGTTTTGCGATTGTAGATGAGTTGGTGGTGGAGGGTGCAGGTAATGCCAGTGATTCATAGCGCGGTGGTCCGGCGTTTGGCTCAACTCATCAATATCGGAAAACGCGTCGTATCGCCAGTCGGCATTACACGCTAAACGTCCTGCCGAGAGCAAAATGCTCTAAAATTAATGACCGGCCGAACCAAATGTTATTGCGTTAGCGTATATCTTGATCAATGCCGGACGTTTAGGAAGCTGTTGCATCTATTAGGTTAGGACAGAGAAAGTATAGCTATGGTAATATTACAAAGGTTACTTTTCGGACTAAATCATATTAACACTTACTCTATTCTAAATAGAAAATAAGAACTTATATCCCTAAGAATAGAAACTTAATTTGATTTAGCTTACTTTAAAAAACAGCATGATGTAATGGAGGAGCGGGACTTCCTGACACAGGTTTTTTACCTACTAGGAAGCCCCAAACCTTGTTGTCATTTTGTGACTTGTTTTTTTCTCAAATAATTTTAATTTTTATTTATGTATTTATTAATTCTAAACACGGTTAAGGCAGTATGCACATTCTCTGCTCCTGCGGACCACTCATGCATGAAAGAAGTACCTAGGGCGGCACATAGTGCACCCACAAGAAGTACAACATATCACCGCCCAAAGAATCTGGAATTTCCTGGAGGCAACGGGACTTAACGGTGAACTCTAAAGCAAGGGCTGCCACAATAGATCACTTGCTGGTCGAAGCGGCACATTAAGGCCCACAAACAAAATAATAATAAAAAAGGCAGTATTAAATAATAAGCAGACAACGTCAATTTTCTAGCATTTGCGAAGAAGGTTTTAAGAAGAATTGGTCCAGTACGAAATCAGTTAAATTTTGATAGTGACACAAAACCAATAATCCAAACAGATTTCCACAATTTTTAAACTCTCTGCTAAGATCTTTGCTATTCCGCCAAAGAACGCTAAGGGCCTATTTGTGATATATGATGTACCTAGGTACTTGCGTATTTTTACATGCAGTCAATGTTCCCACCCTCCCTCCGCAGGCGCAAACATGCAAATAAATACCGACAACGAACCACCACCAGTAATTAAAAAATCTCGACATGTGTTTTGCCCCTAGGTTTCTTAAATACCAGCTAAGTAACCTAAGAGATTACCCAGCGACAGCACACTTAATAAACAAAATAATTTGTACCAAACGATAGTTAATTACTTACGTATACGTGTCGTCGTGTGGACGTGTTGTCATTGTCACAATCTTGGTCGCGAGGCAGCCTAGTCTCATGAATGTTAAATAACGTACAAAAATCGTGATACTTTAAATAAGTTAGTTTGTTTCCATCATTAATTTTTAGAAAATATTGGTTGTTTTGGTATATTTTTCTAATCTTGATTTTTTACAAAGCAGCTTTAAGGCGTATTTTACTAAGCTTAATTTAAATTGGTTTTGCCCAGTCATATTTTTCTCTTAAACAATTTATGCAATCACTGATCTAAAATTATATCTTAATATTCATCAAAGGATTATGTAAAACTTTCGACTCTTCTTTCAACTATTTTACCTCTAGAAATTATTCTATTAGTAAATTACATTTCACAATCCAAACACACCTTATCATCATAGGAAGCTATGGCTCTGTGAACTGTAGACCTCGCAAACCTGTATTTTTTCCAATCCTTTTTTTTAAAATTCTGAACTATAAAAAAATCTATATCATTTTTGTTGACCTCAAATGCGAGATTTCAATTTTCCTCATAGGTGTTAGGTCTGAAAATGTGTCACTGAGTGGCAAAATTATTTCCGTTTTGGGCGTTAAGACTTGAACCCATCGTTACGCTTAAGATTTAATATTTCCCTTTCGATTCAATATACAGCCCTCACCGCGAAAATAATAATTTTGCTCCCTTGACCCACAATCTACTTTTTTAAAACCTTATACATCCTAGAAGTAAGGAAATAAGAACGAAGCGTAAAAGCAAGCATGCATTTTAACAATAAGTCTTTAAAGCTACGTTCCGAGCCGATTCTAGTATTTCGACTAACAATAAAAGAAGTTGCGCTTTCTCAGCACATTTTATAACAAAATATAGCAGAGTATCTCAACAGCGGCAGGATTACTTCTTTACAGTATAAATTTTGTTTGAAGCTGCTCTGTTATTCCACGAACGGAAGAACAATACAAGAATTGCGGAAAAATCCAGCGGAGATAGCGTTGTAAATTTCAACTGTAACTACTGGGAACTAACGTGGTTTATACAATAGAAACTATAGCATCTAGCGAAGTAGGTCAATATACAATGAATGTTGTTTAGTTGCTATTATATCTTAACGTCGGTTCCTGATGGGATTTTTGTAACCCCAAAAAACATAATCAAAATCTGTGGGAACTGTTTGTATTGTACCTTCTATAGTACCTTCACCTTAATAACACCACTATCTTCTATATTATTAATACGCGAGGCCGATTTTTGTACATGCCATCAGATCTACAGTTATGGGCCGATTTTGATAAATGATATGTCATTCGATTCGTCTCATGCTGCAGATTTGCAATAAGGTCTTGGTTTTTTAATTTTTTATCGGTAAAGTACTAAAATTTTAATTTAAAAAACTACTGTGCGCTGACCACGTGACTTTGGCTGCGTGACATCACGTGACGCAACTCCAGGGGGGTAAACACGTAACTTTCCGAACGCGCGTCGGTACGTTTTAACTGTCAATTCTCCATATAAAAAGTGACATTTAGACCTACCCGACGCGCGTACAATGCGTTACGTGATCGACCTACTGTAGGTCGATCACGTAACGCATTGTACGCGCGTCAGGTAGGTCTAAATGTCACTTTTTATACGGAAATTTGACAGTTAAATTGTACCGACACGCGTTCGGAACGTTATGTGATTACCCCTCTGGTTTGACTTGAGATGACAATGTAAATAAACATACAATAATTTAACGCAAACCTGCAGTAAGTTCTTCAGCATGAGGAATTATAAATGTTGAGTCGGCCACATAATAATTATGGATACGACACTAAGAAAATAGAAAATAATCGATCTTTTAAAACAATAAAAATTTACAAAAACTGACAGACTTATTGTGTCCACCGTGGATTAATTTTATTATTGACATAGAGACGTCAGTATAAAGCCGGGTCCGCTGCGCCGTGTTTTCGGTGTTTGCAAACATCTAACATGTTTTTCGTCAGTTTCGGCAAACAAATAGGGTATTGTTTTGATTGGCAAAACATTTTTGACGTTTAAAAACCACGAAAACATGGCGCAGCGGACGCGGCTTTATTTGCCATGTACTCGTATTTGTTTACTTCAAAACAGTTTACATACAAACTTATTTTCCCATGTTCGAGATGTTGGGAGAACAATGAGGTTTAATTGTCATTGACCCCATGTCACGGCTTTGCTTAGAGCGGCTTTGTCAACCTTACTTAGCTTAGCACAATGCCGTAGGCGCCGATAGACTCGCCTAATTTCCAGTATCTATAAAGATGTAGAAAACGAAACTCGATTACATTTTCTTTTCAGATCCCGCTGGCGACTTTGTTGACCTGACTAGAATACCATCCAAATTATTTTAGGTTCAGATAATTATATTTTGATTACAGGTAGGTTATATAAATTGTAATTTGTCAAACCGATAAGACTTAAATACTGGGAAACATATTTTTTTTTTCCTTGGTTAAATAACTATTAACGGTCACTGATTCAGTATTCTTTGATCTATGCCGATACTAATAATAATATTTGAATTTGAATTTAATAATAAACAGGTGTAATGTCTGTGAAATTTAATGTGTGTTGGGGGTAATCTCAGAAACTATACCCATCCTATTCTAAAAACCCTTTCCTCAACAGGTTATCTGTAGAATGGACCTACAGAATTAAGTATGTGCTATATTTTTATACCATCGCTCCGCCTAGATTCTTTGTACACGCGGCGGAGCCGCGCGGGTAGCTATTAGTAATAGCGTTAGCCGAGTAAGTATTAGCAATACGTGATGGTGAGTTTTGCCGCCAAAGCTCACGAACATGTATTGAGAGTGAGGGAACTACATTTATCTCTAGTTGTCACCACAACAAATCCTCGGATATATAAAGGGTCAGCTACGTTGTACGTTTGCGTAAATAGGACATGGTAGTATAAACGAAAAGGTCAAAGTCAATTCATGCAGTAAAAGAACATGGGAGTTGCTTATTCAAAAAACGGGTCAAGTGCGAGTCGGACTCGCGCACGAAGGGTTCCGTACCATTATCTATAAAAAAACTATTTTATTCTGTGTTTTTTGTATTTGTTGTTATAGCGGCAACAGAAATACATCATGTGTGAAAATTTCAGCTTATTACGGTATCAGTGAGATACAGTCTGGTGACAGACAGGCGGACGGACAGCGGAGTCTTAGTAATAGGGTCCCGTTTTACTCTTTGAGTACGGAACCCTTAAAAAAGTAAACGTATAAGCACATAATAATGTTGTGTTAATGTGAAGATGGCACAAAATTGGGCATGTGGCCGCCATACCATTATAAAAATTAGTAATTAACGGTCTGAACTTCTGTTTTATTTATGTTCCGCATGTCAGGACAAAGTTAGGTCTATGTTTGACTGTTTACTAATAACAGTTTATTATAGATGTTATATGGTCAATGTGCAATACATCATTAACTTTACACTCCAATTGATATGTAGACGTATTGTTAGGTTGTGAAGTTTTTGTCAATTGGGCTTTATGGAGTTAAAAACGTCACGAGCAAAGTGGTCGAGATCAGTCACGTATCTCTTTCTCATGCTTGTACTTTCACCCCAAAGAAAGAGATAACTAACAGTCACACTTTCTTACTTAAACCATAGCGAATTAAGCTGATACCTAAGTAAAATACTTACAGGTTATCTGGTTCCTAACAAAGAGGCGATATCAAGCCAAAACTCACACCGGCATTGGGCCTCCATTTTAAATCTAAACAAAATAATTGCATACCAATCCCACCTCAATATCATTGCGTCGCATTTACACCTTTGAACATCCACATACGCAAGAAGCAGCACACGAATCGACACGTTTTGAGGCGTAATTTATATACGTCAGATACGCGTTTCTGAATTGAGTTCTGGCTTATTAAGCTGGAATTTAAACTTAAACTATCGATGGGGGAGAACTCTTAAGCTGGCAACTGAAAGGCGTCCCAAACTAAATAGCTATTGTAAACAGGATATCCGCTTGGCGTTGGCGTATTATATTTAAATAATGTATATTATAAAACATTAGAGTAAGAGTAAGTAAATAACTAAGTTCTATTGGAAACTAAAACGATTCTAAAACGCATGAAAATGTTTTTAATAGCATATTTTTTTTATACACAATGGGATAAGTCATAACTAGGTCGGAAACAAGTTTGTGTTGAAGTTATAATAGATATGTACCTAATAGAAAAAAAAAATGCATATAAAAAAAACCGGCCAAGTGCGAGTCGGACTCGCGCACGAAGGGTTCCGTACCATTATCTATAAAAAAACTATTTTATGCTGTGTTTTTAGTATTTGTTGTTATAGCGGCAACAGAAATACGAGTACATCATCTGTGAAAATTTCAGCTGTCAAACTATCACTGTTGTTGAGATACAGCCTGGTGATAGACGGACAGACAGACGGACAGCGGAGTCTTAGTTATAGGGTCCCGTTTTACTCTTTGAGTACGGAACCCTAAAAAAATAAGCAATTAGTGACTTTGTATGAAAAACGTTCTACTAGCTCTCTATTATTTAAATTTCTAGCAACATAAACTAGTTTTCAACCTAGAGACGAGTATGGCGGAACCCAATGACATGAGGTATATCTAGGTCTGTAATTAGTTTATATGGCTCCAATTTATAAAACAAACGAAATACAGCAAAAACAAGTTTTGTATGAAAAACTTAAATTAGCTGTATTTTTTTAGTATGGTATTTGAAGCTACATAAACTAATTAAAGACCTGGATGGTACTTAACTTATTTTAAGTACCAAGTTTCAGAGCAAACTAACTAGTTTGTATGGAGAGTCGAGGTTACTGCGCACACTTAAGCTCTCCGATTTTTCTAAACTGTAATCGCAGCCATATGAACACGAACTTATCTCACAAAATACGAAAACATTATTCACAAAACTGCATCAGTATTTGTTTTCTCAAATGGCCAGTGATCAGCACGACCCGTGCAACACGGTGTCAATGACCTCAATCATTATGTTAATATGGATATTCCCCGGGATTCCGGAATTCGAGTCGGTAAAGGAAGACATTTTTTTCTCATTTCAGTTAAGTATATAACGGGGACAAGATTAATGATTTTCACCATTAAAATAAAACAACATGAATTTAATGACCCGAAGAACATAAGTAAAAGTAAACACTAAACACTTTTGATGGTAGAAATTGGTTGCATTCCTTATCAGTAAATTAGAGAAGGATTACATCAACTCTGTTAATATTACTATTAGCTGTCTTTTTCGCACCAGTTTGAACTATGCGTTTATTCATACACGCAAGCAATAATAGAAAATCCGGAAGTGACCTTCGACATGCCAGGTAGTCCGGAAAAGGGCTTTTTGGCACTTCAAATGGTTACATTTTAACACTTACATATATGAGTGCACTTAATATTTTACGCAATATAAAATAAAATCAATGTATATCAATATTTTCTTTAATGAAAATTGATACAATTTATGAGTTAGTCGTTTGCAAAAAAGAGGACTTGATCCCCACTCTGGGTCATTTCTGGTGCAAAGGTTAGCCATAGCAGACTGTTCAGCGCGGCAATGCGGCCAGTGTGATGGGAACCTTTGCCCCTGGAGTGGCTCGAGGAGGACTGTTTGATGTTTATCTTTAGGTTTAGGTTACTTAGTAATATGTTTTAGTTTGTTGTAATTTAGTGGGTAGGCCCATTGTTTGTATTATTTTCACTGTGTTTTTCTTTAATAAATTATTTGGGTTTTTAATTTATGAGTTTATTAAATATTCTGACTTCTATTTACAAATACAATTATTAACTCACAATGGAGTTATTTTTGCGAACTAGATCACGGGATTATTATCATGCATGTCATGTCCATATTAATATTTCTTCTCGGAATTCCGCGGTGTTGCACGGGTCGTGCCGATCATTGCTAATGGCACAAGGGAACTGTTGTTAGATATCACTTGCATACAAAACATGTTATAAAATAAGTGATATACTACTGATATCCCTACTTACTTCACTCGAATAGCGATGGCATATCAAAATGAGGGATGTCATTTTATCCACTATATCTGACAAAGAGATATGTCCCCACATTTATGTTTTTGTATTTCAAAATAAGAATTACAAAGAGATCAAATTGAAATATACCTCAAATATGGAATACCGGCCTAAAAACTCTTATTCTTCTGAATCTCTCCCTTTGAATTTGGGATATCTCTTATGGCATGACCCCATGAAAGCCGAATCGCGTCTAGGTACTCGTTATTACACGGTGATTTTTAATTCGTAATCCAGGAGTAATTTTTTCTTATTCTGTAATTGATACCAAACACGAGTAATTCGAAGTTACCTACAACAAACGTTTTTTTTCTGCATAAAACTAAATAAGGAATTACTTTATTAAAAAAATATAATAAAAAAATTATATTTCACATACCAATATGTTTTAAACAATAAATTTTATCTAGTGTTATCATTGAGCTCCCGGAGACGTGACATTTTGAATGTCGAATGAAAATTCATGATCTCCAAAACACTTAACCAAGCGACGAGTTTCCCTAAAGTTTGAGCGACTGTACCGTACCGCGCCGACTGTACCCCGTAACGAGGTAATTAAGCTCCGTGATTAGTTTGCGCCGGATTAATGTAACCATTTGGGCGGTAAATCAAGTTCGCGCCATTGATACGGGTCTATTAATGCAAGTTCATAATGCTAGTTTTGGGGCATGTTGATGGGTTCTTGGGGTAGTTTTGAATCGCTTTCGCATGTCAATGTGGCGCTCTGACATGTTAAGCGATGCTTATGGACAAGCGTGGCGTTCGCCGGTGCAGGAAGCGTAAAGTGGAGATCAATTGAATTATGTAAACAAACCCATTTACCAATCCTATAATCACTACATAGTATAAAACAAAGTCGCTTCCCACTGTCTGTCTGTCTGTCCCTATGTATGCATAGATTTTCAAAACTACCCAACGGATTTTGATGCGGTTTTTTTAATAGATAGAGTGATTCAAGATGAAGGTTTATACGTATAAACCCGTGCAAAGCCGGGGCGGGTCGCTAGTGTTTCAATAAAGTACACTTTGAGATTATAATTATATCAAATAGCTTTGTAATATTTGATATAATTATAACCTGAAAGTGTACGTTTGCAGTTACTATTGAACTCCATTTTACTAGGTGCTATTTTTAGGTGAGTATATAAACGCTCATATCTGTACATAATAGTACCTAGTTTATGCAATCGTTATATAATGGATGCTTTTTAAGTCGAGTACCACGTTTAGGCCACGAAGCTTGCTGAGTGACCTAATTAAGGTACGAGACTTAAAAAGCTAATTATATAACTATTGTATACAATACTTTTTCTACGAGTCAATAATTTATTAAACAAACTTGGTATCTATTGAAAATCGCCCTGCTGAAATGAAGCGCAGCAGCTTAGTAATTTTGCGCGTTGATGTCTTCACAGTTATCTTATACAGCTCCTGGATTCATAAGATGACTGCTGGCGGTTATCTTATGAAACCATACGAGTTCGTGACGAGCTCGTGGAGCTGCAGGATTAAAAAGTATGTGATCTTAGTTTCGTGTACGAAATCTTAATTCAAAGATTAAAGTCGACGAGTAGAAAAACACTCTTATACAATGCAATGCGATTTAATATTTTTAAGTTTGCATGCCTTATGAGACGGACTCCGCGCATCGCGCCTCTTGCCAATAAACACGACCTTATTTTGAAACCCGTGGAAGCGAGTATTTAAACTACGACGACAAATGGCCTGTGGTGGTAAGCAGACACCGTGGCCTATGGACCCTTGCGCCTTGAAGCATTGCCAAACCTTTATTGATTTCAGGACTCTCGATTGCAGAAGAGTAACTGGGTAACATTTCGTGCGAGCGTTGGGACAACTCAACGCTCATTTTCTCATCCAAAATTGACATTTAGTCTAATACGTACGAAACGTTACGGAATCGACCAGCAGGTCCCTCCCTCTTAACAGACTGCATCCTTGGAGCTCTGTGGCGCACATATTTACTAACAGAAAATTAAATAAAATAAATAAATAAATATTTGCGGACAATCTTACACAAATCAACCTAGTCCCAAACTAAGCAAAGCTTGTACTATGGGTACTAGACGACGATATAGATACTTATATAGAGAAATAAATACTTAAATACATAGAAAACATCCATGACTCAGGAACAAATATTCGTGCTCATTACACAAATAAATGCCCTTATCGGGATTCGAACCCAGGACCTCTTGCTTCGTAGGCAGGGTTACCAACTAGGCTAAAGCGGTCGTCAATTAACACCATAATATAGCGACAGAGCGAGTAGTGGTGTTATTCGGAGGTCCCGGGTTCGAATCCTGGTACAGTACGCGGTTAGCCTCGAGTCACCTCCCGCATACCCGTCCGACCCTTCTGACACCTTTGCGGCGCTACTAGTAGCTAACACTAGAATCGTTGACTGATTTTAATCGTATTGTAAGGGTATTTATTAGTATGATGAGCTCGAATATGTTTTCTATGTGTTTAAGTATTTATTTGTCTTTACTATAATATAATCGTTCCCTAGAACCCATATTACAAGCTTTACTTAGTTTGGTACGGACAGCCTCACAAGGGGCTTGACACCTTTGTACTGTGTCGCATTAAACGTCATGTTAAACTGCCATATGAAGTTGTCAAACGAGTGAAAACGACAAGGTACTTAGGTGTCCTGCAACTTATGAGGCCGATTGTAATAGGTCGATTTGTGTAAGATTCTTCCCAAATATTTATTTATTTATTTATGACTGCGTTCTTCTGTGAGGTGGAGGTACTCTCGCCGTTCAGTTGCTCAAAATATGAGCAAGATATTCCGCTGCGCCGAGTGCGTGGAAAATATTGAATTCGCAGTGTTAAACAGAAATATGCATCCAACGCTTCATTTTGGAACATATTTAAATGTTAAACAGTGGGGTAATCACGTAACGTTTCAAACGCGCGTTGGGACAATTTAACTGTCATTTTCCCATACTAAATTTGACATTTAGATCTACCTGACGCGCGTACAATGCGTTACGTGATCGACTAGCTGATAATGAACAGAAGCGCTAGTTGCAGAAGGCGCTTTTGATATTCCTGACTTATATTCAATTGTAACAAATTCGATAGGTGTATAACAACGAATAAAAACGTAGCAACTACCTTATAGCAACCGCGTAAAGACGTTATTTATTTGAGTGGGACCTACCCATTACCACCCATGGCCCCATACATATCTATTTCCAGACAATAGTATGTAATAGACCACTAGCTGATTAATAGCCATTTGATTGTCGTGAGATATATGCGGTGACAATGGCCTGCATTCAGAGAGAAACAGTTGAATCAGAATTTCATTCAAATTCAATTTATTATCAGTCGTTACACTCTCACACATACTGCTTTACGTTAGCGCAAGCGAGAGCGTGCCAGCCAATATGATCCCAAGAGAATCTAAATGTATGTTTGAAGAGATCAGGAATTCAGCTTATAGACGGCACGACAAGGTAGTTGACAATGAATTGGCTGTCCTTTGGGGCCTTGTGGTCAATTTGAATGGTACGTTTTGCATCTCAATTTGATTTGAAAGAATGAATAATTATTTATTTAAGACACTACTTAGAGTAAAACATGGAATTTATATTCCATGTTTTACTCTAAGTAGCGTCTTGAATAAATAATGTGTGCTTAAAACTATCGCGAAGTGTTAACCTCACAAAAGCGTCAGAGAAAAGGACTCCACTCTGTTCAATGACAAGGTACCATGTAAATATACCTTGACGCTGATCTTCCGTGGATACCCTTACAAGAGAGCGCTCCTATCTGTGGCAAGATTGATAAAGAATACACATGCAATATTATGCGCATGTGGATGGATTCAACGCCACGCTGCGCAAGCTGGTCTCCTGGCTGTCGTGGCAGAGAGACGGGATAGCGCCCTACTCAGGCACTGGATCTCTCAGCACTTAAGTTTAGGTACTAACATAGTTATTTAAGTTTATTGTAATACTAACATCTATGGATTATTTTGTCCGAAATAAATGCTTTTTATTTTTTATTTTATTTTATACGATTCATAAATATAATTTTATTAGGTCCTTACCTATGAAATTGGCGGTGTGTACCTATGGAGAATTTTATGAAAACTGTGATTTTCATACATTGAATTTTGCGGATTATTCAGCAATGTCAAATTCAAAGCAAACTAAATTTTGGTAGGAATATAGAAAACTTTTAAGCTACTTTACACATATCTTCATTCCTTAAAAATAGTTCGCATAATAAAACTATACGTAATTGAAACACTTTAACCGGCAGCACATGAAAAGGGCGGTTTTCAAGCTTTAATTTGAAACACTAAATAAAAAATTCAAACCTATTTTTGGTATTTACAACCTTTGTTACATAGTCTTATAATGAAATTAAAAAATAATTTGGAAGTTGCAATAGAAATTAATAAATTACGTACAAAATAATATATGTGAAAAAACCGCCAATTTCATAGGTAAGGACCTAATAATTAAACATACACGTACTTTAGAGATCAAAACAATATTATTAGTTAGGTACTTGTCTATAAAAACTAAACTAAACAGCGGACTAAAGTGGTTAAGCCCTAAAGCTGCTACTGCAAGCTAATTGCTTTATTTATTTTCAGAGATTTCAATGTGTATCTCGTGCTCGTTCTAATACGTTAGTCAAACACGCGAGGAAGCGAACACAAAAAATCTAATCAGAATATGAAATGCTCTCAGATCGGCCTTTTCGCCGTTACAGGTACTTACCTATAGGCATTACCGTAGGTAAAATTTTCTGCATATACACAAGTGGATGCATACGATAAATAAAGAGAGTACTTAATGCAAAGAGATAATGAATAATTTAATTTGCAATAGTACCATCCCGCAGCGATTTGTTGGCAACGGAATTAACGGCATACGCTCCGTAATGCGGATTGCGGCAGCGATATGTTAAGGCAACGTCGCGATGGTATAACTATATTCTAGAGTAAAGAGAACCTATAAAATTAATCATCCAGTCATAAAAGAACCCCTGTTTCCTTTGTAGGTATATGATATTGTGTTCCTGGTGTTTAGTAAGATCGTCAGAACATCCGACACAATACGCAGCGCGAGCATAAACCTAATATCATCAATTTAATTCCCAGCTTGTAATTTGACCCATTGCTGAGCCCCGGTCCTGTGATAGTTTTACCAGGAGTACCCGCGATTTTTTTAAAGTCGTCGTTGAGCCATCGATCTGGTGGACGATCTACGTCTCTTTTGTCTATAAATGGCCACCAATCTATTAACTTATACAAAAGTGAATACGCGTCGAAACCGGTTCAGTGGTTTTGAATTTACCGCGAACGTCCGTATAGTGAACCTTGAGTCATAATTTGTATTGATTAATTAAATGATAAACGGATCAATTAGGTACACATGTCATCGTACAGATGGCGTATCAATTAAATTGAAGTAAACTTTACTCCCCTTAACATACTGAAAATATTTCATCAAAATTATTGCTCTGAGCGATCAGAGTGATTATCGAAAATACAGAATGCGACCGAAAAATATCAGTCCTTTAGTTAATGTCGCTCCCAATTATTTACAACTTTCGTCGATATTGTAATTTAAACGACTCCTATCTACTTTAAATTAAAACTAGCTGTTGCCCGCGACTTCGTCCGCGTATAACATGTTATCGTCTAAATGTTTGTTGAAGGAATGAATTAAAAAAAAACATTGAAATTAATTTTGTACCTAGTCTTTTAGAAAACAATCTAAAACCGAAGTTACAAATCTCTTACTTTCAAAATATCTTGCTCTCTATACAAACTAAGAACCCTCTCTGAACCCTCATAGTAAACAGTCTGAAACCGTAGTTACTTTCTTACTTTAAAAATGTCTTGCTCTCTATACAAAGTTCGAACCCCATTTTAACCTTCTTAGGCGATGAATTAAAAAAACGCTGAAATAAGTTTTGTAGTATTTTAGCAAACAGTCTAAAACCGAAGTTACAAATCCCTTACTTTAAAAATATCTTGCTCTCCATACAAACTTTGAACACCCTTATAATCCCCTTTAGGGGATATATTTCAAAAAATGCTAAAATAAGTTTTGTAGTCTAAACAGGCTAAGATCGAAGTTACAAATATCATACTTTAAAATTTTCTTGCTCTCCATACAAACTTTGAACGCTTTTCAGGGAAAAATTAAAAATAAAACGCTCGGTTTTTTTATTGTAATAGGTAAGTACTTTTTCTACAAACTATCTAGTCTCTAGCTAAAAAAAAGTGTTTCTCATACGAACCTTGCACCCCTTTTTAACCCCTTAAGGGGTAACATTTTCCAAAACGCTGGCAGTAGGTATTTTTTTTGTATTTTAATAAGTAGAAACTTAATCTGTCTACAAAGTTTTAAGTTTCTACCTAAAAAAAAGTTTTGCTTTACAAACATTGCACCTCTTTATCCCCCTCTTAGCGGGTGGAAATTTTCAAACCACTAAAAGTAATTAACCTATATATTTGTATTCTCATAAGTAAGCTTTCTACAACGTATTGAGTCTCTTGCTAAAATAATAAAGTTTCCCCCATACAAAAGTTGCACCCCTTGTTTACCACCTTAGGGGCAGAATTTTCCTAAACGTTGAAAGTACCTTATTTGTATTCTAATAAGTAATATTTATACAAAATTTTAAGTCTCTAGCTCAAAAAATAAAGTTTCCCCCATACAAACTTTGCACCCCTATTTGACACCTTTAGGGGTAGAGTTCTTATCCGTTGCCTACGTTGTAAAAGATAGTTATGGTGTAAATTTCAACTTATAATTGTCTTAAAACCTACAATTTAGGTGCACTTTAAATCCTTTTTTGCGGTCGCAATTCAAACGGCTCAAATGTCGAAATTTCCAAAACATGTCATGGCTTCAAACGGACCACCCGGCACCGCACCCTCCGATGCACCGCACTGTATGTGCTCTCCTACGTAAGTAATTTGTTTACCTTTTCATACTATTCTTCCAAGTACCGCCCTAAAGTTTCCTTTACATCTAAAATGCAAATGCAATACCGTAATCGATACGGCATCAAGGCAAATAGTAATAAAAACGACCGGGCAATTCCCCACGAATGTTCACTTTTAGTTTATTTCTTTCAAGTCTTGCTCGTCACTTTTATTCCGCACTTTAGCTTCCACCTCAATTCAGCCACTCTCGTCTTTCCTTGCATCAGAATTTACGAAATTACCGGCTCAAGGAAATTTGAGCTGTACGAGTTTGTGTTAAGCTTGGTATTGGATTGGCGACGGCCGGCATCTGCAATGTTTTTACTTTTCATTGCGAAAGCCGGAATATGATGCAGAAATGTAAAATGTAAGGACAATTGACTGGAGAGGGGCGCGCAAATGTGTAGTGTGCGCTTCACTTTGCCTCCCTACCGTGAAATAATATTTTTTGCAATTGTTCTCCTTTTGCTATTCGGTTGAGAACATCCTCAGATTTCGTTGCTTTTTTCGTTGGATCGTTTGTGGAAGTTTCCAGTTTTAGTTGGCTTAAATATAAGCTCCAGGCTCAGGATTTTGCGAAGTTTTAATGTTCTTTTTATTATGCTATTACTAGTCCGAACTAAGGTTAAAAAGGTAACAAGAGTGTGGTATGGTACCTACATTATCGATCCTCATACAAGAAAAATAGTGTCTCAGATTTTACTATTTAAGTTTTTTCTTTTGCATTTTGCCATAATCATCATTTGCCCTAATTAGTTTTTTCTGATTTTTATAAAACAAACCTAACCTAACCTACACGGTATAGAACAAGGTTTAAATAATTTGTCCTGAAAATGTTACGGTTTCAGAGAAAAACACGTTTATGGCAATTGATGATTATGGCAGGCACTAGCGTAATGGCAAATGAAATTATGGATATTGAAAGTATCCCAATGAGTTGTCATTCATCATTAAAACGTCGCAAAGATACAGGCAAATGTAGATATATAATATGCGTATGTGGTCAAAACATTTGCTTACTTACGCAAATCTCTATAATTATAAATATGGTCATATTTTTTTGAACGCTATTAGATCATAAATGTGCTTAGTAGTAGTAGGTATGTCGTGTGATACAGACCTACTACTACTAAGCACATGCTTAGATTTGGTTTAGCCACATGCCAAACAATCATAATATCATACCATAAAATGAGTGTCTTAAGCTACGAACAGACAACACATGGACGCAATCATGATCCAATGACCACAGGAAAATAAAACCGTTGCACAGGAAGTCAATTTGAACCCTCTGTTTGCCGACCAGTGGTGCGTTGATATTAAGTCCAATATCAAAAGCGGACGTTTATGTTAGTACCTAAACGTAAACGGCAATAAATCCTGCAATAAAACAAGTTGTTTGGGGACTGTGTATCGATAACGCCGCGATCCAATATCGGACCCGCCAAAGGCTTACAAGAGTTAAGCGCACGCCCTGACTGCATATTCAACGGGCCAAAGTCAACATGGTGCTGTGACCGGGAGCTGGTCGATTAGAAAGCTTATATATCCAATATTTAGAACACTATCCAAGGGAACATAAAATGCCTCTGATGCACCCTGCTATTACAGACAGAATTCCTAAAAGTCATTATGGAGGATATTTGGACGAATTACCTTGTTACTTCTTTTATTTCATTTTGAGCTGATAGGCCAAAGTTAACAATTGGCACAAAAGCATTTCTAAAGATAAGCAGCTGTTTATGACTATTTGGACATCTTAAAAACATCTCACTTTACATACATAGTAAACAGTCCTGCATAACGCAAGGAAATGTAAGTATATGAAGCAGCGCGGCTACTTGCTACGACATGTCTGTTTCGCTTTTACACTAAAACTTGCACAAGTTATATTGGGTCGTGGGTTTATTATGACGTTGTTATATCAATTGGGCTGGATAAACTGAACATAGGAGAATCCTGCCTATTACGGCCAGCTGGGCCGACATGCTTAGGCTTTTTCATATGTCCACTAAATGTCAAACGGTGTAAATAACAATCAAAACGACCTCTGTAGCCTAGTTGGTAGTGACCCTGCCTACGAAGCCGGAGGTCCCGGGTTCAAATCCCAGTAAGGGCATTTATTTATGTGATGAGCACAAATATTTCTTCATGAGTCATGGATGTTTTCTATGTAGTTGAGTATTTATTTATCTATATAAGTATGTTTATCGTCGTTTAGTACCCATAGTACAAGCTTTGCTTAGTTGGGGACCAGGTCGATTTGTGTAAGATTGTCCCCAAATAATTATATATTTATTTATTTATTTAAGATGGCGGATAGGATACTCTGTGACGGTGATGCCATCCTCCAGGAGCTAGCAAATAAATTTAAAAACTTACATTGATTTTCAATGTTTTCTGTGACCACACAGGTCAACATGCAATTGTAAACACACAAAAACACACACACACACACAATGTAAACAAAATGTTAAACAAAATTGTAAGGAATATTAAAATAAGTAAAGTTCATGTAACTTAAGATACTGAATGCTCTGTACCACTTTATAATACCTATAACTAACTATACTTGTGTAAAAACTTTGATACGAAACTGAGTCCTGTAACACAGGGTTTTCTAGCTCAGGACGCAGGGTCGTGATTAGCATATTGTATTTATTTTTTTGTCCAATAAACTTTTTTCATTTTTTTTTTTAAATATGTTATTGCTGTACCAATTCATTCTCTTGATATTCCATGTTGTGCGTACTCTTTTTGAGATTACAGGTTTAGAAAAATATTTCTCAATGTTTCTTGAATTACTTGATGCATTTTCTCAGGCGCGGGCTCCCGTTCCGGGGCACGCATGGCTTGCCACCGTCCGGCACCACGCACGCCCACGTACCCTAAATTTGCATAGCACGGTACCCGTGGAACATTCATTGCACGTGATCAATACTTGATGAGGCAACCACCTATACTTAATTGAAAGCCTACCTTTGTTTACCTTTTGACCTATTGTTTTGTTTTAGGCCAGTTCTGCATTGGCGTGGAGTTGATATGAGGTATTTTGTACTTTACCTGAAGCTTTTTGATGACATCGAGTTTTTTTAGTTGTCGGTATATTGTCAGTATTACATTTACAATCCCGAATTCATACAGCCCCGCTTCCGCGCATCCTGCGCTAATCACTGTTCTGCTTTTTTTTTCATTTTTCTATACGTGTTTGGAGATGAACTCCACTATGTATGCATGGACGCCGGTCACTGTTCTGCCTCAACTGACAGTCGACACTGGAGGCTGTCAGCTTACTGATATCGTACTGCCTCCGCACCGACAAATCAGGCTTTCACGTCTAGAAAGTATGTTTTCCTGTTTTCTATTCTTTTTCTTCTTTTGCTGTGTTGTTTGGCATTCATCATCACGCATCTTAATAGGGGCGTTGACCCAAAATTTATTATTACTCCAAAAGAAAGAAGGCAAAAAAAATTTATCCTGATGATGAAAATCCCATTCGAATATCTAAAAAATTACGAAGCTGCAACCGTTGTTGCCAGTTAGAGAGAAAAAACGCTCCGGTATCGTGACGTCACGATCCTCTAGTGTAAATGACAATCGTTTCATATGACGGTGCGTTTTGCGGAAAAGGGACAGAACTGAACATACCCCTTCTTAAAACTTTGGACGCTTATTTATTTTTTTATTTATTTATTTGGTAACAATTTTTTTACATCAAGTTTATATCACTATTCATAAGTCTAAATAATGGTTCAGGGGGCCGATTTTTGAATCTCACCGAGTGACTAATTCTCACCGATGTGAGTGATTTCCTAAAGTTCGTATTTTTGAAACTCATCGGTGACTTACATTTGTCATACCTATGATATCGATTTACGAGTGCCCCTACCCACTCGTAATTGAAATCACCATGCGATTGTTTTTGACAGTTGACGTATGTGACATCTGCCAAAAGTGCCAAAGTATGTTTTTCGGAAGAATTAGCAGCGGGGCTCGATTGTGATATTTGTGGGACGATTTATTGAAAATATAAAAAATGGCAAGCCTGGAGGAGTACATTACGATGACGATGACGGACACGGACAGCGACGAAGACGACGAAGTTCCTCACCGTCAACATAATCCAGCTGCGGTAGGCGTCGCAGAAAGAATTCATCACGAGCAAGCATTTGCGATGTCTAATGCGAAATTTAAAAAATATTATCGGCTTACGAAACCGTTGGTGCGGGTTCTAATTGAAGAGTTACGACCGTTGATTCCGGCTCCTAACAGCAACAAATTATTTATTCCTAACAATTATTTATAAAAAGCTTACAATTATCAAGAAAAACAATATCCAAGTTATTAATTAATAAAATTATAAAGTTAAATATACTTGTAAAACATATGCCACTAACAAATGTACATACCTTTTCTTATAAATTATAAAATCTGTTATATTCTCTTTGCTCGTCGTTTTCTAGTGAATTTTTCAAAACTTTATTTTTTGTTTATGGTCGCACCACACTTGGGGGTTCGTGTTCGCGTTGCGTCGTTGCCTCTCTTTCATTTGCCGTAGGAAGGAAAAAGATGCAACACGAATATTTGGGCAAACACCGCCAAGTGTGGTGCGTCCATTACATGACACTGGCAGATACGCTACGTTTTACGTTTGACCAATTTGATAAGTAAATCTATTTTAAGTTATAGTATGAGAAAATATAAACCGGTATCAAGGACAACAATATAACATCTGCGTAATAAGGAACGTAACGGGAAGATTGTCTCTGACTGACATTGTAAAATTTCTGCATGTTGGTAAACAGCGTGTGACTTTCAAAAATACGGCTTTTGGAAAATGGTGACATAAAAGTCATCGGTGATAATTTTAGTCACCGGTGACTTTGATATCACCAGTGAGATTCAAAAATCGGCCCCCACAAGTGTTAAAAGACAGTGTGCGGTAACAGCCCAAAAAGACCGAGGCCTGTGCTAGGGCTAGTTACAAGTTATTCAACATAGTTCTAAGAGAACGATCGGTTTTTAGAGAAACAATGCTCATAAATGGCCAACATGCAAAAATTTAATTACGGACTCCAAAAAAAATTAAAAATTATATTGAAAGACTATTTTTGTAAAACGTGCAAGTACTACAATCTTAATATTAGGTAATGGTTAAAATATGATTATGACGTGCGTGTGTAGTATAAAGTATAATAAATAAACATTATGAAATTGAAATTGAAATTGAAATTGAAATTGTTTATTTCGGACATCATCCATAGTTGGTTAGTGATACATTTACTTACGAACTATGTTAGTAGCTACAAAATTTACTAAAAATATAATATTTAATAACAATACATTAAGTTACATTACATTTAAATTAAATTGAATTACATAAAATTAAAGTTATTATTCGGCCTCACATGCATGCCTGCCCAGTGCCTGATCATAGGACTATATATCCTATCTGCGACCACCTTCAGGAGAGTGTTAGGGCTGCCCCGCACGCGCGCCCACAGGGACGCCACGCGCTTGCGCAACACGGCGGTGAAGCCGTCCGTGCTGCTATCGGCAAACATTCCCGACGCGCTGCAGCGCCAGGGCAGCCCCAGCAGTCCCCTGAAGGCGTTATTATATTGGACACGCAGAGCGCTAAATGTCCTTTTCGTGTAATTGCTCCACAGGGCGCACGTGTACAGCGTCTGACAATACGCCTTAAATAAGGTGATTTTGACCTCTCGTGAACAACGTGCGAACCTCCGTGAGAGCATATTACCCCGGACTGTTAGCGCCCTGCGTTCCCTTTCTAGGTCTTCGTTGTCTTTTAGGGTGTCCGTGACCCAGTGACCCAAATATTTAAAGCTGGTAACCTGCTTAAGAGGAGAGCCATCGAGAGTAATTGGCGGAACAGGGTAAGTTTTTGTACCAGATTTAAAAATCATTACCTCGCTCTTTTTCACATTATATTTGAGTCCATGGGCCCCGGCAAACCTTTCACAAATAGACAGTAGTCTCCTAAGTGCTTCGATTGAGGGGCTCAGCAGTACCATATCGTCGGCGTAGCTGATATTATTAACGCAACAGCCGTCCACCGAGCAACCCACGCCGGCACTGCTGAGCTCCTCAATCAACCCATTCACATACGCGTTAAACAAAACTGGTGATGTAAGACCCCCCCTGTCTCACACCACACTTCATCTTATAGGTTTGTGAATAGCTTCCAGCCCATCTAACCGCATTGGTTTGGTTATCATACCAATACTTAAATATACCTATTATTTCAGGCGGTAGACTTGTGTCGTTGCTCAGCTTCTCCCACAGCTCATTATACGACACTAGGTCAATATTATGTATGTTTTAAAATAATATCCAAAAATAATAAATAAATATTGGGGAGGGGGGGGGGGGGGATTAAATTCCATGATTGGGAAATATTTGCAGGTAGAAGTTTTAAAAATCAGCAAAGCCAAAGCCCATCAGAAATATTTTGCTTTTTTTATTCAAATTACTAGCATATTTTGTACTGAAGAGTGTGTTTTGTTAAACTCTAATAAATCCTATTATAACTTTGTGATTATTTAACCTCTTTCGTTGCTTCTCTATACTATTTAAATAGTTAAGTGAAGTGTCATATTCGTCGTTGTATTGGTCTTGGTGAGTGCTGTTAAGGGAATCAGTGAATGTTCTTATCGCGTATGCACAATCCTCGGCTCCTTCTCAATTAATTATGTTTGCAATCCAAATAAATAAATCTGAGTCACACATCTCGGATTCCATTTTAACTCGTATTTCTGCGCGATCGCTTGTATGCGCACTAGACTAAAGCAACCGATTGTAATCGAAATGTCAATCGAAAAGCATGTCCACGAAGAACCCCGAATGCGCTGAAATGGTAAGTTAATGTAAATCCAATGAGTTTAGTCAGATACACCCCGTGCTTCTTCGAGTGCCTCTAGGTGCAAGTGTCCCCGTCAGAAGGATTCATCGCACAACCAATGTCTGCCAGCGAGCGTAGGTCTGAGTGACGACCTAAATATATTCCTTTCCGTTGTAACGAGTCAGTTATTTTAGTCTTGCATACATTCTTGTATCTATTTATAAACATCAATTAAACCTATTCTTATTAAAATGTCTTTATTTGGCACGTTGACAGTTGCGTTTATTAGAAAGTAACAAAATTAATTTAGTATTTAAGAGGGATTTGGTAAGTGTTATAAATAAGAAGGTTTGAGTCTTTGTAAATTAATTAAAAGATAAAAAAAACCCAATGGTTTATTTAAATATTATTCTTATCTAGATAAATTTATTTATGCAAAATACGACACAAAGAAGAAAACAATATAATACCTAAAACTAAAATTAAATAATAAAAACAGCTACATTGAGAATTAAGTGTCGAATAACCCGCCCCGGGTCACTCCAGGCGCAAAGGTGCCCATCACACTAGCCGCATTGCCGCGCTGAACAGCTATGGCTAACCTTTGCACCAAAAATGACCCAGAGCGGGGATCGAGACCTCTCTCTTGCAAGCGGCGCCCCACTTCCTTGAAAAAGGTTTTGGCTTCTGAGCACCAACACCCAGTAACCTCCACCGCAAGAGGAATGAATAAATAATTTGAGAGACCCGAGTACTTGTCCCTCTTCCGTACTGCCGCCAGCACAGCCGCAGCTCCAGGCGCCCATATGGTGCGACCAATGTGCGAAGCAGCAAAAGTGCTAACACATATAGCGTCCCAGAGGAGACATTTGCCTTTTCGCCAGGGCACCAGGGTTAAGCCGTCGGGCCTTTTACCCAATTGATTACAAATCATGCTTGTTTTTTTAAACCGTTCAGGATTAAAAAGAAAAAAAAATATATTTTTTATAACGAAAGAGTTTCAAACAACATAGTGGCTATGGTTCCACACTAGGCTGGGCCTGTCCCGTGGAAACCAAACAGTGAAGATTAACAATGTAAGACATGGTAGGGAGTTAACTGTAGGTTAAGTTCGTTTTGTAACAATTACGAAAACTCTCACCAATTTAGAGGTTTTCCCTCTGGGTTGGAAGGTCAGATGGCCGTCGCTTTCGTGAAACTAGTGCCTATGCCAAATCTTGGTATTAGGTGTCAAAGCGGACCCCGGGCTCCTTTAGGGGGGCACAACCGGGATTAAAACGCTAGGAAGATGATGATTCGATGACGATGACAAAAACTATAAGTATGTCCTTTAACGGTTTTCACAATTGATTTTGCAATAAGCGTGAAAAGGTGTGGGTGCTAGCCTAACCAAGGAATACTAAAAGGCAAACTCCACGTATTATAAATTGTATTGAAATAATGCCGACAAAATGGCGCAAGGAAAATAAAAGCGAATCAATGCTGAGGTCGAGAAGCCGGGACCCGTTCTGTATGGCAGCCGGCAGGCGAATCAAGGCGGCCAATCTAAGTACTAGTTGCGCGGTAATCACAGCATAATAAGTCAACTAGAGGCTGTCAAGGTATTTCAAAATTCGCCGTGTTGTCATAAGACATCAGTAGCCTAGGGGTACGACCGACGCACTTTTTGTATGTTTTAACATTGAAGTGGAGTATTTCAACTAACGATTCTAGTTGGCGCATCAATTACAGGGTTACCGTTTTTAGACCCAGAGATTGTTCTCTATTTCAGTATATAACAAAGTACTTTGTGAGGCGAATAATTCCCCGGCGCCGCGTCGAAGCCTGGTGCGCTGACGTGCCTCGCGCACGCGCCCTGCGCGCCGCCGTAGGCGTGTAGAGATGGGCAAGTCACCCGCTAGTGACGCGCCACAAAGCGAATTAAAAAACACACAATTCGAATTTAGAATATATATATATATAATGTAAGTTAGATGCCATTTTTTAAGATAACTGAGCGGATCTCAGACTCCTTCAATATACAATGCTGGTCGGTTGCGTAACGTTTCATACATACATTAGATAGGCTTCAAATGTATTTTTTTAATGATAAGTTTTTCTACCACTCGACTCGTTCGGAGGGTACGCAGTTACCACTAAGAATCCAAGGACATTTGTTAGACAAAGAACTGCACTTGGTAGTTGAGCCCCTCTCCCCTCTCGCTCTTGAGCCGAAGGTTCGCATACGAGAAACCGACGCCGCCCGAGGTGATCGTCGGTTGTGCACCCTTCTTGTCCTTGTCTAGCGCTGAGATACCCTGGAACACAATGTTGCGGTAAATACTAACTCTTTGTTGAGATTATTTAATGTGGCCGATTTTTTTATAAAACTGTCTTTGGATTTTGTATTGTACCTTGAACGGTAGAGTTTCTTTTTTTACAGGGTTTTTACAAGCTTTTATTTAGCTCACCCAGTTTGTTTTATTCTTGGGTCTTAGTAATTGAAATTTCACCCTCTTCCTGTCAACCGATTGATCTATATGGTATATATATCGCTATAGCGCGATAGGTATGTATATCGCATGACAATGCAATATTATGACGACATGGAGCTGATTTGATGCTGGAGCTGGAAGGTGGCCATAGGAACTACGCAATAAAACGACACAACCCCATCGAGTTTGGGCTCGTTAGAATCGTCTCAATGAGTAGTTGATGATGGCATGCAGAAAAGTACAGTCAGCAATAAAAGCTTGTACCAAAATGATTTTTTTGACAGAAACTTATTTTATTAAAAACGGGATTGCGTTTGAACTGTGTCTAACCTGATGGAAAGTTAAGACAAGTTCTAAGACGAATCACGCTCACCCAGGAGATGCCTGTTTGTGTATGTTGTGTGTGTGTGATGATGTGTGTACTTATACTGCATGGACTCGAAGGTTCAAGACGGATTACAGGGCATGGGGCATGTCGCTAGATACAAAGACGACCGCTGGACGAAAACAGTGACCACATGGGCAGGACCAGCAGGATCGAGACGTGTCGGCAGGCCTAAGGGCATGTGGAAAGACGAGATCGAAGCGATAGCAGGAGAAAACTGGGCTACAAAAGCGCAACAAAGAGACGAATGGGCGACTTTGGAGGAGGCCTTTACCCGAAGAGGGGTCCATACTTAAAGCTAACGAAGGGAAAAAAAATAAAAGAAACTGTAATTTACATGGAATAATAAAAGGCTTATTTATTTCTACATTTTTTCATGTTATTTTGTGCTTAGTGCCATATCGTCCGATGTCCAAGCTCATCCTCATCCCTAGCTATGTATGTTGTGGTGGCGGAGCGCCCATACAAGCCGATTCCCACCGGCTTGCCTAAAAGTTCTTGCTATATATTAACAAACTCGTAAATCATCAACAGGCCTTTTTTTTGCTCTGGGTTGTCCAGTGACAATTCTCACGCGCCGTCACTGCTATGTTCACATTACGCATTCCTATTATAGCGTGAAGTTTTTATCTTTGTTTGTTTAACATCACAGAACAGTAAATCGTCATAATTCGGCTACTCAACGCTAGATGGCAGCACTTTCTATGCAATTATTAGATTTTATTTTCGGACGTCGTAAGTAACAGACAAACACAACGTAATTTCGACTGCGTGGCCCTGTCATAAGGTTTAATAGTTATTTGTTATACAAGGGTGCAAAGTTGTATTTTAACCGCGAGTGTGGAATTGAAACACGAGCTAGCGAATGGATTCTAGGGTTGAACCACGAGCTAGCGAATGGTTCAAAAATAGAATCCTGAGCGAAGCGAGTGGTTCAAAAATAGAATCCTGAGCGTAGCGAGTGTTGCAACACACGAGACGTCAAAATAACTTACACCCGTGTGTAACACAAATCTTTTCACCTCACTAAAGCGAGGAAAAAAAACATAAAAACAAAAAAGTAAAGAAAGGAAAATTTTTGAAAAAATATTAAAAAGGGGGAAAAACATTAAAAATGAGAAAAAAAAATTAAAAACCATGTAAAAAGAAACAAAATATTACAAAATTAAAAAAAAAACATTTAATAAAGAGGAAAAGAGAAAAAACATTGAGAAACAAAAAAAATAACATTAAAATAAAGAAAAACTTTTAAAAAAGGCAAAAATAATTTCAAAAAACATTAAAAAAGACTGTAAAAAGAAAAACGAAGCAATAAAATAGAGACAAAAACATATAAAAAAGAAAAAAGTTACAAAAAACATAACATTAAGAAAAAAAACGTAAAAAAATACAAAAAACAAAAAAAAACATGTAAAAAGAAAAAAGTTACAAAAAACATTATATTAAGAGAAAAAACGGAAAAAAGACAAAAAAAAACAAAAAAAACATGTAAAAAGAGGTGGTAAAAAAAAAAGATGGAAAAAGAAAAAAACCTTGAAAAAACATAAATCGCTTAAAAATTAAAAAACATTAAAATATGGCAAAAACATCAAAAAAAATGAGAATTTCAAAAAACATTGAAATAATAAAAAATAAACATTAAAAAAAAGGAAAAAACGTATAAAAAAGAGAAAAAAGACCAAAAAAAGAAAAAAAGGAAAAAAAAACATTTAAAAAGAAACAAAACATTTATAAAAAGGCGCAAAAAGCAAAAAACATTGAAAAAAGAAAAACAAAGTAATAAAATAGAGACCAAAACATTATAAAAGAAAAAAGTTACAAAAAACATTAAAATAAGAGAAAAAACTAAAAAAAATAAAAAAGACAAAAAACTTAAAAAAAAAAAAAAAAAGCGAAAAAAGTGGAAAAAACTACAAAAATAAATCAAAAAGATACAAAACATTAAAAGATTTTTTTTTTTAAAAGTGGAAAAAATAAAAAAAAACCTTGAATAAACACATTTAAATCAATAAAATATAAAAAAAACATTAAAATGTAGACGAAAACATCAAAAAAATAAATAGAGTTTCAAAAAACATTTAAAAAAGAAGAAAAGATTAAAAAAAAAACGTATAAAAAAGACCAAAAAACATTAAAAAGAGAAAAAAAATACAGAAAAACATTCAAAAAGAAACAAAACATCTAAAAAGAGAAACAACATTTTTAAAAAGGAGAAAAAGAAAAAAGTTTTAAAAAACAAAAAAACATTTAAAAAACAAAAAAAGAATTAAAAACATTCAAAAAAAAATATTCAAAAAAAGGTACCTAAATAAAATAAATCTGATGGGCGAAAAATGTCCTGTCTGGACTGGCCTTTACCTACATGTTATTATGTTTAAAAAAGTAACTAATAACACGTTCGGATTTCAAATATTCTTTGCACTCTTGTGGATAAAATGCAGTTTTGCTATCTGTTTTTAAAGAATAAAAATGGGCTTTCCGAGCTAGTGAGGTGAAAAATATGTTAACATGCCGAGGTTTATAATTTCATCTTTACTAAAACGCCACGGCCAATAATGTTCAAGATTTCTTTGTAGGTAACAATGTGATAGTGTGAGTACTGGCGACAGCGGTTCTGCTTGCAATTGAGGCGTATGCCACTTCCACTGTTTTTTCTGTTCCGTGTTTAATATCATGTAAAAAGAGATAGGTATGGATCAAACCAGTTTATACAATCTTACATTTCCAGATTTGTCTGTTTTTTTTTCTAATGACACGCATGGTCGGTTAGTTAGATAAAAAACCGGCCAAGTGCGAGTTGGACTCGCGCACGAAGGGTTCCGTACCATTATCTATAAAAAACTATTTTATTCTGTGTATTCTGCGTTTTTAGTATTTGTTGTTATATCGGCAACATAAATACATCATCATAAACTGGAAGGTGTAGGCTTATCGCAGGAGTTGGTATCACTGTTTAAGTACTGGTACGGAAATCAGGAAAATCGTGTGAAATGGGCAGGCGAGTTATCGGCGCCATGTAGGCTAAAGTGCGGGGTGAGGCAAGGGGGGTTAAGCTCACCCTTGCTCTTCAGTTTGTACATTAATGCACTGATTGAGGAGCTCAGCAGCACGCTTGTTGACTGCTCTGTTGACGGTGTCCTTGTCAATAACCTCAGTTATGCGGATGACATGGTGCTGTTGGCCCCCTCAGTCAGTGCATTGCGTCAATTAATTGATGTATGTGAGGCGTAAGCAGCATCTCATGGTTAGACGTACAATATAGGTAAAACCAACTACATGGTCTTCAAGGCGGGAAGTAAATGTCCGTTCTTTGTTCCACCATAGTTCTTAACGGTGTTCCCCTCAAAAGGGTAAATCAGTATACTTAGGACATTTGCTGACCGAGGACCAGAAAGACGATGTAGATATGGAGAGAGAGCGCAGGGCATTGTCAGTCCGAGCGAACATGCTATTAGCCCGCAGATTTGCACGGTGTACAGATGAAGTGAAAATTACACTTTTCAAGGCTTTCTGTACATCGCTGTACACGTCGAGTCTGTGGGTTAGATATATTCAACGGGCTTATAATGAATGCCGTGCGCATTCAATGCAATAATGCTTTTAGGGTGTTGTTGAAACTTCCGCGTTTCTGCAGCGCATCGTCCATGTTCGCCGAGGCGCGCACAGACGGCTTTGATGCCGTCTGGCGCAAGAAAACGGCCTCGCTGTTAGACAGTGTGCGCGGGAGTAGCAACAGCATCCTAAGCATGATAGCTAACAAGCTAGATTGTCCTCTTTTGTGGCAAATGGGTCAAAGGACTAAATCTCTTTTGTGTATTAATTATTAAGCTACTAACATTAGATTAAGTAAATACTAATAATTTGTGGACCAAATGTTGTCTTTAAAACTGAAATAATAATAAATAAATAAAAAAAAACACGGTATCAGTGAGATACAGCCTGGTGACAGACAGACGGACGGACGGACGGACGGACAGCGGAGTCTTAGTAATAGGGTCCCGTTTTACTCTTTGAGTACGGAACCCTAAAAAGAGAAAATCTTAAAAACATGATTGTAAATCTAAATACCAATGATTAGTAAGTTTTAATGTCAGCTCATGTCAGGGCAACCTGGCATTTGTTTTGAGAAAGAGATGCTATTGTCGACTGCTATCATATTTTGCTAAATTATGTGCATGGAGGTAATAAAGAAGACGTGACATGGTTTTAGTGACGTGAAAACTAGTCTTACTAAATGGAACCGTAAGTAATAGTTACATACCTTGATGGTCCGGTTTCCCTCATCGTTATAGAACACGTTCTTCGTCCTAGTCTTGAGCGGTATCGACGTCAGCTCGACTGTCTCCGCATACGCGAGCTGACCATTCACACTGGTCCCGACTTGCAAGTCGTCCGCGATAACCAGCGCTACCGCCAATAAAACAAAACACGCTAGCATTGTCTTCGACGCCATTTTGAAATTGGAGTTGTTCGCTTACGTACTTATTGAGTTTGAGGGGGAAACTATGCGTAGACAAATATGTGTGATTATCAGATTTAACTTGATTTAAATACGAATACGAATTGATTCGTTGTTGGCGGAATGGTATCTGTATAAAGACTCGCTGTTCTCATTTCGGTGTGATCTTATAAGTATTTGGAGTGAATCAGACTGATAAGTTAGATAAAGATAACATTTTATCCCGATATGATAAGATGAATTGATACACTGGAATGTTCATGTGATGACAACGTGGAACGTTTTTAGAAATAGAACGATTGAAATGGATTATATCGCTTATATTTGTAATAAATATGTACCTACATCTAAACGCTTCGACCTCATCGCAGCAATATAATTCGACTGAGGAAATAGAATATATACTTTTGTTTGTTTTGCTTGGCCACCAGCGCTGCATAACGCCTTGGCCACGACTTTGGTCTTAAGCGACTTGCGACCAGCGTTTTATCTGTTCATTGCGCGGTCGAGACGCGCAACGCACTGTGGTTAGTTGGGATCACGCGCAATGAACAGATAAAACGCTGGTCGCAAGTCGCTTAAGACCAAAGTCGTGGCCAGGGGGTTAGGCACGAAACGTCAGGATGTATTAATACAATATGATAAAAGTGATAATATCCGATAAAAAAATCGAAAATCAGAAGGCAATATTAATACAGTTTCAGTTTAAGATTATCAGTTCTTAGTAAGAGAGTACGTTTATATCCCCAAAAAAAAACTATACGAGTAGGTATATACATTCATAAGAAGTGCATTTTTTATTACAAATTTATTATTACATAGGTAAATTAAATTAAAACTAAGTATAAAAAAACCTAAATAAAAAACGAATTAAGAAACTACTTAAATAAATATTTACAAAATCTCAAAACTAAACTTAGAAACTAAAAAACATCTAAATAAGGCCCCCACGGCATCGTGCCAAAGATGCAGCATTACCTCACTGAATCGCAATGCTTAAGCGTTGAGCGAGGAAGCTGCCAGCTCTTTGGTCACCAGTTGTGTCGACGAGCTTTTTTGACAGCTCTTTAAAAAGCGTCCTGGCGCCTGGATCCCACGGCCCCAGTGTCTCAACACCGACCGCCACGAAGTGGTAATGAGGGCCGAGACACTGGTACTTAGCTATTTTTTTAGTTTCAGCCGCCTCTGCTGCCGCACCAGCCCTGGTCGAGGTTCGGGGAAGATGAGACGGTGCCAGAGTGTCAACGCAAGTAGCATCCCAGACCAGCACACGTCCCATCTTCCATGGGACCAAGGTCATCCCGTCCGGCCTCTTGCCATCGTATGAAGTGCATTACATATACCTATACAGATTACCTAGATAATAACTTCAAGTGTGTGGGTGTCTTCCTAGATCTGGCAAAAGCCTTTGACACTGTCTCCTTTCCAATTTTGCTACGGAAACTACAAATGTTAGGCATACGTGGTGTACCGCTGACGTGGTTTGAGAGCTATCTGTCTGGGAGGAGTCAGCTGGTCAGAGTGGGTTCTATTAGCAGTACTACGGAGCAAATTAAATTTGGCGTACCGCAAGGAAGCATACTCGGACCCATTCTTTTCATTATTTACATCAACGACATCCTAAACCTGCAAATTCCAGGTTCTGAAATAATTTGCTACGCTGACGACACGGTTATTCTGTTTAATGATATTAGCTGGGAAAAAGCAGTTGCTGCTGCAGAAAAAGGCATGAAAATTGCCTCCGACTGGTTTCGTGCCAACCTTTTGACTCTTAACAATAATAAAACAAAATTTCTTTGCTTTCACAAAACCGCCTCATCGAAACCTTCCCTCAATCCCGTTATAAAAATTCATTCTTGTAAAGACTTCCCTGCCATCTCCTGTAACTGCGATTCCATCCAGCGCACTGACGTTGTTAAGTACCTGGGTCTATTTGTCGACGAACAACTTAATTTCAAGCACCACATAAACAAACTCTCCGCAAGAATTAGAAAATCTATTTATATTTTCAAAAAACTTCGGCAGTCTGCAGATAGCTCTTTGTTACTACTAGTCTACACTGCGCTGTGCCAGTCAGTGATCAGTTATTGTATCGCAGCATGGGGCAGCGCAGCAAAGACGACCATGTTGGAAATCGAAAGAGCGCAACGTTCGGTGCTGAAAGTCATGTTAAAGAGGCCTTTTCGATATCCAACTGCGACCTTGTATGCCGAATCACACGTTTTAACCGTACGTCAACTTTATATCCTTAAAATTTCATTATGTACACACAAAACCTCTAAATATATGACTTGCTACGACACACTACTTAAAAAACGCGTCTTTAGGTTACCAGTTCCTAGAGTTCTTTCCAGCTTTGGTAAACGTTTTGGCGATTATATTAGGGTAGCAATATATAACACTTTACTGAAATATTGTAACCTAACGGGCAGCACTAAAAATGAAGCCAAATCACTTATTTTTAAATTTCTTCATTCGTTAAATTATGCCGAGACTGAAGCTATCTTTAATATCTAAGTTAGTCTCTAAGTATAAACTTTTCAATGTAAAATATTTTTTCTTACTCCTCCAAATGTAATAAATATATGTGGTAACTTATTTCTGATGTTTAAATATTAACTGGTTCTCCACGATACAGGCGTAGCCTAGTGTGGGGACCCCTGGTAACTATGTAAAACTCATTCTGTTTAAATAAATGACTTTTTTACTTTACTTTACTTTTTTTTACTTTACATTGATTGATTGATTGTATCTAGCTAAGCTAGCTTTTCAAAAATAAAGATAATAAACATTTATATTTATTTTTATTACTTAGATAGTTAGTTGTAAGTGTGGAAATAAATAAAATAAAAATAAAAATAAAATAAATAATATGTAAGACGGACTCAAGTGATTCACCAAACAGTCATGTTATTGTGAAATGTTTTCAATAGAACAAGTGACTATGATTTAATGTACCTACTCATAATTACCAACCTACTGCAATTGGAAGGGTTTTAAAAATATTTAAGTATATACCTATACTTATATAATTAAATTATTTGATTCCCTACCCAAATCACTGCGAACGGATTTTACCTTGAAGCGTTGCATTGTTACTAGGTAACACAAATGGAGTAAGAAAATGCTCTCCCAATCGCTACTGCAGGAAATAACATAACAACTCATGCAATTTCCGCGCCGTAAAATTGACAAAAACGACTTTCTGGCAGAAAATAAAAAGGTTTCCTGTGACGGCCGGCACATCATGTGCGAACATAAAATTGTGATTCAACGGCGCCAATTTATTCGGCTACTATGGCTTTATCAAAAGTTGGATACATTAGCACCAGATGTGACCGGTGCCGGGTTCCAAAAACTTTTTTTCAACCCCTTTTTGTGAGTATAATAATGAAAAGGATTGCGCTCATTTGTTATTTTTTGTCGCATTTAAAGGAGTGCGTAGGGGAAAAGTTGAATAAAATTCCCCCTTTTCGCAAACGTCGAAGTAAATTAGAGACATCTGCATATTTTTCTTCACCAATCACATTCTGACCGTTATTTTCATGAAGAAAATATATTTAAAATTATTTAATACGTGGGCATTGAATGCTTGAAAGAAAGGATAAATTCGGTTCTAATGTAAGTAGGCACTAACAGTAATAATCGAGATTTTACAGGAATACCAACATAAAAATTAAATAAACTCTTTAACTTTGTACTTTACCTAGTTAATGGCTGTCCAGTCCATTATGAAAGCAATGTTAATCAATATTTAAAAAAAAATCAGGCTTCTATCACCTCTATCACTATCTGTCACCTAATCACAAGAGAGGACAATGAATCAG
This sequence comes from Epinotia brunnichana, assembly GCA_963854355.1. Taxonomy (NCBI): domain Eukaryota; kingdom Metazoa; phylum Arthropoda; class Insecta; order Lepidoptera; family Tortricidae; genus Epinotia; species Epinotia brunnichana. The sequence goes on from OY977941.1 coordinate 5,686,354, forward strand.
CTAAGGTCACCGGGCAACCACATTTTTTATGTCACATGTGTTTATTTAAACCATCGTGAGCTGCAACAGGTATAATAAATGATTATAGCCTTTATTCAAACTTTTACACACGGTTTTTACATTATTTAACTATTAGTTACTTTTATTTTATTTATCTGTTTTGCCAGTAAGTTCTCTTCAACAAAGGCTTCTTCCAAGGGAGACACTTGACTTCACCACGTCTACCTGGCTCTTCTGGTCCTGGTGCTACCAGCTACAGCCTTAATATTGTCAATCCATCGTCTGAAAGGTCTCGTGCAACAGATACCTCTCTGTAATGAACGAAGCTTGTTTTTACTCATATTATCACTAGACATCGGAATTTGTTACAAATGTGTTTTGGAGAAACACTGTGAAACATACAATTAATTTTATTTATTTGTCCAAACAATTATTACACAGTAAGTATAACAGTTACAGAACTAATGCACTGTGAATCTTAGAATTAACATTACCAGCAGCATACTTAATATACTATCGAAGACAGACGGTCATCCATCGTCTCGATGAACCTCAAGCATTCACGACAGATTTTAATATATATATATATATATAGTTATACAGCTACTAGCGAAAACATCCCAGTCAGGAGCAGATGCGAGAAGTACATTGAGGCAGTGAAGAGCTCAAATAAGCGGTGACTTACTCGACAATAAGTCGATGGAACTGACTAAAACGACGCAACTGCCCAAAATAGACAATTATCTCAGTTCAACCTAAACACAATGTAGGTTTAATATTTTCGCAGCATTCCGGTAATGACGATGATAATTCTTATAACAACGTTCAGTATATTCACATTTTCCTGAATCACCAAGCGTGAAACAACGCCTCAAATAAACAATACGAGCTAAATCGTGCATGCTACAGTAGGCGCAGTTCACGCATAGTCACCAGCATAGTACCTGTCCCAAGAAAGTGCGCATAAATATGTAACATGATTGTATTTCTAGGGCCATTAGAACGTGTCAATTGTTTATGCACCCTTTGTTAGTGCAGATATGAATGCTGGTCTATACAGTTACAATTGATTAGTTAGTAGAAGCCAAATTAGCCAAATATATCGTAACACATCCTTACTCTTACACTCGCTACTTTGGCTGCTAGTAATGTTCGGTGCATGTGCATCGAACCCTACCCCCTACTTTGGCGATGCGGTCGTTTCCTAAAGTTAGTGTGTTTTATGAGTTTATGACCTCCTCGCGATCGCATTCGAACATTTTTGTAACATTTAATTAATTCTAACATTTTACTTATTTTGTTAACCTTATTGAAATACACTATTAGAATACAAAAAAAATAACATTGAAACTTTATCTTTTCATTCTACCAAACAAACACCAACTTGCACTCCAATAAAATCCTTCGTCTGTGCCAGACGTGGTCGGACCTGGTCGGCTGCGGAAACGTAGCTTCAGGTTGCCAATACCGCCTACAAAAACTCACTTCTCTAGACGTTTTAGTTCTTACCTGAAACCTTTCATGTATAATAAATTCTGTAAAATAAGTAAATTATAAGTAAATTGTCCTCAAGAGAAGTTAAAATTTATGTGAATACGACGACACGGAACGTTTTCTGCGGAACCAATATAATTAACATCGATACTTGCACACACGCACACACACACACACACCCACACACAAACACAAACTTACATACACACACACCACATACACACAACGTTCCCCCATTTAGATCTTACCTTTTATGTCTAACCTTATTTTTTACTTAAATTCACTGTTCTTTCTTTTATTGTTTTGATGTTTCTTTATAGGTCCAGTTATATCAGTCATATGTAAAAAAATAAAAATAAACAATCAGGTCAACTGCACTCCTGGGCCCCAAGATACAGGCTTTGCCTAGTTTGGGGTCCACCAGATACTGTTTTTGGTCGAAAAATATATATCTTATCAAATGAACGAATTTATTATTATAACTAGCTGTTGCCCGCGACTTCGTCCGCGTAGAACTTTTTATCGTCTTAGAAAATGATTTCCCTCAATACAAAATTTGAACCCTCTTTTAGGGGATAATTAAAAAAAAAGTTGATGTTCATTTTCTAGTTTGTGAACAAGTCTAAAACCAAAGTTAAAAATCTCATACTTTAAAAATGCCTTGAAATACTCAAACTTTGAACCAATTTTAACACTCTTAGGGGATGAATTTGGAAAAACTCTGAAATCAGTTTTGTAGTCTTTTAACGTACAGAATAAGACCGAAGTTAAAAATCTCTTACTCACACTTTAAAATTTTATTGCTCGCCATTTAAAATTTGAACCCCCTTTTAAACCCCCTTAGAGGTTTAATTTTTCTAATCGCTGAAAGAACTTTTTTCGTAAACTTTTAAGTCTCTAGCTCAAAAAAAGTGTTGCCCATACAAAGCTTTCTTAACCCCCTTAGGGGTAGAATTTTCTAAAACTCTGAAAGTACTTTATTATTAATTTTAATAAGTAACATTTTGAATAGTTTTAAGTCTAGTAAAAAAAAAAGTTTTTCCCACACAACACTTCTTAAGGATCTTAAGGATCCCCTTAGGGATGGAGTTTTCTAAAACGCTGAAAGTTCTTTTTTAGTATTCTAATAAGTAATATTTTTGCAAAGTTTTAAGTCTAACTCAAAAAAAAGTGTTGCCCATGCAAAGCTTGCTCTCCTTTTTAACCCTATTAGGGGTGGAATTTTCTAAAACGATTTGTGTTCTTTTTTTGTATTTTAATAAGTAATCTTTCTACAAAGTTTCAAGTCTCTAACTCAAAAACATAAACTTTCCCTGATAAAACTTTGCACCCCTTTTTATCCCCCTTAGGGATAGATTTTTTCAAAACGCTGAAAGTCTTTTTTTTTGTATTTTTATAAGTAATCTTTCTACAAAGTTTTAAGTGTCTAGCTCAGAAAAAGTGTTCCCCATACAAACCTTGCACCCTTTTTTAACCCACTTAGGGAATGATTTTTGTGTAACGCCGAATGTAGTATTTTTCATGTTCTAATAAGTAATTTTTCGTCAAAATTTTAAGTCTCTATTAAAAAAAAATATGTTTTTCCCATACAAACTTTGCACCCTATTTTACCCCCTTAGGGGTGAAATTTTCCAAAACGCTGAAAGTACTTTCTTTGTATTTAAATAATCTTTCTACAAAGTTTTAGGACTCTAGCTAAAAAAAATAGTTTCCCACATACAAACTTTGCACCCCTATTTTAGCCCCCTATTTTTAGGGGTAGAATTTTCTAAAACGCTGAAAGTACTTAATTTGTATTCTGATGACTAATCTTTCTACAAATTTTTAAGTCTCTATTTAAAAAAAATATTGTTTCCCCCATACAAAATTTGCACCCCTATTTTACCCCCTTAGGGGTAGATTTTTTTAAAACACTGAATCTAAGTACTTTATTTGTATTCTAATGAATAATTTCTCTACAAAGTTTTAAGTCTCTATTTAAAAAAAAAGTAGTTTTTCCCATACAAACTTTGCACTCTATTTTACCCCTTTAGGGGTAGAATTTTCTAAAACCCTGAAAGTTCTTTATTTGTATTCTAATGACTGATCTTTCTACAAAGTTTTAAGACTCTATTTAAAAAAAAAATGTTTCCCCCATACAAACCTTGCACCCCTATTTTACCCCCGTAGGGGTGGAAATTTCCAAAACGCTGAAAGTGTTTCATTTGTATTCTAATAACTAATTTTTCTACTAAGTTTAAGTCTATAGCTCAAAAAAAAAAGGTTCTCCCATACAAACTTTGCACCCCCATTTTACCCCCTTAGGGGTAGAATTTTCAAAAATCCCTTTTTATCCCTAGCTCACATTATAAAAGCAACATACTGTGCAAAAATCAACTCTCTAAGATTAGTATAGTTTCGGCTGTGCGTTGATGAGTGAGTGAGTGAGTGATTGAGTGAATAAGTCGGTCAGGACATAGGCATTTATTATGTATAAATAGATAGAAGATAATGAAACTCCCATTCAAATATCTCAAAAAATTATGAAGCTACATCCGTTTTAATGTCGCTTGTTAGAGTGAGAAAACGATGAGGGACTGTGACGTCAATATACTCGAGCGTCATAGTAAAAAACAATCGTTTCATATGAAGGTGCGTTTTGCGGAAAAGGGACAGAACATACCCCCTCTTAAAACTTTGGACTCTTATAACTTAATCATTACCTATATAACCTCTTGCTTTGTTTTTTTCTCCATTTGACTATATTTATTTTAAATTCTTTTTCGAGAAAATACATTATGATTATTTACCATATTTTCGATTCCTGAGCTATAACCACGAACTTCGGAATTTGAAAATATTCGGGTATCTCTATCTCTATCGCACTAACCATACTCGAGTTACAGGGATGCAAATATATGAACATTGAGTATCGGTTTTCGTGGTAGCGCCGCAGGTACTTTGGCTGAATGCGCCGAGCGCGTGCCATTGTCATTCAAAAAAAACAAATTCGTGTTAATTATATTGTTCAAATTTGTTGATTTCATTTATTGAAATTACGACATAAAACGACATTTGCGCATATAAGTTCTCATATCAGAATCGAATATTTTTTTATGGTTTATATTTTAGCATTTGTCTCGTAAAGGTCTATCGTAGACGGGATTTAAATTATTAATAAGTGAAAGGCAAAGCAATTCCGCCATTTTGACGAAAATTTGACGGTTCTTATAGCTGACAGTTGGAGCAGCGTTTGATTTCAATAAAAATAAATGAAAAATTAAATGAAGTCGTATATTTCGGAAAATTAATTAACTGTCGCAGTCGGATAAAAACTATCCTAAGTTGCAGCTAGAATAATAATGTACCTATATAAAATGTTTCATATTTTTCCGTTCATGGGATGCTGAGAACATTCGAACCGCGCAAAGCTTAGTTTTAAACTGGCTGATTCTTTTTTTAATTTAGAGATTTATTATAAGTGGAGATAACTAACTATATGACTTTTTGTTTCGGAGTGGGGCATCGTGGGAGTTCACAATCAACCAATGTGATGAACACAATATGACCAGTGACCCTACTATTTATTCCATGTGTGGGGTGTGAAAATAAATATTTATTGTACCTAGTAATAAAGTACTGACTCGTATTCTGAGATTTACATGGTCTAAGATCGCAAAACCTAGTGCCAATTTCTAACGCTCCACCGTCTCCCAAACCCCTGAGACAATAAACACTTTTGTAAGCAAGCTCGCGTTGCACGGTCAATTTATTCAGAAGCGCCGAGCCTACCTAGAATTATGGCCTTATCATATAAATAAGGATTTAAAGGAGCATCAGAATAAATTCCTCGGAGCCTCGCCGTATTATTTTACGTGCAATTTGTTTGTTTTTATTGCTGCGGGGGATCTTGTCGCTTTAATATTCGAACACTTGCTTTTGGTTTTAAATCTCATTGAAATGGGGGCGAATCATATGTAGGTATGTATAATTTAGCTACGTGTCACGTTCTTGTGCCCATATTCAATACTTTTGGTTTGATATATATAAGATAAGGTCCCAACACTTGACATTTCAATCTTAATTCAAAAGAATAGTTATCAACTATTAGGCATTGAGGTGTCAAACATTAGAACGTTTACCATATAAGTAGAAAATTTTATTAAAAGCCCGTTCTGTAGTTTCGTCGTGAAATAATAAGAAATCTTCACATTTCATTTACTCGCAGAAATCTATGTGAAATGTGCTTTGGTTGTAATATTTGGTGAATAAAAATAAGCCGAATTTTTATCTTCTTTGTTTTTGTTTTTTTTATTAGGTATAGCATAATAGGTACGCGTACCTATTATGCTTACTACGTACTTACGTACGTTTGTATTCTCATTAGGCAGGGCACATGAAATTGAATGATTGGTGCTCTTTTAGCAATTCCAGTTTTAAAGATGAAGAAAGAAAGAACGATATTTTTATTTCCGGCCCTAGAAAAAGAGTACTGAGCAGATATTAATGCTGGGGACGGTACGGTACACAAATATGTCAGAAACGGCCGGTTGGATGCATTCAACGCAATAGCAAATCGATGATACTGAAATAATTGAAATGTACAAGTATACTTTGGCGTGGCAGCCACAATATTTGATGAAATTGTTATAATTACAATTTGAAGGTATATGTGGTAGGTACTTTGGTGAGCCGGCCATAATTACGTTATAGTATGAATCAGAATTAACAGAATTCAAATTTCACGGTATTTAATTGTGGCTCCTAGCTCTATAATTATTATTCTCAAATCAAAATCGGACTTCTAATTAACGATTGCATCCGATATTCACGCTAATGTTTGATTTCAATTTCGTGTTTTCATACGAATCTCTTTGTACAATGTGAACATCTAGTGTATTAATATAACACTAGATGGCGCTGATCTCTCCGAGTTAATTTCTACATCGTGCTATAGAGTTTTTTTCTCTATTTATATACATTTCTGCCGACGTCTAGACCAGGTTGAATCGGTTCTTGTCTGATCATCTAGGCGCTTAGTTCTTTCGCGACGCCAATAGACCACTCAGAACCGGAGAGTGATTTTTCATTACATTTATCATAAATCATAAATGCGACTGTTACAAAATTTAAATACTTAATAATATTTTAAAGAGGTACCTAAGCTTTGTGAGTTTGTAGCGATGTGTAGGGAGTAATTTCCGGAACTACTCATCCGATTTCAAAAATTCTTTCACCAGACCTATATTGTGTCCTCGTGGCTTTGCTTGCGTTTGGATCACGCGATATCCAGTGTTTTATAAAAGCATCGAACCTTGCGAGTTTCTTGCATCGACGCTTCCTTGAGCCAGTAAGATTGCTTGTGGAGGTTTTGCAGGATCTATTTCAATATTGACTTAAGCAGGTACTTCTATCTAAAAGGCGGCAAGGCGGCAAGTGGGGGGGGGGTTTTAGTGGGTACACCGTGGGTCTCATTCGCTCATACGGGAGTCCCACATAACCACTCGGGTCACCCCCTGCACCCGGGTGGTATGCGTAACGCATTTTCCCCCCCTAAACAAAGAAAATGTTTGTTTTTCAATAATCCTATAAGTAAAGTAAACTATTTTAGAAAAAAATGCATTAGGTCTAGTGATTAGGTCTAATGAAACATTAGGGCTAAAGTTGTTAGGTCTAACAAGGGAGAACCATATTTCTATTTACAGTTATGTATTTAGCTAAAATCCTAGAGAGGAAACATTTTGTTCAACTTTTTAAAACCGTATTATTTCACTAACTAATGTTTAACACGGACAGTCGATTTCAAAGATACCCATACATTTTTGCCTCAGTAAAATGGAATAAGGTGCAAAAGTGAAACGTAAGTACCTCAATCGGTATATACTCTCTTTCAATTTGAGTCAATTTAAATTCGTATCTAAAACATGTCATTGGGTTTTAGTTCGTGTCGTTGCCCGGGGCATGCCCAAGCCGACGGGTGCAAAGTTGGCGTAATTAAATAGTGATTAAGGAAATAATCGAGTTCACACAGGGGGACTCCGCAAAATTGTATGTAATATGAGCAAAATCAACAGGAGGCTTACTCACTGCCTTGGCTGAGTCTCTTATACAAACACAATTATTCTCACGACCTCAAAATCCATGATTGCATATTTTTCACCAGTTGGTGTGACAGTGCATAACCACCACCACCACACCAAAAACACCATACTAAAAATGTTGGGCGACAGACACGACAGTCCTTTGCAAAGGTACCTACTGGGTGTCGGCAATAATAAATCCTCACTCTGAGAAGGTTTTTTGTGTAAACTAAACATTTGCTTAATTGATACTTACAATGAACTTGCTCCCACCATTGTATTTTAATTTAATTTATGTGATAACTAACCTAAGATATGTATGTACACCACTGTGGACCCCAGCAGTTGTCTTAAGGACATTTTTTATTTTTCTTATACCATAATGTTTTTGGCTTGTACAGTGTCTTTAACACCCTACAAATACGAAACACGTTGAAAAATTGTACTTGTAGCTATTTTAAATATATCCAAAATGTAAATAAACCCGAAAAACCTATCATTTAACATTAGATTTACCACATTTTCTTGGTTTTTCTGGCTGCCGACCCTCAATTTTTGCCTGTCCACCTGTGGAAAGCCAACTTCAAGTATCGATTCGATGTATTAGGACTTGTATATTGTGCCTGGAAATACTTGTTTCTGATTGTGGAAAACATGAATTTTCCTAAATCAATATTATAGTATTTTTTACATAATAAACTAAAATTAATCTTGTCCAGTGATTTTGGGAAATGTCCACATTCCGTTCCGATGATTTTGTGGGAACGAGGTATTTTTATTACCAAATTAGGTGTTTATTTTGATCTAGCATCACATATCGTTACGTAACATCATTCGTTTTGTTTACAAACTGTCAGTAGTGGCTAGAAATGGCGGGCGGACGGTGCACCGAGTGGTGGCCCCAAAAAATAGAGACCGGGTTCCGTTACAAGATTATGAAGGTTCCTATTATTTTTCTGCTAATGCGACTCAATTATCTTAACTCCGTTACTATTTGTATGGTAAAGTAGCCCTCTTAAGTAATGGAAGGAAGCCTATTCAAATAAAATGGTACACTTTGAAAAAAAATGCCCATAAAGAAATTATTTATTATTATTATTAATTTTTTTTGTGTTATAATTTTGAGTCACTCAGGTATCGCTGTAGATAAGACATACGTCACATGCTGAGGATATGCGAGTTCGAGAGTGATAGATGCAATCTTATCCAAAGCGTTATGTGAAAAAATGGCAACCATGATTAGTATACGCCCGCTGATTAACTTATTCCAGTAATAGACTACCCACGAAAAAAAACGTTTCGATAAAAATACTTAATATTTTGTGCCGATACTGATTTCTTTTTTTTGCTACCCCTATTTACAATATCACTAAGCTAAGCTACTTACTGCAGCTTACTGATATCGTGCCGTCTCCGCTCCGAGAAATCAAGAAGTCGCCTAAATGTACGCGCGTAGCAAAGAATCTGTTATGACTTGACTGACAGTTGATACTAACAGCTGACAGCATATTTATATGGTCCCGCCTTCGCACCGACAAATTAGCAAGTCGCCTTGTAAGCCCAGCAATGAACAGCAAATTGTTGTCAGTTGATAATAGGGAACATTACTGCAATGTTCTGCCGCCAGAGGCAGCACTAACACTAATAGTAAACAGGGATTCACACACACATGCAAAATTGATTGTCAAATGAGTGACAAGGATGCTTGCATAGACAATACCGCAAGTGCGAACGAGATACAATGTCAACGCTGCTAGTGTCGCCACCTACGAAGAGTTTTGCGTAATGTTCCCTATTGACACATTGGTGCTACCTGAACATTGGCCTGCAAGTTACTTGATCACCCCTCTGGTGGTCACATGACTTTTCAAACGCAAGTTAGGAAACTCTACTGTCATTTTCCCGAACAAAAATTGTCATTTAGACCAACCTGACGCGCGTAAAATGCGTTACGTGATCGACCATCAGAGCTCGAAAAGGTGAGCTAGTCTGATGTAATTTTCGTCATGTTTAGATACCTACGTATTAATATTGAAACACCCTGAAAGTAAATATTAATACAAAACAAAACATTATTCATCAGTATTAAACTGCTTATAATCACAATGCATTGCAAAAAGCGTACCGACCAATCTTTTTAGGGTTCCGTACCGAAAAGGTAAAAAAGCGGCCAAGTGCGAGTCGGACTCGCACATGAAGGGTTCCGTTACATAAATTGCTTTTTTCAACACACCTGCTCGTAAAGTAGGTCTTATTACAGCGTATTTACACTGATAATGCAGAATATTACCCATGCCGTGCCTTTTACATTACATTATCGCACTAGTGCCTTTTCATTACATATCTTTTTAAATATTAGCAAAATAATGCAGAAATTACCCATGCCGTGACTTTTACATTACATTATCGCACTAGTGCCTTTTCATTACATATCTTTTAACATTTTCATTTTTTTTTTTTTTTTTTCCTCGCAAATGTGTTGAAAAACGTCGTATGAAACACGTGAGCATTGGTCATTACACTTCTCGTCTCCATTAAGCCTTCGCCTTCGGCTCAGGCTTAAAAACCGACTCGAGTGTGATGACCAACTTAGCACACTTGAACATAATGTACTATTACGATATATGACGTATTAAAAAAAAACTACTTCCTAGATCTCGTTCAAACCAATTTTCGTTGGTAGTTTGCATGGTAATGTACATCATATATTTTTTTCAGTTTTATCATTCTCTTATTTTAGAAGTTACAGGGGGGGGGGACACACATTTTACCACTTTGGAAGTGTCTCTCGCGCAAAATATTCAGTGATGTTAGAAACCTCCATATCATTTTTGAAGACCTATCCATAGATACCCCACGTATGGGTTTGATGAAAAAAAAAATTTGAGTTTCAGTTCTGAGTATGGGGACCCCTAAAACTTAACGTTTTTTTTCGATTTTTGTGTGAAAATCTTAATGCTGTTCACAGAATACATCTACTAACCAAGTTTCAGCAGTATAGCTCTTATAGTTTCGGAAAAAAGTGGCTGTGACATACGGACGGACAGACAGACAGACAGACAGACAGACGGACGGACATGACGAATCTATAAGGGTTCCGTTTTTTGCCATTTGGCTACGGAACCCTAAAAAGGAACCCTTATGGTGCGACTCTGTCCGTCTGTCCGTCTGTCTGTCACAACGTTAAATATCTCCGGAAGTAATCGATCTATCAATTTGAAATTTAGAACAACTGTTAAGAAGGTTAAGACACGTGTATGGAAAATGAAAAATTTCAATATACATTTTTACGTGGAATATCATATAAAAGAGTTGCACTTTCTAAAACCGTTTTTTTTTCTACAGAGGTTAAATTTTGATTAAATAAGGAAAATGTTGAAAAAAATACCCCCCCCCCCCCCCCTTATTGCCAAAGTTTATCAACCAACCATTCAGAAATACTTACGTATGATTAAGAGTAACATAAATAATACAGGAAAAATAAAACGATACCTAAGCTCTATCTAGCGTATTTTTTTTGTTTATCAAAAATAATTTCTTTGTAATTTAACTACTTTTGTATGTAGTTAAGGTCTTCAAATTCCTATGGAATTATCGCTAAAGTCCCTTCTTTTACTTAAAAAAAAAAATTTAATCGGTAAGCGTGATAAAAAAATATCGCTGATAAACAAAACATACTAGGCTGCAAGTTATTTGTACCAAAATGCAGATGGCGCTATACAACGGTAACTTCTACTATGAGCTGTTGAGATTATTTAAGAATGAATGGGGTCCTGACGTGACGCGCATGGAATATGAACGTTTGAACGGAACCCTGGGTGCGCGTGTCAGACTCACACTTGATCGGTTTTTTTTATTCTTAAGCTTACCTATGTTTCATTCACATTTCGTAGATTCTAATTCACTTGTGTTTTAACGGCGACGTAACACTCGTAGCATAAAGGCACCATCAACAAAATCATTTCATTAGTAATTAAATTACACATTGGACAAATATTATATTTATTGACAATAATGTCCATGTTAATATATAAACTCTCGAAACATCTCACCCTTTCCGAGCTCTGATAATCACCCATCTGGTATCAGAGTATGAACCCACCAAAACAGTAAGTAGGTACTCACTTGTATAAAGTGACGTAACGCGCCAACTTGACTCCGCATTAAACCTCGACGTAATTAACGATACTATAATATACAGCTTCCGTCAAAAAGTTCATGTACAAAGTCAGCTCCGTACCTCACTAACTCAGTAACGGGAATCACAAATATAAATGTAATATTTATCAACTATAATTTTTTTTTTCGAAACGGAACTTTAACATAAAAATATGGTTCTCCCTTGTTAGACCTAACAACTTTAGCCCTAATGTTTCATTAGACCTAATCACTAGACCTAATGCATTTTTTTCTTAAATTAGTAGTTAAATTTACATAATATTGGATTATCGAAAAACAAACCTAAGGGGTAATCACGTAACGTTCCGAATGCGCGTCGCTACAATTTAACTGTCAATTTTCCATATAAAAAGCGACATTTAGACCTACCCGACGTTCGTACAATGCGTTACGTGATCGACCTGCTGAGCTAACCTTATGACTTCTATTTGATGATATTCAAAGAAAACAAGAAAAGTTCACTGTTTCGAAGATCTAGTGATTAGGTCTAGTGAAACATTATATCTAATGAAACATTAGGGCTGTAGTTGTTAGCCGTTAGGTCTAACAATGGAGACCCTAAAAATATAGGTAAGGTGTACATGTCATAATTATAGTAAAGTTTTGCAGTTGGCCGATGTTTTATCCATGGCGATAAATATTACCTAAAGGTATTTTATAATTGAATTTGTTAACTACTGAGTAGATTTAACCTTGGCAACAAAGAAGAGTTCAAAAAGGCGAAAAAGATGCCTATAGAATAATATCCTGACTTTAGAATCTGCGATGGTACCTATCAAAATCCACTCGTAAGGCCTACTACATATAGGTAATAGCTTACCACAGTCCTTGCGGAGTACCTAAGTAATAGTGGTGCGTGCCTCCCGCACGTCGCCCGCGCCCCGTCATCGCCAAACCCCTGCACCCGCGCACCGCGCAGGCGAGGACTGAGTTAACGGTTAAGGAAGTGGAAACTTCCAAGCTGCCCCGCTGTTCTGTAACTTGCTTTAAGCTCACCTCGACGCTCACCCACAAATATATCTTGACGCCGCAATTCGCAGTAACTTAGCGTAGGTAGAGGTCTAGTTTCATCAGACGTGGCGGTTGGGGTGAGGCGCATGAGCCCTTTAAGAATAACAGCACAGATAGCAGATGGCACCCTAATGAGACGATTATTTTTTGTAATTAAGATATCTCGGGTCACAGTTCGTTTTCGTAAGACTTAACTTTGGTTCGACACATTGTAACCAGCACTGTTGATTAGTTCAGTCGATTTTTATAAACCACTAGCGAAAATGACTAGTTTAAGAGTAAAGGATGATTCACGCTAAAACGGGCCGTCTCCGGCCCGGGCCGTTTTCTAAGAAAAACGCGGCGTTTTTGCGCGGCTGACGTCATACCCAAGCCCGGCCGGGCCACGGCCGAGGCTCGGAAGCGGCTCGGTGTCGGCACGGCCCGGTCGCTCAACTGTAACACCACCGTTTGACGGCCGTTCTACCGCCAACCGAGGCTCGGAAGCAGCTCGGTCCCAGCCCGGCCCGGAAACGGCCCGGAAACGGCCCGGTTAACTATAACAACACCCCAATGCCCGGTCTCGGCTCGGGCCCGGCACGGACATATACATCAAAAATACGAAGGCTTGTTAGCTGTCATATATGAATATGTGAAATATGGTAGTCCATCTAACCTTGCATTTTGTCGGTTTACATTATGTGATGTTGACCTCAGAAAAAATAGTTTAGCACATGTAAAGGTTTATTACAATAATACACTGACCGAATTTTAAGGGCTATTGTACATTGTTAGATATTTTTGTATGAGGCATCTTATGAAGAGAAAACATAACGTCTGATTGTTCTAATAGGTAATTAAAATAGATATATTTACATTGTATTTAACAAAAACCAGTCAGATATTTAATTATGAGTGACTAGTTTCCGTTTAACTTCGTCCGCGTGAAACTCGTTTATAACGTTATAAAGCTACATACTAACATTTGCCCCCTTTTCTCCCCCTATAAAAATAACATATGTCCTTCAAAAGGATTCAATCGGTTCAGAGATTTAAGCGTGAAAACGTAACACACAGACAAATATATTGCCAGAGCTTTCGCATGTATAATATAAGTTAGGATTTAGGCTGGGCACAAACGTTCGGTATCCGCGTATGATTTCTGCATGGTAGGAAACCGTACGTGGAACCCGAACGTTTGCGCTCAGCCTTAGAACTTAATTTGTTGTTCCGTTATCAAACTGAATATCCAGAAGTAGCTTCTGGTTGTCTAACTGGTTATACTAAATACAATAATAAATAAAACAGGACAAAGTATAATTTTATTTTTATTTTTGCAAAACTTGGAAAATCACAATATCTGACAGATTTGACATGGTGTTATGTGTAACACACGGCTATTAGTTTTTTTTTAATGCTTAGCTCATTTACAAAAACGCGTTCTTATTATTAGGTAAATATAACAACACATATGGGCAAAGAGTGTGGTCTAACTACCTACCCTTTGTATTAAACAGCTTTCCCAAAACTATTGTAGAAAATATAGAAAGTAAACCTACAAAAACTAAAAATATAATTAAGAAAATGTTCATTATGGCCCCCAGTAGTAACATAGATAAATATAACTAGTTATTAAGATAAAAAAGTTTAGTAAATAATCTTAAATATTAAAGATTGTACTAAATGTAACTGATATAAACAATTTAATCACAGATCTGAAAATAAACAGTTCAAATTTTTTTTTTTTTTAGGTAAATTACAGTTTTTGTTCTGATATCGCCTTGATTTACTCGTGCCTAAGATTAGTCAGATAGATAGAATGTGCGGATAGATTTCCATCTTCCTAGAATGAGCAGATTTTTTAAACGCCATTCATCACTGGCAAAAAAAAGACACCTTAAATGCAGATAAGTATATATTTCCCCTAGTAAATTATACACTTATCTGCATTTATATCAAACTCGTACCGTGCGTTCAGGGGGGTCTATCCCAGAAGTTCTATATTTTCCAGTTCCATATGGATCTACCGGGATATTCATTTTGAAGGAAAATTTCCAGAAGTACCATATGGAACTAATGGTTCATATTCCCCTGTTCCACCTAACCCTACCGGGTTGTCTCCACTGGTAGGGATGCATGGAATTTTTTTCATATCAATCGTCTACCTCTGCTAACAAAGTACAAACTTTGTCTATACATATAACTCTTAAAATATCAAATGCATAAGCGTGCCTTTTACGTTCATAGTAATGTTTGAACGCTGTTAATCGTGTAGGTACAGTCACAAAATAGAAATAATAAATACTTAAAAAAAATGGTCAAATAAATTGTTGGAGAATCGAAATACAACTGATTCACCCTAGAGCACATCTCCGAAGATAGGTAGGTACTCAACTGATTTAAAACTAAAATAAAACCAGGTGTAAAGCCTAGTATATGGAACTATTGGGATCATTTGTTTGATATTTACAAATGTACCGATAGTTCCATATGGAACTAGAAAATATGGAACTTCTGGGATAGACCCGTTCAGAGCGACAGAAAATTTCCGATTTCCGCTTTTGCTAGTCTGAGTAACATGCATGTGAACTAACCTTAACCTAGGTTAGCGAATAACATTACTTGGAAATCGTAACCAACCTAACGGCTCGTAACGTAGCCCAACTAACCTTATCCGGATAAAACCTGATGACAGCTAAGTGTTTTGTCTATGGCCATGACTTGATGTCAAAGTCAAGTGCCATTATGAAAGCTGTAAGTAATCCAATTTACCGTTGGAATAAAAAACAACACCAATAGTTTTATTTACAACTTGAATAATAAAGTATAGTAGGTAGGTAAACTTATTGAGTAGTAGATTGGCTGCGATTGGCCGCCTGCTGACGGAGAAGTGATGGCATGGCAATAATGGCATCCGATAGGTCATCGTCTTTTCGCCGTGCCATGTGTGAAGAAATTATTTCCATCCGTTGACAGAGAAGTAATGGCATCCGATGGGCCATCGTCTCTCCGCCGCCGTTACATGTGGTGAAGCAGTTGGGTCTACCCGCTGGCAGAGAAGTGATGGCATCATGCTACGTGTGATGATGCTGTATCGAAAACCAGCTCGTTTGGCTATCAGCCTGTTGTGGCTGCAGTATTGTATCATCTAGACCGGCTCACGTTGCTCGTACATGTAACAAGAAATAAAACATCCTAAGTAAAGTTTTATTCAGTGAATTAAATAAATGCAGGGTTCTTTTAGTTTTATTTTTCGTAGTGGAATATTAATCAAACTCAATACAGCAAGTTCTTTTTCATAAAGCAAGACTACGCGATAACGATAAGCAGTAAAAATAGATAATGCTGCAAAATTTAAGCTTTTAAATAAACCGTAAGTGAATGAATCGTCTTATAATTATTAATCGTATGGCGGTTTCACACTGGTAAATATATGTATTCGTATTGATGTCGCTGATAGAGTTCCAGTGTGCGCTGCGAGGTTCAGAAGGAACAGTGCAGCTGCCGAGTTTGTTGTCTTATAATAACAGCATACTATAGATATATATAATTATAACGCTATCTCCGGAAAGAGTAGCTAAACCTATTATTTGCAGTTATACCTACCTATGTACGAGTACCTATCTTATCCTACTATTGCTCAGTAGGTATGCGGTGTTGTGTTGCTGGTGACATGTAAGGTCGCCAGAGCTCCCGAGACTGTGTTGTTTCTGGCTTGTGTTATGGCCGGGTTGATTCTTGCTAACAACGGAACGAATCCTCAAATCGATAAAGGGTCGGCACCGCGTCAGTGATGATTCTGGAATCGCATCAGGCAGACCGTATGCCTACAAACTAAAACTTCTAAAGCTATCTCTCTCGGCATATCGTCAAACAATACTATTAAACCCAGTAACAGTAAGGGTCCTTTTGCGTACAGAACCCAAAGAAGACAAAATGAGAACTTCCTCGGATAAATGGTTCTGGATATTGCCCCCTACATACAAACTTACAAAGCACAACCACAACCTCACAATCTCACAGACTTTTCCTCTGTATTATATTACTTGATCCAAATTTTGACGCTGAAGTGTATTTAATTTCTCTTTGCAATCCAAAAATGAGAGTGGACCATAACAGCGTTCATCATCATCCTAGCGTTATTCCCGGTTGAACCCTAAAGGAGCTCGGGGTCCGCTTTGACATCTAATCCCAAGATTTGGCGTAGGCACTAGTTTTACGAAAGTGACTGCCACTGACCTTTCAAACCAGAGGGAGATCTAGACCTTATTGGGATAAGACCGGTTTCCTCACGATGTTTTCCTTCACCGAAAAGCTAACGGTAAATACTCCGTAATAAGTTCCGAGAAACTGATTGGTACGGGCCGGGATTCGAACCTACGACCGCCGCTTGACAGCCACATGCCTGAACCGGCAACAGCATTAAAAAAAATAATTTATGAGTACCTACTACTTTCTAAGCTAGAGCAATATTTAGTCCCATTCTGCTAATATACTTCGACTCGGTTCTATAAAGATGCGTTAAACCCACAGATTAATATAAGGAGATCGGATATACCGGCCAATTTGTATTGAGTACGCCTGTCGCAAGTTTTACCCACACAAAGCACAATTAATTGACAAGACAAAGCACGCACACTTCTAAAGCACACACACTTGTATACCTACGCTTTTATTGGACAATACACGCGCATCATATCAGGCATTTTGGGAAGAAACGTAAATAATATTCTTTGTGATCAGCACGCGTGCACACTCGGTAACAACGGACGGTGAACTAGCGGCAGAGTATGCCCATTGAGCTAACAACTGCGACGCGGCCACCGGCGGCTTGTGCTCTCTCTAATATTCTATGCTCTGAGGTTAAACCATATTTCTCAGTACATCATCACTTACCCAGTACTCACTGCAACATTATGCTGAGTCTAGCCCCTTTTTTAGCATCACACGTTGTTATGCCTTGTTGTTTTTAGGGTTCCGTACTTAAATAGTAAAACGGGACCCTATTACTAAGACTTCGCTGTCCGTCACCAGGCTGTATCTCAAGAACCGTGATAGCTAGAGAGTTGAAATTTTCACAGATTATGTATTTCTGTTGCCGCTATAACAACAAATACTAAAAATAAAATAAAATATTTCAAAAAACGTGATTTTTTTGCCGTTTTTATAGATAATGGTACGGAACCCTTCGTGCGCGAGTCCAATTCGCACTTGGCCGGTTTTTTAAGTTTGATTAATACACTGAACCAACTTCCAACCTACAGGAATCCTGGGCATCTGAATGGGAGTCAAGATCTCTTCCTGATGATATCTTCAAGCCTAATCCCAAGGCACGACCTACTGGATTTGAAGAGCCCCGACGCGTTTGGTGCATGCTGAATCGGATAAGGATAGGAGTTGGGAACTGTGCTTACTTATGGCACAAATGGAACTGGTGCGAATCAGCAGTGTGCCGGTGTGGAGCTCCCGAGCAGACTGTTCACCACACGGTATTTGACTGCCCTCTAACCAAATACCACGGGCAAGTGGAGGATTTTAAAACTTTAACTAAAGACGCGGTAGCGTACTTGAAAACCGTAAATCTTTGAAGTAGAGATATAAAAAACAAGCCATACGATAAATAATAATACACTGCGTGTATAAAATGTGATGTATGACCCTTTGAACGCCAAGAACCTATAAAGTGGTCGTGTGTCGTCGTGCCCCTTACGCCAAGAACCCCTATAGCGGTTATGACGTCCGCTGTCAAAGCAACCTTCAGTCTTTCATATAAGGTTCATAGTCACTCTCTTATGGAAAAACGGTTGGCGTGTCAGTGACACTTTAGTACGTGAATCATGGCGTTCAAAGGGTTAAGCTTTTCCATGTCTACGAAAATAAGGTTAAACGGGCTTTATAAAACAGGGGCTTAATATATGTAGATTATTATTATAGATTAGTACGTACCTATTTTTAGCAGCCAATCTTAAGCTGGCGTGGGTTGTGGGTCTTGAAATCATCTTTCGTGTTTTACGGTTCAACTACTTTCTTAAGTAGGTACCTCAACTACGCGAAAAGCTATAATAATACACTATGCTGCAAGAATAAACAGTAAGTGAATCAACCAGCTATATACAATACACAAATACCTACAATATATATAATTATAACTAGCACATTTGAAGCAGGAGCAGCCCAACTGGAGTAGTGCCTTCACCTTACAGAAGACCGTAGTCATAATAAGGCCACTACTTGCTCTGTCGGTTAGGTATGTGGTGTTGTGTTCCTGGTGGTGAGTAAGGTCGCAAGAGCTCTCGAAGATGTGTCGTGATGAGAGCGAGGGACCCGTGATCGTCTCTAGCTATCACCACAACGAATCCTCAAATCAATAAAGGGTCGGCCACACGCTTTTCATTATTCTGGAACCACATCAGGCAGACCGTATGCCTGTTTTCCACCCACTTAGTATTAAAGAATTCTTCCAAAGCTATCTCTCTCGGCATATCATCAAACGATACAACCCAGTAACAGAACAGACGGACGGAGCCTGAGTAGTTGAAGGATCCTAGGTACAGAGTACAGAACCAGAAAAAGACAAAATAATAACTTACTCCTCGGATAAATGGTGCCGCATAATACTCCCTAGCTCCCTACATACAAACTTACAACCTTACAAAGCTAATACAATCTCACAGACATTTCCTCTTTATTATATTTCTACAGATAAAAATACTTGACCCATATCAAATTTCAGTAATTCGGTACATTTTTTGACTTTACTGATCGAAATAAGGTCTAACGGGCTTTATAAAACCCGAGCTTAATGGAAGTAGATATTATATATACCTATTTGTAGAAGTCAATCTTAGGCTGGCGTTGGTTGTGGGTATTGTAAACGTCTTTCGTGTTTCAGGGTCCACTAAGTTTCGTTAGTAGGTAGGGTAGCTCAAAAACCACATGAAAAAAAATAAAATAAAATTGGTAAACACGATAAAAGAATACCTAAGGATACGTACCCCCGAACACACAAATGAATGACGTGAATGTGTGGAAACACATTCACATAAACGAAAATGATACGCATACGGAGGATTCCGTACTTCAGAAGAAACAGGTGCCAAGAGTTCAAATGATACAGCCCTGTAACAGATAGACGGACGGACATACAGGAGCCTTAGGATCAATTTCAGCCAAGGTACTAAGATGGAGATTTGACACCATATACTGACAACAAAATCTCAAAAACTTCTGTTCAAATTAAATTGCCCTATTGGATGTCATAAGGTCATAAATGTCGAAAAAAATACGTTGCTGGGGATGCCTATACCTACCCCAAAAATGCCACAGTTACCGGTCCTGCGCCAGGCGAGCGTATTTGCCTACCAGGTCATCAGTCCACCTTCTTGAGGTACTTGGTCACCACTCGAGAAACTTTCCGCACCAACGGCCATCGGTTCTACGTTCAATCAAGGCCCCGAAAATACCATGGAATCACCATCATCCTCCTAGCATTTACCACTTACCGTCAGGCAAGAGATAATTTGAAATTATAATTGGCCTGACGGTCGCATCAAATATGTTTTCAAAGGAAAAGCTTCGTCGCCAACCATGACAAACGGGGTGGTACCCGTAATTATTGAACTCGGCAAAGATCGACCAGGTATTTTAAGTATTATTATTTAATTTCTGTCCTTTAGGAATAGCTCTTTAGAGCTATTCGCAAAAATGCTGCCATATCGCTATTCCGGCCTTAAGATCCAATATCCACGTAGATAAATTTGTAATGTGCGTCAACCAAGGCCAATTAAACTATGGAAAATGATTTTTTGTGATTAAAGTATACAGAACCACTATTTGCTGGTGCTTCGATACAAAAATGCTTGCCATCTAATGCTCCAATGCAATTTGGGAAACGCCACAGCCTTTCAAATTCATCTGCAATTTTCCTCCACGTCTCTTCATTTGGCTGTGGCCACCACCTCTTTCATTAAACAAAATATTGCTCGACAAGTTTCGTTAACAATTTTACAAACGGTAGAATGACCAATTCAAAATTGAGCCAGAGTGTTTTGAATGAATCCCATGTAGTCAGGAATCTGCAAATAAATTTTACCTTAATTTATAATTTACAAATGGATTTAATTTTATAATTATTAGCATTACCTATATATATATGATTGGGTAGCATTATTTATTTAATTTGTTTTTCTCCTCAAGCGTCAACTCCGAGCGATTGACTGTTGTTACCTACAGTTACCAAACACTTATAAATACATATTATTTAGACATTCAAGTAACAATAACGCACACATTTATGTTTACACAAAATATAGACGCATTGCTGCACAGCATAAAATATAGGATCTGCCCACCTGATTGCACACAAACACAGACACCGTAGCGTATGGATACTTGCGACTTCACTAGTACCTATAATAAGCATGTTCTCAATCCTTCATTCAGACCTCTGATTACGCGTAGTTTCTACGAATCACGGCGTCAAGATATATTTGTGGGTGAACGTTGAGGAAGTTGAGCTTAAAACAAGTTACAGAATAGCGGGGCTGGAGAAAAATGCAGGTAATACACAACTCACCCACACCCGCATAGCGCATACCTACTTAGATTTTATTGAATTTGCATTTTGCTTACCTTAAACAAAGAGCTAGTCGATGTTCGGAGGATATCGGTTTCTGGAACCTAGTAATTTTCTTTTCCAAACAGTGATTAACTTTTTCATGGATAGAATCTTGGGTCACGTGAAAATAATCATAAAATTTGTCATCATAGGTCCAAAGATCTTTACACAACATTTTGAACTCTCCTCTTGCTTCACGGGAACGCCAAAGTCGATGCACGCCAAATTGTTTTGAAGAACATAGTATCTTCTTCTTCGACATTTTATTTAGCTTTGTTTATCGTATTTTATCGTATAAATGAGAGAACTTATGCAAGTATGTTGCAGTGCTGGAATAAATTACAATGACAATGACTCAGTGACAATGACAGACTTTCTTTGACATTAGAACGACGGAAACGGCCCGGTCGCTGCTCGCTGTGATTGACACGCAACGCTCGGAATCGGCCCGGACGTGGCACGGCGACCGAGCCTCGGTGTCGGCCCGGCCCCGGCCCGGTGCGAGCTCGGTGACATAACGTTTGCACAATGTCCCGGCCCGGTGTCGGCTCGGCGTCGGCCCGGAAACGGCCCGGAAACGGCCCGGTGGTCAAAGGTGTATCAAAATAAGCTCGGCGACGGCTCGGTAAGTTTACGGCCCGGGCCGGAACCGGCCCGGTCTAGCGTGAATCATCCTTAAGCTGGTTCCTAATAATTGCTAGTGCAATTTTGTTCGCAAACGCAGTACCGCAAAAGCAAGACATTCGTAAGTTCGTAACGAATAAATATTTGGGGGATATGAATCCTGTGAGTTCCAAGAAGATATTAGATGCTTTCGTGAGGAATAACCCGAATCTACCTGTGGCGCTGCGGGGTACTGAATTCGGAACGAGATATTTATTTCCCAGTATAATATATCCCGATGGTCGAGCTATGATTGAAGTCCTCACGGCTTCAAATGATTACAGAGGTAAGTGAATTGTTTTTTAACCGGTCTTTTTTAATCTGATAATAATAGGTAGATATGTTTGTATATAACTATATGTTTAATAAAAAGTTTCTGCTTACCAGATCCCTACTAATATTATAAATGGGAAAGTGTGTCTGTCTTTCGTCTGTCTGCTGTCTGTCTGCCTAAAACCTCTTCACGCTTAAACCGCTGAACCAATTTAGATAAAATTTAGACTGGAGATAGTTTGATTCCCGGGGAAGGACAAAGGATAGTTTTTATCTCGGAAATCATCCCCTCTGGGGGTGAAATGGGATAAAAGATTATATGAAGCTACGATATAAACGAGTTCCACGCGGACGTAGTCGCGGGCAGAAGCTAGTACGTGCATTATTATTACTCACATCGCAGGTTACATTTTTATTAAATTATTATTAAGTATTATCATAAGTTATCGGCTTTCTCGCGCAACGCACCAGCATTGCAATTCAGCGAGGAAATGCCGCCAGCATCCTCGCTACAATGACTCGAGTCCGAGTGCCTATTTTAGATTTGACTTAGTTTTAATTTGACATCTTGTATTACTTTA
Organism: Epinotia brunnichana; assembly: GCA_963854355.1. Classification (NCBI taxonomy): domain Eukaryota; kingdom Metazoa; phylum Arthropoda; class Insecta; order Lepidoptera; family Tortricidae; genus Epinotia; species Epinotia brunnichana. The sequence goes on from OY977941.1 coordinate 5,709,210, forward strand.
GACATCATCAATTTTAAAACTAACGTAGTTAGTAGTTATATAAGCAAGAAAACGCAAAATACTTTATTAACAAAATTTATTTAAATTTGTAAAATTTTACGGGAAATAAAAGGTTTTTTTAATTTATTAGTTATTATATACCTTACTTCATAAAATAAATGCTTTTTATTTAAGTAAACGAATAAGTAAGATCTTCTCTCAAAATCATGTCCAATACTCGTAGTGACTCAAAGTTAGCAAAACTAACGGAAAGCAAAATGCAGAAAGGCATTTACCAGTCTGCTAAGACGACTCTTTATAAAGGTATCTAGATAAGAAACAAAATAACTGTTTAACAATATCCATTTTTTCACCAGGTGATTTGGAAGTTTACTTCAACGGAGGCGAGCCGATCAACCCCAACGTCATCCGAGACGTAATAAACCTTTCTCAAACCAATCAATCTATAAGGATCTATGTGGAGAACCCGACAGACAAACAAATAATAGACGCATTCTTTACTGCAAATAACAATTTGCGGCCTTACCATAGGCCGCTAGAGGGTTGGTATTTGCGATCTGTTTTGCAAGTAAGGCGACTGTCGGACCGTTCCGCGTCGTTGTACGTTGACCCACCACAGTCCAACATCATCGGAAACTCTGTCGTGTCGTGGTGAATAAAAAAAACAGAACGTGGAGTTATATAGATATAGGTACATAATTGAAATTTTATTATAAATTTTGGATTGCTGTTAAAAATGAGCCGTTTTTATATTGCGATCCGATCGACACTTTTCTTTTAAACACTAATAACGAGAATTGTTCATTTGTTCTGTTGTATTATTATTATGTTTTTAATTTGTTGACATAAATGGAGACTAAATATTTGAGATTATTATTAAAATATTAAATGTGTGTACATTTTTGGCAATTAAACCACCTTTCCTGACTTGCCGTTTCTTTTCCAAGTTGCTTTCATTATTTTTTGCATGCATATTAACCTAATGCAATGTTGGTCGGCTCTATGAATGACCGTATTACCAATTTACCAGTCACACGTAGATATTACAAAAATCAAATGTAGATATTACACAATTCATCTTTATCATTATCAGCCTATATACGCCCACTGCTGAGCTCAAGCCTTCTCTTATGGATGATAGGAAATGGGCAGCCATCTTCGCAGATTATAATATTACCTATATGGATTCCTCGCAATGTTTTTTTCTTAACTAAAACACCCCGCTATCCTGTGACTTGTTTTAACCTCTAACCCACAACCACACAAATACAGGGTGGAATTTCATAAACTGTACATAATAAAAGGAGAAAAATTTCAGCCTATTTCATCGGTGAAACGGTGTTTTTTTTTTTTTTCTAGTCATTATTTTTTTTTTTACAGAATTTTGAAAATTTTTGTTAAAACTCGGGTAATACACCTAATTCAGACGGTATAACTTTTGATCCAATGGTCCTAAAATGAAAATAAAAAATGCAGAGTATTACCAAGGGACAGGTTAATAATTCTTAATAACAATAGAAAACCAACTAGAAGAGAAAATCCGCAAAAAAAAATATTGTTTTTGAAAAATGGCTACAAAAATTACGAATTTTAAAAGAAAAACACAATTTTCTGAAAAAAACGCAGATTTAGTTACCATTTTTTTTGCTTAGTATTAATCCTCACTTAATGCCGATTCTAAAACCGTTTTTAAACTGTCTCAGACTTTGAAAAATACCACGCTAATGGGTACGTAAATCAAACCATAATTTTATTAATTTTAATCCTCTTAAAATCCTTAATGACCGCTTGTTCCCAGGTAGTTGAAGGGTGTTTTTGGGTTGAAGGTGGAGATAACATGAGGGGTATAAAGGCATTGGGCAATAGGTCAACTATTCAGTCGTTCGCAAATCGCAATTGCTTGTCTTTGCTCGCCACTTCTTTGATTACTCCAGTACTTGTTCAGTTTGAATCATCATGCCCCGCTTACGAGAGTTTTCGCCGTTACAAATAGCCAACATGCACTATTATTATGGATTGTGCCATGGATCTGCAAGAGTTGCGTGTATCGCCTATTTGGAGCAGTATCCTAATGACGTTCCAAGACCTGCTGCTCGCCTCTTTCAAGAAGTTCATCGCCGGTTGTGCAATATTGGCCTGGGATACGGTGGCCGAGATCGCCGAGAGCCAGGAAACATAATTGATGTTGCCATAGAAGAAGCAGTTCTCAGAGACTTGTACGCGGACCCAACCACGAGTCTAAGACACTTGGCATTGAGGCACGGAATCTCAAAATTCTCTGTCTGGAAAATTTTGAAGAAGGAAGGACTGCATCCATTTCATTATCAACGGGTACAAAATTTGCAAATTGGCGATGCCCGCGTTAGGTGTGTTATGTCGACTTGGATACTTGGCAATATCAGAAGGGATCCGGAATTTACTAGAAGAATTTTATGGATGGATGAAGCAAGATTTACTCATACGGGAATAACTAACTTCAGAAATTTACACACATGGGCTCACGACAAGAGTTCGACATTTTTTAAATGAGCAATATCCCAATAGGTGGATCGGCCGAGACGGCCCCATTGGATGGCCTGCAAGATCGCCTGATATGACGCCGTTGGATTATTTTCTTTGGAGTGATATGAAGCAACGGGTATATCACAGAATCGTCAATACTGAAGCAGAATTGCACGACAGAATTTTAAATGCAGCACAGGAAATAAAAAATAATCCGGGAATGATTCGACGGGCTACGCAACAAATTCAAGCTCGGGCCACATTGTGCCTTCAAGAAAGAGGAGGTCATTTTGAACAATTAATACCATACAGGGAACGCCCTTTGCAACACTAGAATAAGTTTTTTCTTTAATAAAGGTTTATCAATCGAATTTATGACTTTTAATTAAAATACATGATTTTATTTACGCAATTTTTAGGACTACTTTTCTTCCTATTGTTTTCTCTACCTAAAACCCGATAACACCCTTCAACTACCTGGGAACAAGCGGTCATTAAGGATTTTAAGAGGATTAAAATTAATAAAATTATGGTTTGATTTACGTACCCATTAGCGTGGTATTTTTCAAAGTCTGAGACAGTTTAAAAACGGTTTTAGAATCGGCATTAAGTGAGGATTAATACTAAGCAAAAAAAATGGTAACTAAATCTGCGTTTTTTTCAGAAAATTGTGTTTTTCTTTTAAAATTCGTAATTTTTGTAGCCATTTTTCAAAAACAATAATTTTTTTTGCGGATTTTCTCTTTTAGTTAGTTTTTTATTGTTATTAAGAATTATTAACCTGTCCCTTGGTAATACTCTGCATTTTTTATTTTCATTTTAGGACCATTGGATCAAAAGTTATACCGTCTGAATTAGGTGTATTACCCGAGTTTTTACAAAAATTTTCAAAATTCTGTAAAAAAAAAACTAATGACAAGAAAAAAAAAAAAAACACCGTTTCACCGATGAAATTGGCTGAAATTTTTCTCCTTTTATTATGTACAGTTTATGAAATTCCACCCTGTATATCTTGGCGTCGCGATTCGCTGTAACTAAGCGTAAGTAGAGGTTTAGTTTTGTTAGGCATGACGGTTTAGGAGAGGCCCATTAGCGCGTTCCGAGTAACAGCAAATTAGTATAGGGACATTTTATTTATTATTATTCGTCTTCGTTATTTATATTTTATATTAATTTTTGACTTGTAATTACTGTTTTGTGTCATTATTGTTCTTCTTCTTCTTGATTTGACTTGTGCTTTTCTTATTGCATCAAATAATTTGAATTGAATTGAATGGTAAATATCTTATTTATGACATTCCGTACATAAGTTTCGACCGCCCACTGTGGGCTGAAAATCGGCGTTCATAGAAATATAAACCGAAGTCGAAAACATAATTTTTTTTCTTGAAATCGCATTATGTAGTCATAATCATACTATAAAATGAGCCTGAGGTTATTTGGACTCGTTGTAATTTTTTTATAGACATATTAATAAAGATATGTATGGAGAATAAAGTTAAAACAGGTGAAGATATGAAAGGCCATGTTTAACAAAAAATATCATTGCATATGCGTATAGTAACAATTATTTTTGATTTTTTGTTATTATTGGAATTTTTTTAAACAAAAAAAATAAATAAAAAAAATCTTTAACTTTTTTTATTTAAAATTTGTTTTGTGTTTAATTGTAACCTACGAAAGTTATTTTCACTCAATTCAAAAGAGAAACGGATAGTCTACATTATTTTTGTTTAATTTTCTACGGAGTCAATATGAAAAATTAGGAATGTCTAGTAAACTACAGAAAAATACCCCTATAATCAAAAGAAACAAACATTTTACGAGTCCACTTGTTGTAATTATATATTCCGACTCGCTAATGACATTTGTTGACTGACGCGTACGCGTAAAAACCTAGCACTTAGGAATTACTTATTACTAAATATGTGATAAGGTGTACCTATTACTAATCACCGTTCTTGTTTAAAGTCATTACAACCATATTATACTAATTAATTGTCATTCAAGCTTATTAGTGTCATTTCAGAATCATTTAATCATGTATCTCATTACGTACCTGATTGACATGTAAGTAAAGAATTTAATGACCTAATTAAAAGAAAAAACATTTACTAAATTACTTTTCGGCGTGTCAGCAATTAAATAATGATTGTGACCATTACTTCTTAGCGGGAAATAGTAGTATTTTTCCGTAGTTTACTACATAGATATTTCTAATTTTTCATATAGACTCCGTAGAAAATTAAACAATAATAAGAGACTGCATCTTTCGAATTGACTCAAAATAATTTTCCTAGGTTAAAATTAACCACAGAACAAATTAAAAAAAATTAAGTTTTTTTTTTTTGAATTAAAAATAAAAGCGCACTAAATTCTAATAATAACAAAAAATTAAATAATTGTTACTACTCGCATATGCAAGGATAATTTGTGTTAAACAGGCTTCGCCTGTTTTACCTTTATTCTCCATACATATTTTTATTAGGATGTCTATAAAACGATAACAACGAGTCCAAATGACCTCAGGCTCATTTTATAGTATGATCATGACTACATAATGCGGTTTCAAGAAAAAAAAAGATTATTTTCGACTTCGGTTTCTATTTTATGAAAGCCGATTTACAGTCCCCCTTGCCTATTGAATTACGATTATTGTTTTTGACCAAAAACGCAATACTTAAATAGCTGGTAATGTTATTATTATGGAAAGTAGCGCTCTTTTTTAGGGTTCCGTACTCAAAAAGTAAAACGGGACCCTATTACTAAGACTTCGCTGTCCGTCCGTCCGTCCGTCCGTCCGTCCATCCGTCCGTCCGTCTGTCTGTCACCAGGCTGTATCTCAAGAACCGTGATAGCTAGAGAGTTGAAATTTTCACAGATTATGTATTTCTGTTGCCGCTATAACAACAAATACTAAAAACAAAACAAAATATTTTTAAGGGGGGCTCCCATACAACAAACGTGATTTTTTTTTGCCGTACTTATAGATATTGGTACGGAACCCTTCGCGGTGTCCAACTCGCACTTGGCCGGTTTTTTTTTAATACCATGTCGGTGGCAAACAGGCTTACGGCCCACCTGATGTTAAGTGGACATGCGCGTTGCCGACCCTTTAAAAATCTTCAGAAAGCTGTTACTTCCGCAGGTGAAGATCCGTTGATGATATTCCCCTATGCCCTGCCTCTCTTGAAATGAAAAGGTAATCTTAAGTTCATAGTTAGCAACCTTGTGTCCTTGTCTAAAGTTCTGCAAAACCAAGGAGTTTAAGCTTTCATTTCTACCAACAATGTTTTCTTACAATATTGCCTCTTTAATAATAGTTCCATGCTCGGCTAAGCTGTAAATCAATAGCAATTAAGCGGCATCGATCCAGGCAAGAGTCCTCGAGCGAAGCATCCTCGGCTTGAGGGCCCTGAGCGGCTGTTATGTCACATTACATTACTACGGTAATTACACAGCTAAAATGGAGTTTAATAAAAACCGGCCAAGTGCGAGTCGGACTCGCGCATGAAGGGTTCCGTACCATTATCAATAAAAATATTTATCTTATTTTGTTTTTAGTATTTGTTGTTATAGCGGCAACAGAAATACATCATCTTTGAAAATTTCAACTGGAACTATCACGGTATCAGTGAGATACAGCCTGGTGACAGACAGACGGACGGACGGACGGACGGACGGACAGCGGAGTCTCAGTAATAGGGTCCCGTTTTACTCTTTGAGTACGGAACCCTAAAAACGTTTATACAGCGTTTAATGCTGCTTAGGCGATTTCCTGATGGGGTGGGATCGGTGTGTGGTATTTTGTACATTGACGCAAGCTTACTGATGTCGCACAGATTTCCGCACTTGGCGGTATACTGTCAGTGTGCCTGTGTGTGTTACATTTGAAATTAGAAGTAATATCATGCGCGGAAGCGGGGCGTTGCGATGGCAGTAGCTATGTAATGTACTGCTCCGCTATTCTGTAATTTGTTTTATCTACACCCATTTCATAAATTCTCTCTAATTTGTTCGGAAACCATATAATAATGACCACCATTATTACAACCAGTAACGTAACATCAGCGTTTTATCATGCTAGTATTATTATATTGTATGAAAAATCATAATAACATCGATATCGATGTTATTATGGAAATCTAGTTGGTCATGATTTGAAATCTAGTCGGCCATGGCGATGCAATGGCGGTTATTCTAATGGTTCCCGAACACATCATTGAGGATTTATAATATGTGTGTAGATAAAGTAGTGTATGTAACCGTTACTTAATTAGGCATTAAAACACTCGTGTTTAGTGCCCTTCATTATGTACAGTCACATAAACTAATATGAAGCTCACCTCAACGCTCTCTCACAAATATATCTTGACGCCGCGATTCGTGATAACTAAGTGTAGGCAGAGGTCTAGCTTCATTAGGCGTTGCGAGTGAAGAATAAAGGCCTCCACACACCGAACGCGGTTCGGGCGCGGCGCGGGTCGGGCGCGGTTGAAGCGGTTTATTCACACCGGCGTGTAGTAACGCGGGCCCGCCGCGGCAGCAACGCGGGCCCGTCGCGTGCCCGCGCGGGCCCGCGGCGGGCCCGCGTTGCTAGCGCGTTCACGAGAACGCCAAAGAGGATACGCCCGGCAGCACCAGTCGACATGTATCGTGCCCTTAGGTACCATAAGTTTGAGTTGAGTAACCGTCCGTACCGTACTTGGGTGCATTAGAACGCTAGCCCTGTGGTGATGTACGCAGACGCCTATAGCGAATACGGGTTTGCAAATTTTTTGTAAGTAAGGGAAAGAGGTTGTACTTATGTAGTAGGTACTTTCGATAATGATTTTGCATGACTAAAATAACAATGATTCTCGTTTTAAATAAATTCAACTTAAACCATAACTATGTTTTTTATTAATTATTATCAATTTAGGTAAGTAAATAACAAGTACCTACTGTAAGTCTCCATTTAAAATGGTACATGGTGTAATACATAGTATTCCTCATCGAGGTAGGTACAGTAGGTACAGCCAGCGTCATAAAGTTAGTAGCAGCCAGAGTAGCCAAATATTTCGTAACACACCCTTATTCTTACAGTAATAAAGACGTGTACCGAAATATTTGGCTGGCTGCTACTATAACTATGACGCAGACTGTACCTATATTTTGTATGACGCTTTTACCTAGAGCTTTAGCACAACTTGACTCTCGACTATAAAATAATATATTAATTTTATGCCATACGATAAATAAATAAATATTATTAGAATTAAAAGCTAATTTTAAGCGAATGTCATGAACTAGTAAGTAGTTAAGTACCGGGGTGCTATTCTAACTCGACACCACACGGGGATGTATTGTAGGTTTGATACAAATACCTAGGTTTTCGATTCGAATCGGTCGTGATGACCTATGAAGACCTTTGAGTACTGTGCCGCCAACTTTTACGCCAAACAAGATTAGGTAGACTTATCCTAAAGCGTGACCTTAGCGTGGCAAGTTTATCGCGACTGGGAGGAACACAAATGTATCCCAAAATGAAAGGGAAATTAAAACTTAATGTATGGTTATAAACAAATATGTAGATAAATAACGCTTACCGCAAGCAAATGGCTAGTCTCTCTCTGGTCGGGATTGACGATCTATAATTGGTGTCCATTTTTGTTATTTTAACTTGCAATATCTCATGCAATTCTTCAAAACTGTTTTGGGACATTCGGAAATAAGTAAAAAAAACGATCTTCGTAACTTTCCAATTCCCTACACAGGCGATGGTATTCCCCATAACGGCGTCTCGCAGATTCTTTATTCAGGTCGTGAACCCAAATTCTTTTTTTTTATTAAGAGCTAGGAGCAATAATAGGTCTTCTTCGTCGGAGTCTTCACCGTTCCACATCTTGAAGTCGACTGGTGCTGCCGGGCGTATTCTCTTTGCCGTTCTTGTGAACGCGCTAGCAACGCGAGCCCGCCGCGGGCCCGCGTTACTACACGCCGGTGTGAATAAACCGCTTCAACCGCGCCGCGCCCGACCCGCGCCGCGCCCGACCCGCGCCGCGCACGACCCGCGTTCGGTGTGTGTTTGAAGTGTAGATTCAATGTTTTACAACTTGCGCGGGCCCGCGCCCGACCCGCGCCCGCGACTGGTGTGTGGAGGCCTGAAGTCGACTGGTGCTGCCGGGCGTATTCTCTTTGCCGTTCTTGTGAACGCGCTAGCAACGCGAGCCCGCCGCGGGCCCGCGTTACTACACGCCGGTGTGAATAAACCGCTTCAACCGCGCCGCGCCCGACCCGCGCCGCGCCCGACCCGCGCCGCGCACGACCCGCGTTCGGTGTGTGTTTGAAGTGTAGATTCAATGTTTTACAACTTGCGCGGGCCCGCGCCCGACCCGCGCCCGCGACCGGTGTGTGGAGGCCTTAACACTCCTGCATTCGAATTTCGGACCGCCGCGCATTCCGCGATAGTTAGGAATAGGAAGCTGTCTTTTAAATGTAGGGCGCACTAAAAAGTACTAAAAATACATACTGTGGGATACTTTTTGATAGTTGTAGGTGGGCTCTGTAACAGGAGCAAATATTCAAAAGGACGCTTCCTTAGAGCATCTGCAGTAAGCCCTTGTGTCCCATTTATAATTTTTTTTATTCAGCGAAATTTTGATCTAAAGTAATGTATCTTGGCAACACGAGATCATAGCACAGCAGTCAATGCAGATTTTGAGGTAACATCATGTAATGAGTCATAATAGTTTTTGCATTTTTAAATGATATTTTGTGATTTTTTTTTATTTATTGCATTTTTTTAGTTTTTAAAACAAAAAGTTACTTTTAGCACTCCAGAAGAGTAAACGTTTACTTATTTTGCAGAATAAACTTTTTTTTTCAATTAAAACCTCTTGGAAATATCTGTTCACAAGCTAACCTACAGTAAATTTTTTTGCTCATGTTTTAGGGCCCACCACGTACCTATTAGCGCTGGCTATTAGATCGTGAATAAATAACTACGTACTTATTTAATGTGATGTTTATTGTTAACGGATGACGTAGTATGAAAGAAAAGCTGGATGAGTCAAAACTGTGTTAAGTAATTAAATATCATTTAAATTAAGCAGAAGATTTTCAAGATTCTCTCTTAGTGTAAGTATAAAAAAAATGGGTTTTTGTCCGATCTTGATTTGTAAGCAAAAATTTAATGTAAGACCACCAGTAGATAAAATGATTTTGTATGGACTGCTTTGAAACAACTTCCATAATGTAGCCAAAAATAATCTTGCTAATTCCTACACAAAAATATCGTCATAAAGATCACAAAATTCAGTCGTTAAACTTCATTCAAACCTTAAATGCAAAATAGAAATAACCAAATTTAGCAGGAAAATGTCCGCATAAACAGCAAGATCTTCCGATAAAATGTTAACTTGATAGCTTATTTAAAAACCGGCCGACTACGGCGAGGTAAATGCCTGATAAGTATCTTGTTCGAGACAAGGGGAGTACCAACAAAAGAGCCGTATCGTTGTTTTTCAGCTTGAGGAGAGCGCAAAAGGCTGCATTGTGATGGCCCAAGTTAAAACAGAGCACGGCCATCTTTCAAAAAAGAAGAATATTGATTTGGTTAGAATTTATAGGTACAGTCAACCAATTTGATTCCTACGCCATCGCCACCATAAAACCCTTTCATTTTAACTGTTACATCATCTTCCTCATCATATCAGCCGAAATATGTCCACTGCTGGACATAGGCCTCCCCCAAAGAGTGCCAAAGTGACCGGTCCTGCGCCACCCGCATCCATGGGACTCCCGCGACCTTTACCATCTCTCTCCTTGTGGGGGGCCTACCCACGCCGCGCCTTCCGGTACGTGGTCGCCACTTGAGAACCTTTCCGATCCAACGGCCATCGGTTCTACGTGCAAACTGTTACATAGCGACGCATTGATAATCCTAGTAACCCATGGCATGGTATGGTATTGACATAGCATTTACAACGGCAAGGTTCTATGATGTCAGTCAAGGACTTTAATTGTTGTGCCATTTAGGTGTCAACTAATATGCGCTCTTATAATGCTCAACAATTAAAGTCCGTGGCCGTAACAAATAAATTCGGGAACTCCTTGTAGGTATGTAACCATTTACCGTTATCAGGAGGGCCGTGCCGGCTTTTTCACAATATCATTTATTTATTTTTATTTATTAGTAATTATCTTTAATTTGTTTTCAATCCCAATGATATTCTTGTCACTTACGAATAACAATTTAGGTATATTTATAGCAATCTAAGAGTGAATAGGCTACTAAACTACTGAGCTACATCTTTGGCCTTGTTTTTACTATCCATGTTGTTATTATGTGAAACCAGGACCAATTGCTGGTCAGTTGTTCATAAAACAGCTTCAAAAGCACAGTCGGTTAGGAGCGATGGACTGGTAAAGCCAAAAAAAACCCTTTACGATTTTTTTTTATATTTTTTTCTTTTTTTAGGTTTCCGTACCTCAAAAGGAAAAAAAACAGAACCCTTATGGGATCACTTTGTTGTCCGTCTGTCTATCTGTTCGTCTGACCATATTTTATACTCAGGTCTAAGTAGAGTCCCTTGAAGATGTGAAAAAATCTTACTTCTAAGTTAACGTAGGTAGGTACTTTCCGTTGACCTAGAACCATGAAATTTGGCAAGTAATATCCTCTTAAGGATGACTCACGCTAGAACGGGCCGTATCCGGCCCGGGCCGTTTCCTAAGTTTCAAAAAGCGACGGCGTTTTTGTGCGGCCGAGCCATACCCAAGCCCGGCTGACCCACGGCTGGGCCGTGCCGACACCGAGCCGCTTCCAAGCCTCGGCCGTGACTCGTCCGGGCTTGGATATGACTCGGCTGCGCAAAAACGCCGTCGTTTTTCTTAGAAAACGCCCCGGGCCGGACACGGCCCGTTCTAGCGTGAGTCATCCTTAATACTACAAGTTCAGGGAAAAATCTGAAAACTATACATTTTTAATTAAATCATAACAAATACAGTATTTATTTAAAGTACGTAATCAATCATCGCGGTAGGAGAAAATTTGTACGGAACCCTCGGTGGGCGAGTACGACTCGGACTTGTCCGATATTTTTGTATTAGTTCAACTTGCCCGTGAAGTATTCAAAGCTGCGCTACGTTAAGTAGCACTAAATGTATTTTTATGTATGGTAAAATGACAGTTGAGTTGTCTTTACGCTCGTTCAAAACATTACGCAACTACTCCACTGATTTTCTGTGCATAGACTACGGATTAAGGCGTCAAGTAGACCAAACATCGCATAGGGAACACATCGTCTTCAAAAGTTACCTAATATGGCTCAAGATACAGTTGCATTAACAATATAAATATAAGTAAATAAATATAGAGAGGCCACTCTTACAAAAATTGAAGTATGATCAACTTAACCTTAGCCCAATATAAAACTTAATAAATTAAGGCTTGCGTCATATAAAAGTTAAGTAGGACAATCTCTTATGAGTTGCGACGCGCCCAAGTCCGGGTATGTGGTTGCGGGTGGCCGCTGCACTGCCGAGGACAGCTCCGTCTTACAACGAACAGTGACAATAACAGCCATCGGCTAATTCAATTCCCGTAACCCTGCTTGAATGCTCCTAGAGGACACGGTAAGTAAGTTGCGTTATTGTTAAAACATGACTACACTAGGTCAGTTTGTCATGGGTGACCTTTGGTCCTGGGTTGCAGAGAGGCTCAACATCAATGATTTAATCAACTGAATGGATTAACTGATTATTTCCGACACTCCTGAGCGAGCTCGTTTATCAGGTGGCAGTATTCACTCACATGAATATGCATAACTTCCAACGTCAGGGTATAAATAAAACATAGGTTAAACATAGGTAGGGCATAGGCCCTGCGTAGTAATGATCATGACTATATATCACTATATCGCTCCTAAGCACAAATTGGCAAAGTCTGCAAAATCTGCCTACATAATGGGTCCATCCATCTATAATAGACTGCCCACAACGGTCAGAAATGCAACTCCCATCGTCGCATTTAAGAAGAAGCTACGCATGTGGCTACTAGATTTAACTCTGTACAGTGTCGAGGAGTTTCTTAAACTACCGTGTACATAACTAATGACACTGATATGATGATGATGATGAATGGAAGCCACATCATAATTATTAAAGGTAATTTTACTGTTCAATATGACAGTAACTTTGACCTTTGAATTGTATAATGAGTTGTTTTCAGTTTGTAGTAAAACAATTAATGTATGAGTTTGTAACGAAACAATGAATGTTATTAAAATCGTATCTACTAAACTATAATATAACCATGGTCCATGTGGACGAAGAGCGGAGCTTCCCAACACAAGTATTACTATACTTACCGGGAGACGCCAGCCACGAATGTACTTTTACCTACTTTAGTAATTATGATACCTATATATTTTTTTAATGAGATTGGTTTGATTTTTGCTGATAGATTTTAGTTCAAAAAAGTTCGTAAGTACCACGACAGTGTCAAACAAGCATACGACCCTAAGATAGTGGTCACTGTGACTTCTGGACGCCTGTTAACCCAGTTCCCTGTTCATTTCTTCATTGAAGAACCCCATACTTAAAATCCCCAGGGATGGGGAAAGGATGAAAATTTTAGAAATGCCTGATTATTTTTTTGGTGATAGGAATAACCTTCCTTAGCACCAGAAAAAAGTTGCAGACTTGTCAGTTGCGTCAAATATTTTTGAAAAATATAAACAGTTTCCTCACTAACGTTTTGTGGTTAGGACGGCGAATGAGACACTTTCCTTGATCCGTCTCATATTACAAAAAATATTTTAAATATCTGACCCTGGCAATGACCAATACAGCTGCTGCAGCTGTCAATATCATTGCCAGTGTCAGTTTACCACGGATTTTAATGATATTTTTATGTAATATGTGACGGATCAAGGAAATTGTCTCAATCGCCGTCCTAACCACAAAACGTAAGTGAGGAAACGGTTTATATTTTTCAAAAATAATTGGCGCATCTGAAAAGTCTGCAACTTTTTTCTGGTGCTAAGGAAGATTATTCCTATGAACAAAAAAAAATCAGGCGTTTCTAAAATTTTCATCCATTCCCCATATCGTGCAAACAGTGCTTTGTCGTGTTTGCCATGTTGACGAATGTATTAAGGACTTAAATGTACGGTTTAAAAAGCTACAAAAATATGGCTGATTTTTAATTACATACTAAACATAATTTAAAATTTACGGCACGAAAAGCCAAATACGTAATGTCACGAAGTCCAAATACATAAACGTCCAAATATATCATTACGTCTAGTATGTTTACGAGCTCAAATACAGTTTTGCGTCGTAATGTAAAGCTTAAGCAGAATTTGACTCAGTATAATTTGCACAAAATAATACAAACACGTTGGTATTAAATGTGTCTTATCCACGTTAAATTTATGACAGATGTTATTTTATGAGATGAAACCAAAAATTATAACTTTAACAAAGACGAGAACAAAACGAAAGATGAAAAGTCAAATGGAGCTGTAAATACAAATCGGAATGAAAGAAAATGTATAAAACAAGAGCAAGTTGAAGACAGGCCAATCCGAACTTGTGGCTCGTCAATCAGCCGCAAAAACAACCACCAAACAATTGCTAAGCGAAAATAGGAATTGTTGAATTTGTTTCGTCATCCGCCCCTGATTTGTTTGACAACTTCGCATTGAGAACAGACCAACTTTCGTCAACACAGAGTGGAAACGAGCCTAAGTAATTTGAAAGAGAAATCACCAGCATCGAAACATCCGATTTGGATACTCGTGGTTCTGTGGCGTTTTGTAATGAATTTGCTCAAATGTGTATAGCAATGAGAGTTGGGGAGTGAGAGAATGTTTGTAATTTGCATTTTGTGATTGGAAGTCTCGGGCACACCTGAGCCGTTTGTCAAGCCGTACCTGCCTTGTGTAAACATCAAATATGTAAGGAATAATTCATAGCGGTCGCTTTTAGGATTTTACGTTCGAGCTGTTTTACGAGAGTTGTGAATGTTTAAGAGTGGGGAGAGGCGCGGCTGAGCGAAGCAAGTTCTGGGAACTCCAGCCAGCCAGTGAGACATTGGCAAGTCGAGTGTTAAAGCTACGGCTATGCCTAGCTACCAACTTGTTATGATATTGGTGAAACACACATACTTAGACGCATTCAAGTTACAATCGCGTGTACTTAAAGATATTATTACAGGCAGTTCGACCAACCTAGAAACGACTTTATTCCAAGATTAAAATATATTTAATTTTATACATCCTTTCAATAGTTCCGCGTTGCAATAACTATTATAATATGAAGCGACTAAACCTGCCCTTGCAACCATGGTGCAGAGCTTGAGCAAAGCAAAGACGTTAAAACCGTAGCGAAACAGACCGACCCTTCTACAGGAACTCTGCGAGGTAATTCCCTCAATAATAGATGCGACGACCTAACTTCGCGCCAGTACCGACACTCTAGCTCCCAGACTCTAACTCGTAGAACGACACAACTCACGTGCACCTACAACCAAAACTAGACCACAACATTCGCCATATAAGGTCGGAATTAGAAGCACGCCAGTAAAAAAGATTTTGTCTTAAACCCTGGCGTACCCCCTTGAATTATATATGTGTTAAAAGCTTAATACACTTAATAGTCAAGTAGTATGTGGCACATACTATTTTTCCTCTAACAATGAGTTGTGTTAGCTTATTGCAGTGCTTAGTTGCGCTGGATAAAGTACGGTGAAAATTTCGAAAATCTCTGTTCAGAGAGATTTTCTTACGGAATAAAAATCAAATGTAGGTAGTTTTGTGTAGTTTTAATGAGGTTTGTTAATACTCTCTATTTTACTAAGCATAAAAAGTTTCAGCTCAGTAGCAAGTAGGATGTTAACTTCCTTATCGGCTTACCGGCGCAGATTGATTTACCAAGGTATAGAAAGAAAGAAAGAAAACATTTATTCGTGGACAAAACAATGGGTGTAAAAAACAAAACACAGAACGTAAAAATAGCAGGGTCCACGAAAAGGCCCCGACTAGTGATGTGCCGTGGGAATATTCCCGTTCCCGGGAATATTCCCATGTGCCCGGGAATATTCCCAAAACAGGGGAATATTGGATTACATATTGGGCAACGTAAAATTTTATTAAAGTTAGTTACAGGGAATAGTACTCCGAAGAATAAAATGACTAATATGCGAAGTATACATGTTTTACAAATACATCTATCTATAGTGATTGATAAACATTAAAATTTTAGCTTTTGTATCTATTACAATATCGTTCCTCCTTTTCGCGATGCATTTTATGTACAATATTTGTTAACCTGTTATTGAAGCGTTTATGTTTCTATCTTTTTCTTTCATTACAGCTGTCGTCTCACTTCCTCTAAAAAGGTAGACCTTGTAGAGCACTAGTTCAGTCTTCTCACGTACTTGGCGCTATCAAGACGTGCGTAGATGCGCTTGAATCATGAAGCCGAAGAGTAAAGTGTTTGAACATTTTACTACATATAACGTTAGTAATAAAGTCACGTTTTGTTGCAAATACCCCCGACTCAGCATGGTGCTAACCTAGAAGGCCAGCGCTGGTCTTCCGTCGGAACCTTTACATGAGTTACCTCCTGGAAGGCAACACAAAACAAATACCTACGCTAAACATAATATATCTTAAAACTATTCCAAATATAGGTTATTGCACTGCATTGAGGGCTTTGTAATAAAGTTACTTCATGTTAGCCGGTACTTTCAGAGAAACAAGGCATATCAAAATCGAAGTAAAACATCATGGTTTTCGTAAAATAATATTTATTTTGTTACCAGAGTGCCTATGCTGGCTTTTCCTGAAATAAATTGTATACAGAATGTAAGTTTTGTTCGTCTCCTTTCATGTGCAGTCCGCCTCGCCTCGTCGCGGGCACGCTTTTATGATTCGCGCTCGTTATAATTTGAAACATGTTCCTAATTAAGCGGCCGACGGTACTTCTCTTATTATTTCCATGATACATCGCTTGAAATAAAGGTTCGTTTGGACCTTAATGAGCAGTTGGAAATACGGATAGTCAGTATTCCGTTAAAATCTTCTCTTAAATTAAATGGCCCAGCGACAATAATGTGCCATTTTCCTAGAGAAGGTAAACTTGGTTCATCAATTCGCACCGTACTCTCATTTCAATGTGTTTTGCGCGTTCTGATACGTTAGCTTGACACGCGTGACAAAAAATTACCGCCTCTTCTATTGAGATTCGGGCGTTATACATGATGATTACTTTACACGGGTCTAACGCGATATTTATCTATCTCATCATCTCATCATCTGGGACTACTGCTGTTGAAACCCGTGTCGAAACGTCATAAAATATCAAAGTAATCATCATCATCATCATCATATCAGCCGAAAGACATCTTACTGTTGGACATAGGCCTCCCCCAGAGAGTTCCACAATGACCGGTCCTGCACCACCCGCATCTAGTCCCGTGACTTTACTAGGTCACCAAACTACATTGTGGGGGGTCTACCCAGGCTGCTCCTGCCGCTACGTTAATAATATGTGTACAAACCGCGTAAGTTTAAAGTGTTGTAGGTGATTGCAGATCGCCTTTATACATTTTCTCCTGCTTCAAACGCATTTGGGCCGATTTTTTCGACTCAGAATTGGATAATAGTGGGGAAGCGTTGGATGAAGCTACAAATCTATAAAATATAAATAATTACATACGTACATTACCTAGTACCTAGGTACATAATTTTAGGGTAGTACTATATATTCCACTGAGTTACGAAAATCTGAAACGATTTCTCATTCGACGGAATAAATCGGAGGACACTGTCGGAAATACAGTAAAGAACACTATGAGCGAGAGATGAGAAAGCAGCGTCTCACTTTCACCTATGGTTTACTGTTTGTGGCCATGTGGTATTAATTCCGCCATAAACCAACCCTTAAACACCCCAACGGAACCTCAAGGAAACCATTAGGACGCAACTAACAAATATTCATAGTTGAAGAATTAAAACGATTAACGTCTCCAACTCGGCCCGCAAAGGACCCTCGGTAATGTATTTGCATCTCTTAAGGCACCATGAATACGCAATGAGGAGCGAGGGAATTAACCCTGACTTCGTAATTTTTACGCTACTTGGCATTTGGACTATATTATTTAGTTAGTTGCGGCTGTAAACATGTTTGGAATGGATACAGTAGATATATGGCTACAAGCAGTAAAAGAAACCATACAAACTTAAATATAAAGGCCGTAACGCACTGACAGCGTTGGCGGAGCGGCGCGCCGCGTCGCGCCGTTCGCGTTCTGTGCGGATCCTTTCATATTAGGTCGAACATTAATTAACCGCCGTATATGCCACGCGCCCGCGCCGCTCTGCCACAGCTGTCAGTAAGTTTCGGCCTTAAGTGCTAGTAGGGGTAGTCAGTGGTTTGAACAGGAAATCAGGTGTAGCAATGTCTTAAGTGACGCTAGTTGAGACACTTTAACTAATATATTTACCACGGAATGGACGTCAAAAAATTGTTAGTTATGGCTGCCCTTTACAATGGACCATGATGGCAGAGTACAGGTAGGCAACATTGTGTGGAGAGAATAATCGCCTGTGAGTGGCCATCGTCGCCTGTAATCGTGAGTGAAAGGTCGGCTGTCGATGAAAGGAATGCCTGCCGATGATCGTGCACGTGGCCAGATAATTATCCATAATTCGCATTAGGTAGGTATATAGTTTTTATTGTCAATTCTGTTTTGTAGTGGAGCCTTTAGTAGACCATGAAGTTTAAACCGTTCAGGGACAGCGGCGCTAGAGTTGTCGTACATATCTATGATATGAAAGTTCGTATCTCTATCTCTGTCGCTCGAGTAGAGGTATAGTATATGTCACCGCTAGATTAAGAACACCTTCAGTTTATAATCTTACTCGTGATATTATAAACTGTCGAAAAATTGTGAACTGTCAAAGCAATTGACAATTTAACGCATTATTTCTCGTTAGTTTATAATACGAGTATAAACCATAATATCGAATCGTCAAATTGTGAACTGAGATCAAATCGGCTTGCTACGGAACGCATACACATCAGAGACTAGGTAAGTTAGGTAAGTAAGGTAGCGCAGCGCACAGTGTGCGTTCCGAATAATGCCAATTTGATGTCAGAGGGGTAATCACGTAACGTTCCGAACGCGCGTCGGTACAATTTAACTGTAAATGTTCCTTATAATAAGTGACATTTAGACCTATACCCGACGTTCGTACAATGCGTTACGTGATCGACCTACAGCAGTTGACAATTTTACGATTCGACATTGATAGTTTATATTAAACTAACGAAAAATAATGCGTTAAATGTGAACGGTTTTGACAGTTCACAATTTTACGACAGTATATAATATCGCGAGTAAGATTATAAACTGAAGGTGTTCATAATCTGACGGTAACATATATATCATTCTACTGCCCTTCTAAATCCTCACCATCCTCCCATCTCTGACATCTCTCATTTTTTTCTGAAAATGGATGTGATTTAAGTGCATTTTATCCGTTCTATACTACCTACTTATGGTTGCTACGAAAGAAATGCACTTCCAAGTTATTTAACGTTATTTCCTATCTAACCCTTAGAATAATAACGCATAGAAGGATAGTTTCATACGGCCGACGCGCCAAGCGTGAGGCATAAAATGGATTACATGTAGTTGTGATCAACTCGTATTCACACGCGCCAATACGCACACAAACGCACCAATTTTGTTCCACCGATCGCCGTACTGGGTCATTTATGGCCGAGTTTATGTGGCCTCACCGTTGCGCGTGAACTGCGTTTCTAGGCGTTATTATTCTAAGATCTAACCTCGGTTTCTATGAAGAAACACAAAAACTACAATTTATACTCATAAAAGTACCTAATCTCTGTTTGACCTTATGGTTGACTGGTAGATAATGCCTTACAGTGTTAAGTGCGCCATTTGGACTTCCTTATAATCTGCAAAGAAGGTTACAATAAACAATTATCTTCAGGTCATCTTAATACGTCATTGCAGCGAAGCATCCTAACATAGAAAGTTTAATTAGGTACTAATTGTAAGTAATTAAATTCTCAAAGCCGGACTCTTAGTGGAAACTACATTAATCTACGAAATTTTTTAAAACAATTACGAACAAACAGTTTTTTCTGGAGCTGTTACGAGTTTACGGACATCAGGTTAGATTAAATTTTAAACAATTTTAAACAGGCGTAATTGCTGCAGCCGTAAATGTATCCTAGCGGGCACAAAGCACGGCGCAGCGGGGCCCTTTGACTTTTTACGCGCTTGCATTATAAAGCGGCGAGTAGGTAGGTACACTGATTCGGTAGCATAAGCAATGTTGCGGTTGCCGCACGTTATGTAATTGCCGCTTAAGCATCAGCAGTCCAAAATAAAAACATAATTCGTATTTTACTACAACGTGGACTGAAGGTCTGGGTTGACCCATAACACCAATGTAGTCAATAATAATAATAATAATAACCCAGGCTATCACCCTGGGATCTTCCAGGGTGATAGCCTGAGTCCTCTGTGGTTCTGCCTAGCGCTGAATCCACTCAGCACCTTGCTGAAGGATTCAGGACTAGGTTGCCGGCTTCGGAGAGGGGGTGAGGTAATTTATCATCTGCTCTATATGGATGACCTCAGGCTATTTGCACCGAATAGACATGACCTGTTGGAACTACTGAAAACAACAGAAGTCTTCAGTAGCGCCATCAAAATGGGATTTGGTGTCGATAAGTGTGCGGTTATGCATGTACAGCGGGGTAGAGTTGTAAATTCAACAAATTTACAACTTTCTGAGACAATGTCCCTCAAATCTATCTCCGAAGCAGAAACCTATAAGTATCTTGGTATGTCGCAGTCATTGGGTATTGAGGGTGAGAGCGTAAAGCGGGCGGTGAAGGAGCGCTTCTTTTGTCGTTTGACAAAAGTACTTAATAGTCTTTTGTCGGGCGGCAACAAGGTGCGCGCCTTCAACGCCTGGGTGATGCCCTTGCTCACTTACTCCTTTGGCGTACTAAGATGGACTCAGACTGAGCTGGATGCCCTGGACCGAAACGTTCGTGTACTGCTTACTGCGCATCGCATGCTACACCCACGCTCGTCTGTTATGAGACTGTACATCTCGCGGAAGTGTGGAGGTCGCGGCTTTTTAAATGCCAAAGACCTCCACAACCGCGAGGTGTGCAGTCTCAGGGATTATTTCCTAAACAACGAGTGTAGGATGCATCGCGGCGTAGTGGCAGTGGACGAGAACTTCACCCCGCTCTCCTTGGCAAACGAGAACTGGCGCAGACTTAAAGTGATGAGCGCCGAGGACCGCAGGGCGGTATGGAGGAGCAAGGAGCTTCACGGGCGGTTCTGCAAGCCCCTCACAGGGCCCGATGTGGATCTGCTCGCGTCGGTGAACTGGCTACGTTTCGGGGATCTCTTCGGGGAAACCGAAGGTTTTGTATGTGCAATTGCGGACGAAGTTATCATGACGAACAATTACCGGAGGTATATCCTGAAGGACGGTACGGTCGACATTTGTCGGGCATGCCGCCGTCCCGGGGAGTCACTCAGGCATATTATCTCCGGTTGTGGTCGTCTTGCTAACGGCGAGTACTTGCACAGACATAACCTTGTAGCCAGAATTATTCACCAGCAACTTGCTCTGCTATATGGTCTTGTGGTCTCCGAAGTGCCTTACTATAAGTACACACCTGCGCCAGTTCTCGAAAATGGTCGTGCCACGCTCTATTGGGATCGATCTGTCATCACGGACAGGACTATTCTTACCAATAGGCCTGATATCGTGCTGACAGATCGATCGAAACGACAGGCAGTGCTCGTCGACATCACCATCCCCCATGGCGAGAATCTCGTGAAGGCCGAGAAGGACAAAGCCAGTAAGTACCTAGACCTGGCTCACGGGGTAACCGCCATGTGGGATGTTGATTCGACGATCATCGTCCCGATAGTCGTTTCGGCGAATGGTTTAATAGCGAAGAGTCTCGACCGTCACCTTAAGAGACTCTCGCTAGATGGCTGGATCAGGGGTCAGATACAGAAGGCGGTACTCCTGGATACTGCGCGGATAGTCAGGAGGTTCCTGTCTCTGTCGCCCTGACCACCGGTAGCTTAGGCCCCGCCTCGCTGCCGGCGGCACCCTAGGTTAGGTTTTTATAATGATTTTATGTTTTGTATGTATTGTTTTTATATTTTATTTTTTATATTATTATTGTAAAAACCTAACTTAAGATGAAATTTAAATAAAGGGAATAATAATAATAATAATAATTTTTTGAAAAACCTTACTGCTAATTTTTACAAAGTGCTTGCGTATTAATACATAGTACATACATTTCAATTCAATGGTCACTCTGTAGTCCAAACTAATGGTAAAAAAAAACAATTTATGTATTGATATCAAGTGATAAAGGTGATGGAAGGTGTGCAGAGATAGGTAAGCTTAGTCCTCGGAGAGGTTGACACATATACCAATAACTGTAACTAGGTGGGCGGGGCGTTCCTAACACGCCACGCTGAATTGCTCTGCGACATTGTAAGGTCGGAGATAACGAGCGGATAATTACGTTACGTAAGGCTGGGGCCATACTGCGCGCTCTGCATCTGTCACAATACAACACATTCATGCATTATTTATCTGTAGTAAAGATGATTTTATAAAACCAAGACACTCTAAGTATTAATTTTTTTGGACTTACTTCACTTTAACGTCAGTTTTGGCGTTGCTGCGAGTGTAATTACATTTTATCGGTAAACACAAGATCGGATGTACTTTCAAATCAATCCCCGCTTCGCCTTGCCAACAAACAAGCGTGATTTGTCAAAGTAAATATCCAATCATTTTATGAAAAGAAAAGTGAAGAACTTTCTAAAAGTCTTATTACTACGACGATACCAATTTGAATAAATGTCAATCAATTTTTTGAGATACAAATGTGTCATCCTGCGCGGTAAACGAGACAGTTACATACATACGTACTACGTACAAAGTTAAACATTTTGTTGAATGAATAAGCTTTTAATCTATCCTTAAAAAAGCTTCAGTATGACAACTAAAATGTAAATACAATAAAGCGGGTAACTGACGTCGAAACATGTTAATCGATTTTCGACCTTAATAACGTGAGTACCTAACCAGTTTCACTATATCGCATTATATCTGCATTTCGCATGAGTTGTCTGTTGTTATTTAATAATATGTGATTTAACAAACACGTAGGTTTTCGTCAAAGAGTAAAGTAAGTATATAGGTAAAGAGTGCCCTCTTGAAGCATTTAATGGAAACCTGTTTGATAGCGCCATCTTTTAATGCTCCCGAAACTAACTATGTATGTGTGCTTGTGGAACCAGTACCTACACATACATACAAAGCATACTTTACTACTAGTTGGGCAAATTTTTCTATCGTTGTCGATTTTGTTTTCGTCAGAATTGGATAAAATTTTTGTTGGTTGGAAGAGCTCGTGATTCTGTACAATGTCCGCACAATTTCCTACATTTTTTCCATTGAGTGAAAAACGTGATATTCTTAACTCAATGGGGTTTTTAGAATCACAAGCTCTTCGAACCTACCGAATTTTATAAAATTCTTACGAAAATTATAATCGACAACGATAGAAAAATCGCCCCAGGTAATCTTTGGCGTTAAGCAAGTCGATTTAAATTCTTGCAAACAAAAATCCTTTTGTGGGCGAAAGAAATTCAATTGACATGCTTATCTCCAAAGTAGAAAATGCATTCGAAAATAACAGTGTAAGTGAAATCTTAACACGATCAAATTAAATAATGGATAAAATCTCAAGTCAAGCAGATGATTCATAATAATTTATTTCACGATAAAAATTACAATATTTGCATATATGTCAAAATAACTTAGGTACCAGAATTCCTATTATGGTGATTGTTTTATTCTATCCTGTTTTTCCTACATTCACAAAATATAGAGTAAAGGGTACAGTCAGCATCAAAGTAACTACGCAATCGAAGACGTCAAAAGTTCTTTATCCCTTTTAATAAAGACTTTACTAGCAAATATCCTTGAAGGTTAGTCGGAAATATATATGTTTCCTACGAATTTCAGTGTTTTTTTTTTCAACAGTAAAGTATGTCGGTAGATCATCGTCTTGTATTTGTACTCATAGAGTAGCCACAGAATGAAGAGGTACTTCACATTTCCGCTTATATAATTCAGAATGAACATCTAGCTGCAGCTTACCAGCTAAATAAAGCGAAGGCACTGCTAATATATTACAGTTGTTATGGGTTTTGTCAGCATCTGAAAAATGGATGTCACAAATGATCTTCTTCGTATAGTAGTCATAATCGGATGATTTCTCAAACTTTCAAACAACAAGAGTATAGCTTTGAATTGCCCAGGAATCTTGTAGGGATTCTTGAAACGATGGGTTGGTATATCTGAAACAGTAAGAACACGGATGTTTAGGACAAGCTGACATATCTAGTTTCACTTCACTGTTATTGTTAGTGAATCACGTAATACGTAAAATATAAACTTACCATCGGTTTAACAGCCAACAGCTCATAATCTGGGCATTTGTATAACAAATATATATGTCCAGTATATCAGTACTCGTATATGCGCAAAACAACACAGCATAGCAACAAAAGTAGACAAAGAATGCAGGGACCTGAAGTTACTTCTCAACAGCGAAGAGGAGGAGCACGTGACAACAATAAAGCAGAATATATTGTTACTTATTGTTTGATTTATAGTAAAAATACGTAAGACAATTTGACATAAAAAAATTCTAACAGAGAAACGTATCCAAGGTAACCAAACCATAGAGTTGGTTCACCATACTTCACAGCAGTTGCCGTCAAAACCATAGAGGGGTTGGTTAGGCAAATGTGGCCAAGTGAAAAATAAAGTTAATGTAACAAACAGCAGAATTCATGTAAATTACATTATTGAATAATGTTATTTTATTTTATTTCAAAATACTATTAAAGAATAGTCTCCAAAACATTTTATGACTCATAATTTTACATGGATTTTATAGCGACATCCTGTGCCATTATTTTAGTAACCGAAAATCTACTTTGCGGAATAGTAAGTTTTTAGGTGCGGTACAAGATGGTAGCTCTATCTATATCAAACGTCAACGGGTATGTCACTGTCTCCCCCCTGGTTTTCGTTCTTCAAAGTTCCACTTCAGTTGACACTCCCCTCCCCAATAACGCTCCGGTTCCAAATTTAAATCTAAATCACCCATATTTCTCTATCCAACCTGGCTTAAGAGATCCAAACCAATTTCCCGAGATGAAATCTGTATGAAATCTCCGACATTTCTCTTGCATCCGTCATACGGATCCGGCCCATTCATTAGCGCCATTTTTTCCAACAGGTGCTCGCAAATATGATATATTTCTAGTTCCAAGTCGCCTGAAAGATGGCCCGATTTGTACGCAATTCGATTTACGTTTTAATCAAGATCAGAGTCTATCTGACTTGACGTATTGGTTTGGCATCAATGTTAAATTTGATGAGCGTTCTCGTTCTGACACGTTCTGAGCGCGCGAGAAAGTAAGACACTCAAGTGCGACTTATGGCTGTAAACCTGGAGTCAGACTTTCAGTCTTATATCATCATCTTGTTAGCAGCCGAAGGACGTCCAATGCTGGACATAGGCCTCTACCAAAGAGTGCCACAATGACCGTTCAGTTTCAGTCTTATGGATGACTCACGGTAGAACGGGCTGTGTCCGGCCTGGGCCGTTTTCTAAGAAAAACGTCTGAGTTTTTGCGTGGCCGAGCCATACACAAGCCCGGCCGAGCCACGGCTGAGGCTTGGAAGCGAGACGGCCCGGCCGTGGCTCAGCTGGGCTTGAGTATGGCTCGGCCGCCCAACAACGCCGTCGTTTTAGGGTTCCGTAGCCAAATGGCAAAAAACGGAACCCTTATAGATTCGTCATGTCCGTCCGTCTGTATGTATGTCCGTCCGTATGTCACAGCCACTTTTTTCCGAAACTATAAGAGCTATACTGTTGAAACTTGGTAAGTAGTTGTGAACCGCATTAAGATTTTCACACAAAAATCGAAAAAAAACATAAAGTTTTAGGGGTCCCCATACTCAGAACTGAAACTCAAAAAAATTTTTTTCATCAAACCCATACACATGTGGGGTATCTATGGATAGGTCTTCAAAAATGATATTGAGGTTTTTAACATCATTTTTTTCTAAACTGTATTCAGTTTTGCGCGAGAGACACTTCCAAAGTGGTAAAATGTGTGTCCCCCCCTGTAACTTCTAAAATAAGAGAATGATAAAACTAAAAAAAATATATGATGTACATTACCATGTAAACTTCCACCGAAAATTGGTTTGAACGAGATCTAATAAGTAGTTTTTTTTAATACGTCATAAATCGTAAACCGCAATTTATTTCACGGAACCCTTCATGTGCGAATCCGACTCGCACTTGGCCACTTTTTTCTTAGAAAACGGCCCAGGCCGGACACATCCCATTCTAGCATGAGTCATCCTTTATATGTTGAAAGGTAAACTTAAGAATATTTGCCAACCACTTTAATCCACTTTGATACTTAAAAATAATTGTGTAAATGTATAGTTATAAAAAGCCACTTTCTCGCATCAAACTTGCTTAATTTCATAATCTATGCAATTTCTCGATTGGTATTTAGAATTCATACAGCGAACGAATCCATTAGAAGCACACTTAGCACGGCATACGTGCTACAAGAGGCATTAGCAAGTACGGGACTAATTGAGAAATGAAATTCCAGACAGTTGATATCCCAGCACATTCTAGTCATTTAGTAATGGGCACCGTTCGCTCGCAATCTAGCTCATCTCTCACGTTAGCTCTTTTAACCAACGTTCTCGTACGTATCCCTCATTTCCATAAACGGTGAAATAGTGCCGGCAATTATTACGACTATTAAATTTCCCCAAAATGGCGCAACATACAACTTCCGAAGCAGCATAATTCGTTCCAATAATTTAAATTTGCGGCGGCGGGGGTTGTTTAGGGCGATACAAAATTGCCCTAAGCCCCGGCTCTGACAGTGCCTGCCTTAATTACACAGATTTACACTCTGACAATAATTTCCGAATGAGAAATGCTCTAATAGTGGGTTTTATAAATCGGCTCAATCAGGCCGCACCTGGTGCAAAGATTTTAATTTAAGTTCCAGATATATTTGTCGAAACTTATTTAATGTAATGGTTTTCTATATGTACAAAGCCTATTGGGGGTGCGATATATTAATAATAAATAAATAAATAATAAATATTACGGGACAATCTTACACAAATCAACCTAGGTCCACGGTAAGCTCAGTAAGGCTTGTGTTGTGGGTACTAGGCGATGATATATATAATAGATACATACATATAGATACTTAAATACATATACATCCATAACTCAGGATCAAATATTCGTGATAAATACACAAATAAATGCCCTGACCGGGATTCGAACCCGGGACCTCCAGCTTCGTAGGCAGAGTCACTACCCACTAGCCTACGGAGGCCGTTATAATAATTATAATAAAACAACATTGTGTGCTAATATTCTTGTTGCGATCGTATCTGGAAATGATTGCATCATTTTCAACTCGCTAAGAAAATGTTGTACAGTCAAAGAATTTAATTTGCTACCCACTTTGGACTTTGTCAAGGTGACGTAATCAATCAAAACGTGACTTCTTATGATTTTATTTACAGTGTCACTTTGAAATAGTCCTAAATGGGTAGGAAATTAAATTCTTTGACTGTACCTATAAAATAGACCTAACTGAAGAAAGAGGTTGCTGTAGTTCATTTCGTGTGTAAATGCCAAGTGCGCTTGGTCTGGGGCAATTTGAGACATACATTCTGCATTTCTCTGTGTTTCACGTGGTCTTTCTGACGAGTTAGCTCGGCGCACGTGACAAGCATTACACGTCAAAGCTTATTGAAATCAAATTTAAATACAAAACGAAGGTACTAGTGACCCTCTGGTATTATGTAGAATATTTTTCCGAGGATATGTTCACTCAGCCAATACGTATGGAGATGGCACCCAAAGTTATCTTGCGTGAAATAATCCGCTCGGAGTAGACATTTGTATGTGCTATCATCAGCACTGCCCGTCCTGTTGAATCCACATCGGCAAAAACTTTACGCTTGTATTTTTTTCCCGTTCACTTTTAGTTCTAAGAAACATGAATAACTGATCAGGGATAAAGGACGATAATATATGAAAGTGGATAAAACTAATGTATAGCAGGATTGTATCGATCGATGAAAAGTGGGTCGAATGGAATGAATGAGTGATGACACAGTATCTCGCCAGTTTAGTTTAGACTAGACGACTGCTTTAGCCTAGTTGGTAGCATTGAGGTATAATGTACTAACGTACTAGAGATGACACGCCGAACAAGAAGTTTGCGCTACGCGTTGCGGTCCATGGGCCGCACCGTCTCAGTGTATTCTCTGACAAGTTACCCTCCCCCCGCATGCGCCCCGCGCTGCCGGCCGGCGCACAGGTAATGTTCGTGTTGTCTTCTCTAGTACGTTAGTACATTATACCTCAATGGTTGGTAGTGACCCTGCCTACTAAACTGGAGGTCCTGGGTTCGAATCCTGGTAAGGGCATTTATTTGTGTGATGAGCACGAATATGAGTTCCTGAGTCATGGATGTTTTCTATGTATATAAGTATTTATTTATATATATAAGTATACAGTATGTAACAGAACGAAAGGCAAAGCTGATACCTGGTTGATGGTAAAGTGGAGTATGTTGTAATAGCATACTTTTTATTAACTTTCAGTTGCTTTTTAGGGTTCCATACTCAAAGAGTAAAACGGGACCCTATTACTAAGACTTCGCTGTCCGTCCGTCCGTCTGTCCGTCCGTATGTTTGTCACTAGGCTGTATCTCAAGAACCGTGATAGCCAGAGTGTTGAAATTTTCACAGATTATGTATTTCTGTTGCCGCTATAACGACAAATACTAAAAACAAAATAAAATATTTTTTTAAGGGGTGCTCCAATACAACAAACGTGTTTTTTTGCCGTTTTTATAGATAATGGTACGGGACCGTTCTTGTGCGAGTCCAACTCGCACTTGTTTAATTTGCTCACAATCTCAACATGACTTTAGGTCATCTTATTTGCAGTCGGTTAAAGATTCTTGTAACATTACAAATACTGATAATGCCTTTGAAGTTTTCTGCGCAGGAACTTGTGGATATGATCCTAGTTTACGGAGAGTGTAGGAGTGGGAATGCCGCTCTTCGTCTGTACGTGGATACTGTGGAGAGGTTTTCCGCACGAAGGCAACCCAACAACGCCAACGATCACACGTCAATGCGATTATCCGTCTACGAAATAACAACCCGCCGATGCGATTAACCGAGGAGGGCCTCAACGACCTCACGTGAGAGAGGAAGAGCAGGTATTGGACCATTTTCACAACCAACCGGGTTAGTCTGCGACGTGCAAGATGCATTTTATATTAGTTGTCATTGATAAGATTGTAAGTAAATAATACAGGAGGTTATAAAATAAAATTATGGTTATTTTTTTATTTTTTTACACATTAATGGGTCTCTTTCTTTGCCTTTAGTTCTGTTAAATACTGTATATATCGTCGCCTAGCACCCATAGTACAATCTTAGCTTATTTTTGGACTAGGTCAATTTGTGTAAGATGGTCGCTAAATATTAATTTATTTATTCAACTTTTGTATATACCTATGCTGACTATCTCCGATCGCTGTTTACCACTGCGGTACAGTTATTACATACCTAAACAGTATATTTATACGCAATAGCATATAATATGAACTTACAAGAGAGTAATAGTGGACTTACAAGTTACAATTTTACGGGCAACACAGAAGCGCTTGACTAATAACGACTGCAAATTTGAGCTGTGTTGCCTGTTTATATACCTACTTGTGAAATTGAGTAAATCTTCGTAAAACCGGCCAATGTTATAACTAAGTCTTCAAGCGAGCTCAATTCAGGAAAACGAACTATTCCATGCACATTTCCATTATATTAACTTGAACAACTACCAAGGCTAAAGACGTGTCTGGTCCCTCTAACAAGCAATATACAGAAAGTACTTTTACGCATAAAATCAAAATCAAAATCAAAATCAATTATTTATTCTGCAAATAGGCCACAAGGGCACTTTTACATGTCAAATGGTGTTCTACAATATAATATTAATAATCTTACACAATAATCATTTTAAAATTGCAGATTTTAACTAATTAGTACCTAAATGGTTACAAACTAAATGTCACTGAATGAAAACTAGAACAATCCAAAATTGTAAAATATTATCAAATACATTTGATATAAGGTCTGTATCAGAATTAACAATAAGTTTATGATATAATTTAGTACCCCAGAGATGTATAATGTCTCTGAGCATCCAAATACAATTAATAATTATTCTAATGTTCTTGTAGAGATGTATACTGTCCCTAAGCGTTAAAACAGAAAAAAAAGGATCATTAATGTAATATTGTCAGAGATGTACAGGGTCAATAACAATAAAACGTGTCAAGAACAGAATGATGTCTCTCGTCAAAATAATGATAATAACACTAGTATTTAGGTAGTTACTATGCCCTTGCAAGCATGAACAGACCGGACTCCACAAACAGCACCCGATCACGAGTATGACGCATATCTCAGCCATCGCCTCCCTCAACCATATGTTAGGGAAGGTGGCGACCCGATCAACGACGCCACCGTAAGCAAAGCCCTTTAAGCGAGCATGACATATTCAAGCCACACTGGACATTGATAATAGCAAAGATTAAAGCTACTTGTTCGGCGAGAAAAAGCATTACGTGCTCTCATGTTACATAAAACGGAACAGCTATTTCCGGTACTTATAATAATTACAAAGGTAATACGCCAAGACAATCATACTCGAAGGTATATTAATTCTAATACAATTTGACTGCTACTGGCTTAAAGGCATTTTTGTCGTTTATGAAATCGTTGACATTATAATACGCCTTGCTTAGCAAATATTTTTTTATATGAGACTTAAATTTACTTAACGGCAAATTAACAATTTCGGTAGGTATTTTATTGTAAAAACGTATACAGTTCCCCACGAACGACGTGCTAACCTTGCGAAGACGACTGTACTGCACTGCGATCTTGTGTTTACTTCTGGTGTTGTAGTCGTGGATATCACTGTTGAGATTGAAGTCCTGAAGGTTTTTCCGCACATACATAATATTCTCAAGAATGTATTGGCATGCTACAGTAAGAATATTTGCCTCCTTAAATTTGTCCCTGAGAGAATTTCGGGCTTTTAGTTCGTAGATGGAGCGTACAGCTCGTTTCTGTAGCACGAAGATGGTCTGGATATCAGCCGCTTTTCCCCACAACAGGATTCCGTAGGACATAACACTGTGGAAGTAACTGTAGTACACCAGCCTGGCCGTCTCAACGTTTGTTAACTGTCTTATACGTCTTACTGCATAGGCTGCAGAACCAAGTTTGCCGGCAAGGGTGTCGATATGCGCATGCCATTGTAGTTTTGAGTCCAAGGTGATGCCTAAAAACACTGTTCTATCTTCAAATTCCAGTTCATCGCCCTTTAATTTGATCCTGGTATTGTTTACGTGCTTGACATTAGGTAAAGTGAATCTGATACACTTTGTTTTCTTGGAATTTAACAGTAAATTATTTGCTGTAAACCATTCCACAACAGTGTTGAGCGCATCATTAATATTATCGAAGCTTGTCTCTTTCCTGTCTACCTTGAAAATAAGCGACGTGTCGTCTGCGAATAACACTATATCATGCTTATCTTGCACCACATTTGGTAGGTCATTGATGTAAATCAGAAACAAAAATGGACCCAGAATCGAGCCTTGAGGAACACCAAGAGCAACAGTTGTCCCCGCTGAGTGCATCCCGTTGACGACTACTCGTTGTGTTCTCTCAGAAAGATACGATGATACAAGATCAAGAGCACCGTTTTTAATCCCATAATGTCTTAACTTTCTGATTAAATTCTCGTGATCAACGCAATCAAATGCCTTTGATAAATCACAGAACACTCCAATAGCATCTTGAGCCTCTTCCCAGGCTTCAAAAATATGTTTAATTAGTACCACACCGGCATCAGTGGTAGAGCGACCCCTAGTAAAACCGAACTGATTGTTATTGAACAGTTTATTACAATTAAAGTGAGACATAAGCTGATTAAGAATAATCTTTTCAAAGACTTTGCTTAGTGCCGGTAGTATTGATATTGGCCTGAAGTTGGTAGGGTCAGTTTTCGTTCCTGATTTAAACAGCGGAATAATTTTACTGTGTTTCATGAGATCAGGAAATACTCCAGTATCAATACATTTATTAAAAATATCAGCTAAAAAAGGTGCGATTGATTCTACAATGGAATGTAATACTTTGACTGAAATGCCCCAAAGATCTTCAGTCTTCTTTAAGTTCAACAATTTAAACGTTTTTACAAGAATATGAGGGGTCACGTGAGTGAAGCTAAAGTTTTCTGTACATTCCGCTACATTTGCTTTCAATAATGATTCAGCGACATCTGGTGATGAGTTTAAAGACTTCGTGGTCTCAAAAGGTACGTTAGAAAAGAACCGCTCAAAATGATCTGCTACTTCATGGTCAGAACTTACCAAAGTATCATCAATTCGTAGACTGTAGTGTGGGTCTCTTATCTTGCGTTTCCCAGTTTCATTGTTTATAACTTGCCATACAGTTTTAACCTTGTCGTTGGAGTTCTGGATCTTTTTTGACAAGTAATCGGCTTTAGCGGCGACACACAATAACTTAAAAGATTTCGAGTAGTTCTTAACATACTCCAGAAATTCCGGCCTTTTATCAATAGTTCTCGAATCGTACAAGTCATAGAGTCGGCGTCTTTTCTCGTGAATATCCGGGGTAGCCCAGTCGCTAAATTTAGTCCTTATCTTTCTTTGAAGTTTCCTTAAATTAAAACAGGCATCAAATTCCATTTTGATACAGTTAAACAAATGAGCATACAAACTGTCTGGGCTTTCCTCAGTAAATGGAAGATAAAGTAATCGTTTCGCAATATTACGATTGAATAAATCTAATCTCTTTTCGGAAATAGGTCTGCACATAGTATCTCGTGGATTTTCGTCAGTTTTCCCGCTGAAGGAGACTGTTGTCCACAGTGGTCAGAACTTAAGTTGTTAATAATAGATTTATTAATTGCATCCTCATTACTGAAAACGTTATCTATACATGTTGCACTGGTTGCTGTAATTCGGGTTGGTTCACAAAACAGGTTCACTAAGTTAAACGATTTAAAAGTATTCACTAGACTCACACACATGGGCGATTTCTCAAGTAAGTTAACATTAAAATCACCACACACAATAACACATTTTGCACTTATAAAAACACTACTGAGCACGTCATCCATAACTGACTCGAATAGACTATAATCCGCCGATGGAGGTCTGTATACGCATACAATTATGAATTGATCCAACTCAACACAAGAGAGCTCTATTTGGCGTTCGATGGATTTGTCAACAATATCTTTACGTTCCTTACTTTTCAAATTGTGTGTTACCATTATTAAAGACCCTCCACGCCTACATTCCTTCCTAGAAAATGAACTTACTATGCCATGATTGCTAAAATTAAACATAAATTCATGACCCTTAAGCCAGTGCTCCGTTATACAAAGAATATGGATATTTGAGCATTGTATAAACAAGTCAATTTCTAGTTCCTTACTAGTGAATCCCTGTATATTTTGGTGTACCATATTAATGACATTACTATCTATATGAATACTAGTGTTACAGCTATCAAGGGGTTGGGAGCCGGTGGAAGCAGAAGCACGCGTTGTCGGAGTGGTCAGTTTAAATTACCGGCCGGCTCCGGCTCCCTTCTAGATCCCACGCTACTAAAACGTAACACGGGGTCCGCCTTACAACTATCACACGTCGTGCTAGTCACGACGGAATCTACCTTACAACTATCAGACGTCGTGCTAGTCACGACGTAGTCTACCTTACAACTATCAGACATCGTGCTAGCCACGACGGAGTCTAAAATATTGTATGCTAAAAGCTTAGCACAATCGCGTAAGTACCTCCTCGGTAGATAGGTACGATTACGAGTCAAGACAAAATGTTTTATAAATTTATTCGTGTCAAAATACGAAATCGTACGGCTGTACAAGGACAGTCTAAAGAATATGGAATTCAAATAAACTACTTTTCTACATTCCTTCTCCGACATGGTACCTGAAAAGGGCAGTGCGCAAATAATAATTTTGCTTACCCCTCGTTGGTCAATTTCACTTAAAGTCTCAGATAGTTTGATGAGGTCCCGCTTGGTGCATCCTAAAGTATCTCCTATGAACACTACTAGTGTAGAATCGCAATCGAAGTCGTCAGCGGCAATACACGAGGCCAAACGATCGACAGAGGCCCCCGACAGACAGTTGTTGGTCACCCTCTGCGTCAAGCGGCCCGCCAGCAGCGCCCCGAGGCCTCGGCCCACCTGGTCGGTGTACACCACGGTGCGGCGCGGCCGGCCGGGCGCGGGAGGAGAGGGCGGCGCGGTGTGGCTCGTCGTGGGCGGCGCCTGCTCCGTGGGACTCGTCGGCGGCGGCTCCGGTTCGGTGTGGCTCAGCATCGGGTGCTCCAGCTCAGCGTGGCTCTGCGGTGACGGTGGTGTAGGCTCAGTTCGGCCCGACAGCGGCGGCCATGGCGTCACACGCGGTGCAGGCGCGGGGATGACAGGTGCGGTGGCGTGGTATGACCCGGAGGGACGGCCCGGTGCTCGAAGCGACTCGAAGTGCAATGGTATGCCGCTCCCCGGTTCTAGAACACAATTCATAAAGCGTATGTACTCCTGTAAGGTATTATTTGAGTGTTCATGCTTGCCGCTAATGTCCTCGAGTTTTTTTTCTAATGATGTAAGTTCTTCGGTGCGATTATTTAATTCCATAACTGCCTGGTCTAGTTCCATTTGACAGTTTAAGAGCTGATCATTCAACTCTGCATAATTATATCTAGATGAAACTGCTTTGAAACACATTTTATGGCGTTTCAATAATATCTTAGATTTCTTAATAAATCTTCTTAATCTCAAATATTTCTTAACTTTGTTAGATCCTCTCATCATAATATTTTGATCAATTCTACTCCCTATACAAACAGAACTGGTCAGATCAATGGTTTCAACTACTGGGAGGCTTATAATACTATCATGCAGTATGTCTATCTCACAACAACTATTTAGTTCAGCAAGTATACTTAAATTGTTATCAGCCAGTCCGGAACAATACTTGCAAATCTGTTTTGCCTCAACTTCCTCCAGCTGTTGCTCCAGGTCCCGGATATGTTGCAATGCCTGCTCATGTACCTCCTGGCACTGCTGGAACCGGTCTACGGAGAGTTGAAGTTCATCCCGGTCAGCCATGAGGTCCTTGCACACAACATCTTGCTTCGCGAGCTCTGCTTTGAGGGTTGTGTTCAGCCTGATGACCTGCAAGACCTCCTCTTCACTCTCATCCCTTTCCTGCAGGAGCTTTCCATTTAGCTCTGTGGCCGATTTGAGATCTTTCTGAGTTTGCTGTAGTTTGCTTATTAAAGCATCTCTGGCATCTTTGCGTGTAACCGCTTTGGTGTAGTTGGCTGAAAACATATTCAAAATGTTTGATATCCGGACTAGACCTTTATGTCAATAGACCAATCAAATTAGCTAAACCCGGACATAATTCGATAACTGTAATTTTCTTTTTCTATGATGTAAAGTATTGTTAGTTATAGTTAAAATAAAAAGAATTAAACATTTTAGGGTTCCGCGTCATTGTAAAAAAACCAAAAATCTAAATTTTTAACAAATTCTGATTTCATAAGTGCAGCATAATATGTAACTTTGTAAAATTGCCTCTATTATGATATGACGCTTGCATTCCAGTTAAAGAAATCAAAATTAAACTAATTAATCAACCGGGACTATCATTAATAAAGAAAGTTCAGTAAGTTACACATTTTCTGGCTTATCTTACCAGAAATTATAGATAACTGCAATTTAACAATTTATTCTGAATAGTATATTATGTGTGTTGATAAATTATTAAAAATTAAACAGATTATCTTTGCGGATTTCTAAAGTCACAAATATTGGTAGTTTTTGGAAAACCAAAATACATAACTACTTGGAAAGTGTTTGATTTATGCTGTCAACATATTATTAGTACTATAAGAAACAAATTAAATAGAAAATATCCACGATTATTAATTAATTCATATTTTTTCGTACTAAAGTTTTAATATGAACCTTATCTCTTGCATAATAAGGCCGTCATTGCTTTGCGCCTCAACTACCGACCGTGTTGTCGCGAGTCGCAGGCATTCAAGGCCGAAACGCACTGACAGCGGTGGCGAAGCGGCGCGGGGTGGCGCGGAGGCGGTACTTGTAATGTTTGAGCTAATATGAAAGGATCCGAACGCTGTTTTCCCGGCCGGTATTCTGTGCTGACCCTTTCGTATTAGATCGAACATTACAGCCGGTACCACCTCCACACTGCGCCGCGCCGCCGCTTCGCTACCGCTGTCAATGCGTTTCGGCCTTCATTTATTATGGATAGGTCAGTGATTGTCAAACTTTTATAAACATGAACGTGGCATTTACCACGGTTCGGGTAGGGTGGAGATTTATTGAAATATTGTGTTCATTAGATCGATAATAACTAAATTGTTCAGCATGAGACAAAATTGTCGTGGAATGTCGATTACCTATTTATAAGCGCTCAGTCTTCTGTATAGAATTATTGAATTAAAATATGTTCCTTATGTGGGTGCAGAAAGGGGCATTATTGGAATGATTCTTATTCGAATAATTATTCGAATTAACATTTATTCGCGAATAATTTATTCGTCTACACTTTCGAATGATGAATAATTTATTCTCCTTTCATTTGAATAAATCCTCGAATAATCCACGAATAATATTTAAGGATGCGGTTGCTCGTTATAACACGTACACGAATTTAACACGGTCACTACAAGTGTACCTATTTCCAAGTATTAATACCCTTTTCTACTAATTAACAATATTTTTGTGAGTTAAATGAGTCGCTTCATGGGGCATTTAGCAGGTTTGTTTCAATATGTCATGTGTGTGGGCTTGTCCATATATTACGTCATCGTTTTTAGGGTTCCGTACTCAAAGATCTCACGCACCGTGATAGTTAGACAGTTGAAATTTTCACAGGTAATGTATTTCTGTTGCCGCTATAACAACAAATACTAAAAAACAGATTTTTTTATTTTCTTTTTTTTTCTTTTACAATCTTACACAAATCGATCTAGTCCCAAACGAAGCAAACTACTATGGGTACTAGACGACGATAAACATACTTATATAGCTAAATAAATACTTAAATACATAGAAAACATCCATGACCTGTAAAAATAGTTGCTGTACTGAAATAAATAAAATAAAATAAAAATAAAAATGACTCAGGAGCACATATTTGTGCTCATCACACAAATAAATGCCCTTACCGGGATTCGAACCCGGGACCTCCGGCTACGCAGGCAGGGTCACTACGAGGGTCAAACTGAAAGTTTCGGGAATAGAAAAAAATATGCAGTTACAATTACATTGAATAAAGTATTTTTATAGTTTTTCAAAGTGTTCTCTTTTATATTTTATGCACTTTTCCATGCGTTCAAACCAGTCGTTAAAACACTTATTGAACGCTGAAAAAGGGTCGACAAAATGGCCATTTTAAAAGCCTCCACTGCCTCTGCCGGTGTGTGCAACACTGCGCCCACCACGCAGCTTATCCTTGATTTTGGGGAATGTGAAAAAGTCGTTGGGACTTAGGTCGGGGCTATATGGAGGATGGTCCAGTAGTTCGACTTTTTCACCTTCCAGGTACTCATTTGTTTTACGAGCGGTGTGAGGGCTGGCATTGTCGTGGTGAAGGATGATGCGGCGACTAGGCCTTTTTTTTCCTAAGTTCAGCAAAGACACTCGGCAAACAAATACTTGTATACCAATCGGCTTTGACCGTTCTACGATCTTCAAGTAGAATAGTAGCCACGTGACCCGATTTGGAGACAAACGTAGCCACCATCTTCTTGACCTTGCTGCGAGAGCGAATAACTTTTGTTAGCTTGAGCTCGTCTTCGTAACCCCATACTCGAGATTGGTTTTTAGTTTCAGGCTCATATGCGTATATCCACGACTCGTCACCTGATACGACACTAAAAACTGCATCTGAGCTTCCTCCGTTGAATTTATTCAATGTTTTGCGGCACCAATTGACACGAGTCGTTTTCTGCTCGTCAGACAATAAGTGAGGGATCCAACGGGAAAACAACTTTCGCACACCTAATAATTTGTATCTGACTCATTCCAATCCCCAAAGACTCCTGAATTTCCCGATATGTCACATGCCTGTCTTCTTTTATCAGCTGACGCACAAGGTGGACGTTTTCTTGCGTAACTGCCGATTTTGGTCAACCTTCACGCGCGTCGTCCGTGAGGGATACTCGGCCACGTTGAAATTCTGAATACCACCTGTATATTGTCGTCTTTGAAGGTGTTTCATTACTAAAAGCAGCAATTATCCGGTCTCCACATTGTTTTTGTGTTAATCCACTTTAAAAGTCGTAATAAATCATAGCTCTTAAATTTTTATGGGACAATTCCATCTTCAGCGGCGACTCAATAACTAGAAAAAACAATTGAAACTGAACCATTGTTTTTTTAGGGTTCCGTACTCAAGGAGTAAAACGGGACACTATTACTAAGACTCCACTGTCCGTCTGTCTGTCTCTCTGTCAGTCTGTCTGTCTGTCCGTCTATCACCAGGCTGTGTCTCAACAACAGTGATAGTTTGACAGCTGAAATTTTCACAGATGATGTATTACTGTTGCCGCTATAACAACAAATACTAAAAACCAGTTTTTTTTCTTTTATAATCTTACACAAATCGGCTTTGTCCCAAACTAAGCAAAGCTTGTATTATGGGTATTAGACGAACGATAAATATAGATAAATAAATACTTAAATACACAGAAAATATCCATGACTCAGGAACAAATATGTGTGCTCATCACTCAAATAAATACCCTTCACGAAGAAGATTGGCTACATAAGTCACATGCGAGCACACGACCGTCAACAACATACCTGAACGCAGTCGCTGTGGCCGTAATCGGCCGGGACTACAAATGCCCTTACCAGGATTTAAACCCGGGACCTCCGGTTTCGTAGGCAGGGTCACTACCAAGTACCAACTAGGCTACAGGAGGCTTCCATACAACAAACGTGTTTTTTTTGCCTATATATAATGGTACGGAACCCTTCGTGCGCGAGTCCGACTTGCACTTGGCCGGTTTTTTGTTTTTTTATGTGGCCAGTGTGTTATTTTATTATGATTTAACTTCAGAGATTATAAAAAGGTTCGAGATTACAAAAATAAGTTCGTAAGTATTAGATTCCCGATACTTTCAGTGCAGCCCCCGTACCAACCAACTAGGCTACAGTAGGGGGCTCCCATACAACAAACCGTACTTGGCCGGTTGTTTTTTGTCAATTCTTGACCCCCCCTTCTATCATCATCCTCCTCCAAAATGACTACCGTCATCCAATAGACCCCCCCCCTCCCTGTTTTCAAATGACGTAATATATGGACAGCCACTGTCTGTAATTGGATCAATGTTATGTTATTAGAGGCGATTACGCATGTAAGATTGTTCAATTATATACCTTTAATTGTACATTGTAGGTACCTAATCATGTTATATTATATCTGTGTGTTTTTGGGTTCCGTGCCTCGAAAGGGAAAAATGGAACCCTTATAGGATCACTTTGTTGCCCGTCCGTCCGTCTGTCAATACCCTTTTTCTCAGGAACGTGTGGAGGTATCAATCATTTAAAGTTTGAATTCCTATGCATAGTGTGTTGCATGCATTATTTTCGAATTCATATTTTTTTATATTAATATTGCTGTGCCCTAACATGGTTATGCTGGAACTGTATTTATATGTAACATCTTGTAAGACCCATACTGCAACAAATAAATGAATTAAGCTGAAATTTATATCAAATACTCAGGTTTACTGTCTCTTGGAGCTGTGAAAAAATCTAACTTCTAAGCCAACGCAATCAAAAGATACAACCGTTTATGCCGCAAATTTCCGCAAGTTTTCGAAACCCGCAAGGGAATCAAAACCTACTTCCCGTGAACTCAGAAACTTGGAATTTGGTGCGAAGCAACGCCCTATAGCACAGATAAAGGAAAAATTTCGAAAACCGTAAATTTTTAGTTACATAACTGAAAATTTAATTTCCAGTATATACTGACACGTACTAAGTATGTGAATACATACTTAGTGAGTGTCAGTTTATAGTGGATTTGTTTCTATTGTACGGGGTGGTCCGGAACCCTCGGTGCGCGAGTCTGACTCGCACTTGACCGGTTTTTTTTCACCCGTGGTAAAGCCAAAAAAGTAAAAATAAAACGGGTGAAATAATTACAATTAATATCCGTTTCACCATGCACGGCGATGTTAATTGGTACCCTTGATGAAGCGGTAACCTTTTTCTATCAAATTTTAAAACTAGGTATCACTGTTCTGTCTGTAGGAAAATATTACGTTTTTGAGATATATTCCATTAAAAAGCATTCCTACAATATTCCTTCAAAATATTATTCCCGAAAAGCATTACGAATGATTATGCGAATGAAGAAGTTATTCGCGAATAAATATTGGCGAATAATTATTCGAAATATTTATTCGTCACTCGCGAATAATCCTATTTAATCTTAAACATTATACGTATTCGAATAAATTTTGCCCATTTCTGGGTGGGTGACAATAAGCATAACTTCTTTTTTTTGGCGTTCTGACCAACTGTGTCGGCTCAATTTTGCCAAAAAGGATATCGACTACCGTAGGCTCAAAGGGCGTAAGGGACGAATTGCCCATGCCCATATCTCGTGAACTCTGAATCTTGAAATTTGGTACGTAATATTTATAGCACAAACAAGGGAAAAATTGCGAAAACCGTAAATTTTTAGTTACATCACTGAAAAATTGATGTCCGTTATAAACTGACACGCACTAAGTATGTAAATACATACTTAGTGAGTGTCAGTTTATAGTGGACTTTTTTCTATTGTACGGGTCCTGAACCCTCGGTGTGCGAGTCTGACTCGCACTTGACCGGTCTTTTTTTATGCTTACCACGATCATGGCATCTTTACTTAACAGTTAAGAGTTTACTTATGTTTTCGATGATAAAAGCAAAGTTACTTACGCCCTTTGGACCAGAGTTTTCAAACGGCGTAAGGGACAAATTGTGATTTTTTCATTAGAGCTAAAAATCCTACAATTAGGATATTCCATTATATTTGTTTTATTTGTACACGGCGCGGTCGGTGCAAAACACGTAATTGAAATAAACTCGTTAAGACGAGTTCGCCGTGCGCTCGCCCGCTGGCGCCCCACTCTCAAGGTCGCGAGTATTTTCAATTAAATTTTCAATTTCTTAAGCGTGAAATTAACATGCTTAATTTTGATGAAAACATGATTATCGTACACAAATGGCTATTAGTAAACAAAAAAATCACAGTTACTATTTATAATTACTGAGAAATACATTATTATTAAAACGTTAAAAATAAATGTTTAATTATTGTCTTAAATGTCTAAAAAGACGCAATATACCTTAAACAGATAAAAATATCATAGTTACCATTTTGGCTTGTCTAGATAATGAGTTCAGAGGAAAACTGTGAAAAAAAACGTATATGCGAATTTGATTTCAGTTTAATTTTGCTATTAAGTGATCGCATTTGAATGTACCTCAAAGTTATACTAACAAGGTACTTGGTTACCTTTTTTACTTTTAGGAAAAAGTTAGGTAGTATACGTTAACTCGTGTTTTTTTTAACTACGGTTACGATCGCGGATTTTTTACTTAATATATTTCATTAATATTTGATACTGAATAGTAAAATCCGATAAAACAATAAAAACAACGAGTTTACGAATTATGTCCAGGGTAAGCTAATTTGATTGGTCTACAAGGCCGAAACGCACTGACAGCGGTGGCGAAGCGGCGCGAGGCAATACTTGTAATGTTCGAGCTAATATGAAAGGATCCGCACTCTTTTTTCCCGGCCAGTATTCTGTGCGAACCTTTTCGTATTAGATCGAAGTTCGAACATTACAGCCCCACCTCCACTCTGCTCCGCGACGCTTCGCCACCGCTGTCAATGGGTTTCAGCCTTCATTTATTATGGGTAGGTCCAATGATTGTCAAACATTTATAAACACGAATCTGGCGTGCACCACGGATCGGCTAGGCTGGAGATTTATTGAAATATTGTGTTCATTAGATCGATAATAACTAAATTGTTCAGCATGAGACATAATTGTCGTGGAATCTCGATTACCTATTTATAAGCGCTCAGTTTTCTGTACACAATTATTTAAATAAAAAGTATTACTTAAGTGGGTGCAGAAAGGGGCGTTATTCGAATAATTCTTTATTCAAATAATTATTCGAATAAACATTTATTCGTAACTTATTTATTCGCGAATAATTTATTCGTCTACACTTTCGAATGACGAACGATTTATTCTCATTTCATTCGAATAAATCCTCAAACAATCCACGAATAATATTTAAGGATGCGGTTGCTCGTTACTTACAACACGTACCATACACGAATGTAATGTTAACAGGTGATGTATTTCTATTGCCGTTATAACAAAAAATACTTAAAAACGGAATAATATTTTTTTTTACTTGTTTTTTTCTTTTACAATCGTAAGATCGATCAAATCGATCTAGTCCCAAACTAAGCAGAGCTTGTACTATGGGTACTAGACGATGATAAACATCTTATATAGATTATTCAGTCCTCGCCTAATGCTAGGAACTGAGCGCGCCTCACTATCCGTGGGTCTAATTCTTGCCAGTAATGGCTATCAAAAGTGTCAAAATATGATTAACTTAATGGATTCCCGGCGACACGATATTTGTCAATTCTGTAAAGCTTCCGTCAAGGTCCAGTCAAAGTCAAGTTAAATCAAGTCTCCCAAGCTGGTCTCCGGGGCCAAGGGAAGCGCCGTGTCTTACCACGGTCAGCCGGGCCGTCAATACGCGGTCCAATAAGCACATATCACCAAATGTCACTGTTTCCACCAAAACGACTCGGGCCTTCAGGCCACCAAACGCGAGTATCCAAGTACTGTCTACCAATACACAAACAAAACACTCGGACACCCGTGTGCCTACAAAGCGAGCGATATTACCAAAGAACCACGTTTTCCACACGAACGTGTTCACAGTGAAAATTTATGACAAGCAAAAAAGTGACAGCCAAGTGTCACCTTCAAAACCACAGACTAAAAGGGCGTACACGAGAGGCGTTTAAGGGGCGGGCAGACGATCGGCCCGAACATAGATAAATAAATAATTACTTCATCATATCAGCCGTAAGACGTCCACTGCTGGACATAGGCCTCCCCCAAAGAGTGCCACAATGGCCGGTCTTGCACCACCTGCATCCAGCGGACTCCCACGAGCTTTACCAGGTCATCAGTCCACCTTGTGGGGCCTACCCACGTAATAAATACTTATATACATACATAAAAAACATCCATGACTCAGGAACAAATATTTGTGCTCATCAAACAAATAAATGCCCTTACCGGGATTCAAACCCGGGACCTCCAGCTACGTAGGCAGAGTCACTACCAACTCTTGACCCCCCCTATCATTATCCTGTTAATTCCTTAAATGGACTCTCCCCGCCTCATAAAATGACTCATCATCATCATTTCAGCCGAAAGACGTCCACTGCTGGACATAGGCCTCCCCCAAAGAGTGCCACAATGGCCGGTTCTGCGCCACCCGCATCCGCTGGATAAAATGACTACCGTCATCTAATAGCCCCCCCCCCCCCTGTTTTGAAATGACGTAATATATGGACAGCCACTGTGTGTACTTGCATCAATGTTATGTTATTAGAGGCGAATACGCATGTAAGATTGTTCAATTATATACCTTTAATTGTACATTGTATGTACTTAATCATGTTATATTATATATCTGTGTGTATTTAGGGTTCCGTACACCGAAAGAAAAAAACGAAACCCTTATAGGATCACTTTGTTGTCCGTCTGTCAATACCCTTTTTCTCAGTAACGTGTGGAGATATCAACCTGAAATTTATATCAAATACTCAAGTTTACTGTTTCTTGAAGCAGTAAAAAAATCAAACTTCCAAGCCAACGCAATCAAAAGATACAGCCGTTTATACCTCAAATTTCCGTAAGTATTCGAAACCCGCAAGGGAATCAAAACCTACAGGGTACTTCCCGTGAACTCAGAAACTTGAAATTTAGTAAGAAGCAACGCCTTGCGAAAACCGTAATTTTTTTGTTACACACTGAAAATGTAATGTCCAGTATACACTGACACGCACTAAGTATGTGAATACATACTTAGTGAGTGTCAGTTTATAGTGGACTTGTTTCTATTGTACGGGGTGGTCCGGAACCCTCGGTGCGTGAGTCTGACTCGGACTTGACCGGTTTTTTGTCACCCGTGGTAAAGCCGAAATATAAAAAATAAAACGGGTGAA
Organism: Epinotia brunnichana; assembly: GCA_963854355.1. Classification (NCBI taxonomy): domain Eukaryota; kingdom Metazoa; phylum Arthropoda; class Insecta; order Lepidoptera; family Tortricidae; genus Epinotia; species Epinotia brunnichana. The sequence goes on from OY977941.1 coordinate 5,753,397, forward strand.
ATAATTACACTTAATATCCGTTTCACCTTGCACGGCGATGTTAATTGGTACCCTTGATGAAGCGGTCACCTCTTTCTAAGAAATTTTGAAACTAGGTATCACTGTTCTGTCTGTAGGAAAATATTACGTTCTTGAGATATATTCCATTAAAAAGCATTCCTACAATATTGGTTCAAGATATTATTCCCGAAAAGCATTACGAAGGATTATGTGAATGATTAAGTTATTCGCGAATAAATATTGGCGAATAATTATTTGAAACATTTATTCGTCAGTCGCGAATAATCCTATTTATTCTTATTCGTTAATCGTATTCGAATAAATTTTGCCCATCTCTGGGTGGGTGACAATAAGCATATCGACTACCGTAGTTTCAAAGGGCGTATGGGACAAAATATCGAAAATGAGTTGAAATGCAGTCATACACAGTTTTTTTTTCTCTATCGGTTGGTATAGAAGAAATGTCTCTGATACATTTTGTCGTAACTCTCAGTTCATTGTACGATACGCCATTTTGCATTGTGAACTTTTACACAAATGTGTCTGTTACGCCAAAATACTCTTGCTTTAAATATTAAATAAGTAGTAATTTGTAATTTCATAAATCGAATAATTCTTAGCTTTCACTTATTAGGGTTCCGTACCTCGAAAGGAAAAAAACACAACCCTTATAGGATCACTTTGTTGTCCGACCGTCCGTCCATCCGTCTGTCAAGACCCTGTTTCTCAGGAACGCGTGGAAGGGTATCCAGCTGAAATTTATACCAAATACTCAAGTCTACTGTCCCTTGGAGCTGTGAAAAAAACAAACTTCTAAGCCAACGAAATCAAAAGATACAGCCGTTTAAGCCGCAAATTTTCGAAACTCGCAAGGGAATCAAAACCTACAGGGTACTTTCCGTGAACTCTGAATCTTGAAATTTGGTACGAAGCAACGTCTTATAGCACAAATAAAGAAAAATCTCGAAAACCGTAAATTTAATTACATCACTGAAAATTTTATGTGGATTTTTTTCTATTGTACGGGATGGTCCAGAACCCTCGGTGCGCGAGTCTGACTCGCACTTAACCAGTTTTTTAAAGCTTACCACGATCATGCCATCATCTCTTTCATTTACTTAACAGTGTGTTCTTAAGAGTTTGCTTTTGTTTACGATAATAAAAGGAAATCAATCGTCCCTTACGCCCTTTGGACCAGGGTTTTCAAAGGGCGTAAGGGACAAACTGTCAATTTTTCATTAGAGCTAAAAATCCTACAATTAGGATATTCCATTATATTTGTTTTATTTGTACACGGCGCGGTCGGTGCAAAACACGTAATTGAAATAAACTCGTTATGACGTGTTCGTCGTGCGCTCGCCCGCTGGCGCCCCTCGCACCCACCGCTTGCATCTGGCTCCACGACAAGGTCGCGAGTATTTTCAATTAAATTTTCAATTTCTTAAGCGTGCAATTAACGTGGTTAATTTTGATGAAAACATGATTTTCGTACACAAAAAGCTATAAGTAAACAAAAATTTCATAGTTACTATTTATAACTACTGAGAAATACATTATTATTAAAACGTTAAAAATAAATGTTTAATTTTTGTCTTAAATGTCTAAAAAGACGCAATATAGCTGAAACAGATAAAAACATCATAGTTACCATTTTGGCTTGTCTAGATAATGAGATCAGAGGAAAACTGTGAAAAAAAACGTATATGCGAATTTGATTTCAGTTTAATTTTGCTATTAGGTGATCGCATTTGAATGTACCTCAAAGTTATACTAACAAGGTATTTGGTTACCTTTTTTACTTTTCGGAAAAAGTTAGGTAGTGTACGTTAACTCGTGTTTTTTTTAAATACGGTTACGATCGCGGATTTTTTACTTAATATATGTTATTAATATTTCATACTGAATAGTAAAATCCGATAAAATAATAAAAACAACGAGTTTACGAATTTTGTCCAGGGTAAGCTAATTTGATTGGTCTACAAAGGCTTGTAGCAAGGTCTATGCTTTACAATTGTAAAATTGTGACTACAGTTAAATTTGACTCAAAATCTAACAAAATCCTTAAATTAAGTAAGCTTTAGGCACACTGACCACGGTAAATTCAACGTATATTCACTTAAACAAATGACTGTGCACTAATTTGGTCTAGGTTTACTTTGTCAAGCTAGTGTTATGAACTATATTTGGTTTTCTAAATTTTGGTACAAAAGCAACAAAGAGGTTATATTCTGATGACTAATTATTCACTTATACTTAACTTAAGGTAATTATTACGTAAACAATACTCCCCTGCTTGAAAAATTCAGGCGAACTTCAGGATTCACACAGTAGAATACTACGTATTTTCAAATTTTATACGTTATCCTTTGACATAACTGTCATTTCTGCTATTCTCAATTTCTGACCTTTGTGGTCCATATAACTTCCAGATAACATTTTCACAGCTAAATCATTCACTGCGGATCACTTTGACTACTTATTTTATACAAATTTTGAGATTTTACACTAAAAACATAATTATTTTATACGCTACTTGTTTTTGACGTTTACACCCGAGTGCGTTCGGAAACTTTCTCCAACTTTACTTTTCTAAAATCGTTGACTTGACAGTGATCGGATTCGACATAGTGCTAGTTGCCGCTTTCGGGCGCTCTGATCCCAAAGAGTGGTTACACACGGCGATTTTTTGCCGCGCTGGAATTGCGATACATAGTATCGATACAGGTAATAAATGACTAGTGTCGCGCGACAATCGTTTGTATCGCTGCAAAAATTCGCCAGCAAAAATAAAAAAATCAAAACCGTGTCATAGAACCCGATCCGTAACAGCTTCAACACATAGGGGAAATACGTACAAAATGACATACAGTTTTATTTTTGTATCATAATTTTTTATTGATTGTACACAACACAGCCATAGTTTACATAAATCATCTTTGGTCCTTCGGTTATCGAAACGATAAACATTTTTAGCAAAAAAACAACAGAAAAAAACAAATTTATTTAACTGAGATCAGCCATAATCCATTTTGTCCACATAGTTCGGACAAAATGACATATTGCTAATGGACAAAATTACATATACATAAAAGCTATATAATTATTGGCATAGTTCGCAAATGAAGCGCTTAGTTCTTCTTGGAACATCTGGCCCCGTAGCATGGATGGCGTTATCACGCGATAAGTGATAGGATAAGCGCGTCGTCTTGTTCTATCGAACGGTGTCAGCCAGGGACGGATGCTCTATCCTATCACTTGTCGCGTGATAAGGCCATCCATGCTACGGGGCCTGCGCAAGTAGCGTGAGCCCAATGCGAACATTGTACACACCGCAACCAAAATGTCACAAGCTATGGACAAAAAGACATACCTATGTCATTTTGTCCGATGAATGATCAAAATGAACGTCAGAAGCTATTGACATATGTCATTTTGTCCGGTATATATGTATGTCGTTTTGTCCGGAAATCGATTTAAAAAAGTAAAATTTGAAAATAAATATAAATAGGACTCTTTTTTTAAAAAGAAGTTATTTAATACGCAGAGAAATGTTTAAGGAATGAAACAAATGCTATTTAAATTGGTAAAATAGCAAAAAACTTATCGTTTTGAACATGAACTTTCTCGGTATGAAAAAAACTCGTAACGTGTGAATACCTGTCGTCGGCCATGACACCGAGCCGAATGAAATGGTTGCGTTCAAAACTTGACAGATTATACTCGTAGAGGGTCGATCTGGCCACGTGGTGTCACTGTAGGTATCGCGTTTAAGTCCGCCAAATTCAAAATAACCCGCCTGTGTCATTTTGTACGTATTTCCCCTACCAAACGTTTGCGAGTCTACTTTAACAAAGCACCATTGCAATAAACGGGTATTTGCCCTCCGAGCTCCTAATCCCCAAACTTCCGCAGTTTCGAGCCTCATAAAATTTAAAAACAAGCAACCACATAAACTGGGAACAACAGAATATAATAAATAATGCAAAATATAAATTTTAAAGCGCAGTTGTGAATAGGGAATCCGAAGTTCGCGTTGTAAATAACGTTTAAGTCGTCCCGTGGTTATCTTTTTACCTTAAAGTGGGTTCTTAGGGGGAATCGTAAATTTCGTCTTACTTAACCCGAAGACGTGCAAGGCCGGGCCAGCCTACGATAAAATCCCGGGGAAAACCCGGTATTCACGGGCATTTAAAGTGATAATTTACAATAAGGATTATTACTCGTCTATAATAAGGATACTTTAAGTTTTTAATTTGAGATTTTAATACCATTTATAGAATTGGTAGGTATGTTTGGCACGATTAATCAAGAGTAAACGTCGGACTCCAGCGGGCATTTTCGTGGCATGTCAGAATGATAGGTAAGGTTCGCAAATCAATCAATTCTCTTTCGAGTATTTGTACTTAGTATTTGGTAGGTACCTAGTATTTATAATGTGAAGTTCCAAATATCATAGCAACTAACTGCATTACTTATAAACGTACTTGGACTACACATAAGTCAAAATGGCGAAAAAGTTCGTTTGGCTTTATCCGTCACTCAGACAATTGCAGCTGTGAGAAAGGAACAAAACACAAATGAGTTAACTGGACAATGTCAAGTTCTATGAACACGGCTCTAAGGCTGTACGTTAGTTAGGTGTTTATTTTTTATATCCTTTAAATTTTAAATAAAAGTAAGATTGAATAGTCTGTGTTATATTTGATTTCATTTACATTCATGGTACATTTGTAGGTATATTATAATACTCGTGAGTTAAATTTTTTTTGTAAACCTTACCTTGCCCTCAAACTGCCCCCTATAGTCCGCGTATGATCAAGAGATGTTAATATCAATCGAATTGAATTTAGAATTTTAAATAAAATATTAAAAGGATGGTAAAAAATACAGAAACGTTTCTATTGTTGTCTGTGTGTGTTTGTCATGATTAAATATTTAAGTTTGAGTTTGAGAAAATTACTACTCTGTGTATAAAAGTAGAATTGCAAGTGTGAGTGATATTTTTTTACGTCACAGCTGGCCATTAAGTGATTATAAACGCCCAAGACGATAATATCCCCCTTCCTGGCCAGGAAGAGAAGTAAAATGTTGTACTCGGACTTCGGTTCGGTCATCAAACACATGCGAGATTCTTTGTTTTACCGCCCTTGGTGTGTTACTATTCGCTTCTGTTATACCTTTTTTGCTAACTCCTACTTAACACGCAATGTTATTAGTTATTACGTACACTTTCAAGAATTACCAATACACGCGCCGTGTTCACATCCCACATGTCAATATTAGCTTTCATAATTCCGGTTTAGTTTACCTACGAGACCGTATTAAAGCGTTAATACATATATATCTCCAGGAAATTTCTGAGTCGATGAAACTTATTGATATTATATTAAGTACCTCGCACACGTTTTCATGAGAATTGAATATTTTGGATCATGATAATCTAAATTTTAATCCATTAATTTTGTTTTTTTCTAGTTAAACAAAGTACTTAAATAATTGATGATTAGCTATTTAATATTGTAACTACTATTTATTATGTAAAATTCTCTGCTTACCGCTACGTGCTCACTATTTAATCAAGCTATGTACTCCGTAATTATCGCATATATCAGCTGTAAGTACCTACCTTTTAAGATATTTTTTATGTAAATGATGTATATATGTAATGTGGACGCATATGCGGACTTATATAAAATAAAATAAAAATGATAATGATGTGCTTAAACGATGCAAACGGTATGTTTTGAGCCAAACAATACATGAAAGAGTCCGCAGAAAGAAAATAATATCCATGAAATAAACAAGAAATCGGGAGTACACAAACTAAAAAAATCATAATTTTTTATACAACGACGGTGGAAAACAAGCTCATGGCCTGCCTGATGTTAAACTGGTATCGTAGCTTATGGACACTTGTGACTCCAGAAGAATCACAAGCGCGTTGGCGATACAAAGATACACTTGAGGATTCGCTGTGTTGGCAGATAGAGACATGCAGGTCCCTCACTCCCAACACAGCGTATCCTAGGGAGCTCTGGCGACCTTACTAACCACCAGGAACACAACAAACACCACATACTTCATAGCATGCAATAATATAGCAACACTACAAAACAGTGGTGCTATTAACGCTGCGGTCTTCTGTAAGGTGAAGGTACTTCCTCAGTTGGGCTGCTCTACATACGAATCAGATGATATTCCGATGTGCCCTACGTCTCTACCATGATTTAATTCGGTTTAAAAAACTTATAGCCAAACAGAATTTCCTCAAAAATGGCAACCAGCAACACAGATTACGTTACTCGGCTTTAAAAACACGTAAAATTAACCTAAATACTTGTCCCAAAAGAACCACAAGCAGACAAAGGGTTAGGCACTTATAAAACAAACGCGAACACCGGGGCCTAATGAAAACATGGCGAGAGATAAGGTAACGACTGTTTTATTATTTAGGGTGAACTTATTAAAATTCCCGGAGTTACGCGAGTATTTTTAATTGCTGCTTCTTGAATAATAATTATCACTATGTCCAAGGCCGTTTTTAGGGTTCCGTACTCAAATAGTAAAACAGGACCCTATTACTAAGACTCCGCTGTCCGTCTGTCTGTCTGTCTGTCTGTCACCAGGCTGTATCTCACTCATACCAGTTGAAATTTTCACAGATGATGTATTTCTGTTGCCGCTATACTACAACAAATACTAAAAACAGAATAAAATAAATATTTTTATAGATAATGGTACGGAACCCTTCGTGCGCGAGTCCGACTCGCACTTGGCCGGTTTCTTTTATTTCTATCGCTCTTTGTAAAGATCTTTTGAGAGTTTTGAGACCTCCATTTTTAACCGACTTCAAAAGAGGAGGAGGTTACATGTTCCACTGTACGTTTTTTTTCCGTCAATTGTGAACCGATTTCCAAAATTCTGTTTTTAATCGAAAGAGTTTACTCCTGAGGTGGTCCCCACTGTCACCTAGTCAAGATCTGATGATGGGATCCCAGGGAAAGTGAGGGCAACCCTCAAATTTTATAGGTACTCGTGTAGTAATTTCGGTAATTTGAATTATAAATGGTGTATTTACCCTCAGAAATAGCAATTTTGGTGAAGTGGAACTGATGATGAAGACCACCGATGGCATGGAACTCCTCAGAGATGTAAAGTACGTCAAAGATTCCGACATGATTTCGTTGAAGTAGCAACTAACTAAGTGTTAATTCTGAGATCCTTGAGGAATCGACAGAACTCCTCAAATATTATCAGCCCACATATAGCGACTTCGGGTTTTTTCAGTCATAATCAACGCATTTGATCTTGCGGTAAATTGGAAAGGAAATGTGGAATACATTTTTACGTAACTACCTATTTATATGGCTTGGCGAAGTACTGAATTGAAGTCGGTTTAAACGAACTTTGTTTTTAGGGCTCCGTACTAAAAAGTAACACGGGACCCTATTACTAAGACTTCGCTGTCCGTCCGTCCGTCCGTCCGTCCGTCTGTCTGTCACCAGGCTGTATCTCAAGAGCCGTGATAGCTAGAGAGTTGAAATTTTCACAGATTATGTATTTCTGTTGCCGCTATAGCGTTATAACAACAAATACTAAAAACAAAATATTTTTTTTAAGGGGGGCTCCCATACAACAAACTTGATTTTTTTGCCGTTGTTATAGACAATGGTACGGAACCTTTCGTGCGCGAGTCCAACTCGCACTTGGCCGGTTTTTAAAGTAAATTATATACATACTGCGACGGTGGAACAAGCATACAGCGTAAGTTAGATAAGTTTTATCGATACAATACGTTTTCGAAGGCGTTTGCGTTTAGTTTCAATTTGTAATGGCAACGCGAACAGCTCCTCTGGTGGTACTTACCTAACTATTAGGAACAAAATACGCGTTGCCGTACAAAATTAAACTAAACGCATACGCGTTCGAAAACGTATAAGTATCGATAAAACTTATACTAGAGCCTATGATGGTAAGCAAATACAAGAAGAATCACTAGCGCGTTGCCAACACTTTATTGATTTGAGGATTCGTTGTGTTGGAGAAAAATGCAGGTCCCATACACAGCGCATCCTCGGGAGATCCGTAGCTCTAGTATAAGTTTTATCGATACATATAAGTTTTCGAACGCGTTTGCGTTTAGTTTCAATTAGTATGGCAACGCGTAGGTCCTAATAGTTACCACCAGAGGCGCTGTTCGCGTTGCCATACAGGAACACAACACAAAGTAAGTAGTGGTGTTATTATGGCTACGGTCATATATGTGAGGTGGAGGGACATTCCCTAGATGGGATGCTACAAGGTCTCTGTGGAGTAATTTCATCTACTCTTCTCATCATCATCATATCAGCCGAAAGACGTCCACTGCTGGACAAAGGCCTCCCCCAAAGAGTGCCACAATGGCCGGCCCTGCGTCACCCGCATCCAGCGGACTCCCGCGACCTTTACCAGGTCATATTCAGTCCACCTTACGCGTCGCTGGTCAAAGACTCTCGTCTTGACTCACTCTACTCTTCTGTGGGGGGACAATTATGTTGCTCGCGTCCGCAGGATTTACCTACCACAACCTTGCACTTGTCCCCTGGTGGTAAATGAGCGATAACACTTTCGGCGAAATAGGCGCTCCCATAAAAATATCACATGGATATTCGCATAACCAACAGATCACCATACGATTAAATAAATTAATAAATCTACTCTTGGACGGCCTAATTGCGCATCCAACCGTTCACTGAAGAAAAAAGCATACTTGATTCGCGGTAAATGTCTATGAACCAATAATTTATTTTAAAAGATGTTAACTTAGGTTCGCGCTTTTTAAAAATATATCAAAATATTATAATATCTAATATCGTGAAAAATATTTTCTTTATTTACTTACTTACCTACATTTAATTTCGTTAAAATCTTCACTCATTCATATCATCTTTTTACGTAAGGCGTCTTTAGCAGCCGGAAAAATCCAACATATTTAGATGCAGTGCAACAATAATCAAAAACATCTGACTATGAAAGTGCAGTCGCCATCACATAGGTACACTATAGGTGTTCAAAAATATCGGCACATGCACCCTAATGCCTTGAAAATAGAGGTGTGTTCCGATGTTTGTGAGCTGCTTGTTTGCTCCGATGCTCCAATGATTCAAACATGAAGTGTGGTGGGTAGGCAAGCTCTTCTTACCATGAATTAAAGACATGTGTACATCATTCTGATCTCTTGGAACACTTACCAAATTATACTGCTGGCGGTACTCCAGTTTGGACTCTCAGCTCATTCAAATGAAATTGAACCAGTATCTGATCCCCAATGTATTAAAACGCTGTAACGTACATAAGAAGCGAGGGCGAATACCGCTGTCGACAGTCCAAGGTGCTGCAATATTCATAGCCAACACTGTACTGCGGACTAAGATGAAACTATAGAGACCTGCCGGAGACACAAGCGAACAGCGGAATTCTAAGAAATAAAGAAACGAAAGAATGTAATGTATACATAAACGCAAAAATATGGCAAACATAAGCGTGATGTTAGTTTTTAAGGCGGGAACCAAATATTACCCATGTGTACCGCCAGTAAAACTGTATGGCACACCTCTGAACATTGTAAGGGAGTTTAAGTACCTTGGACACTGGGTCACGGAGAGCCTAAGTGACCACAAGGACGTGGAGAGGGAACGTAGGGCGCTCGCAGTCAGGAGTAATATGTTGATCCGTAGGTTTGCAAGGTGTACTGATGATGTAAAGATCACACTTTTTAAGGCGTTTTGTCAATCATTTTATACCTGCAGCCTATGGATCAACTACACTCAAAAGATTTCGGCGCCCTACGCGTCCAATATAATAACGGCTTTAGGGTGCTGCTGGGGCTGCCGCGCCATTGCAGTGCATCAGGGATGTTTTGCGAGAGGCGCACGGATGGCTTCCAGGCCATAATGCGTAAGCGCGTCGCGTCCTTGTTGAGGCGCGTACGCGGCAGCCCAAACAGCCTCCTACAGACGGTGGCAGCGCGCCTAGACGCGCGTAAAAATAATCTCATAGGAATTTGAAGACATAATATTATATACAAAAGTAAGTAATTTACAAATTTAATTAAAAAAATATTTTTGATAAATAAAAAAATAAGCTAGATAGACATATCGTTTTATTTTTCCTGTATTGTTTATGTTACTTACTCTTAATTATATGTAATTATTTCAGAATTTTCGCTTGGTAAGCTTCGGAGATACGTAGGGGTGGGGGGGGGGGGGGGATTTTCCTTAATAAATCTAAATTTAACCACTGTAGAAAAAAAAAATATCCCCCTCATAATTATTCGTCATTTTCACTGAAAATAAAAATGTATATTTAATTATTTTTCTCCATATTTTCCATACACGTGTCTTACCCTTCTTAACAGTTGTTCCAAATTTCGTATTGATAGCTTAAGTAGTTCTTGAGATATTTAACGTTGTGACAGACGGACAGAGTCGGGGTCCTTTTTACCTTTTTGGTACGGAGCTCTAAAATACAGTGGTAACATAACAAGTACCTACCCTCTCCCATCATCAGAACTGGATTTGGCGACAACGGGACTAATCTGGAAGTATATGCTTTCAAACAAATAAATATTTTTACGTCACCCCAGGCCGTAAGTTGCATTTTCCATCGCATATTTATCGCCCTTGCCTTCGGCTCGGGCGTCAAATACCTGCGATCTGAGACATTCTTTGTTTCACCGCCCTAGGTAAGTAATGTACTATTTCAAATCGGTTCATAAATTACCGAGTTATCGCGTAACAAACGCACAAAAAAAAAAATATATATATACAGTTGAATTGAGAACCTCCTCCTTTTTTTGAAGTCAGTTAAAAATGCAATATAATAGGTATTATACTAAAGGGTTCTCACTCAAGTTAGTGTCACGGAGCAAGCCGCAGTACCTACATATTGTGTGACGTTGATTTTCACTGAAGGCATTTAGGATATACATGGCACTGGCAACATGCAAGGGACATAAGACTAAACTAAATCAGAAAAATACTAAGGTATTCAAGATGACAAAGATGTTTATGGGCCCCTGAAATTCCAGAGGTGATGCACGTTGCCAACCCCATGATTGATTGGATTTCAGTGTGTTGACCTTTGTGGCTCAAGACCTGACAGATAGACACACAGATAAAACTAGCAACGCAATGATACATAATAGGGTAGTAGACTCAAATGTAAACAAAGCGTTATTAAAAAAAGAAGGTTGAAAGCCAAACATCTTAAAAAATTACGAATCTGTAACCATTTAAATGTTGATAAATAGAGAGAGAAGTTGCTATACCATATCTGGTTAGGTAATTAACTAAATGCTAATAAAAAGAACCACGTGACTTGATCATTCAGCCAATAAGATAATACCATAGATAAAAAAGGTCGCTATGATTGGTTGAATGACCAAGTCACGTGGTTTTGTTTGTCAACCGACGAAAAAAACGGAGGAGGTTCTCAATTCGACGCGTATATATATATTTTTTGTTATGTATACCACGCATAACTTTTTAAAGAGTAGTTCCCATATAAATTTGGAAAAAATAACCAACCCTAAGGGTACGAAAATAGGGGATGATTGATTTTTCGTCGGTTAAAACTTTGTTTTCAAAGTAAATTATTTACATTTAGTTAATTACCTAACCAGATAGGGTATAGAGGTGCAATATCTGGGCGACCGAGCTCTGCTCGGGTGAAAATACGAGTAAGTTTACTTCCTATATATTTTTTAATTTTATTTTTAAAAGATGCTTATTTTCATTGGTCTTAAAAAACTCGCCTTGGAATTGAAAATTATTAAATTTAAACCCCCGACTATAAAGGAAACAACTAATACAAAAAGTTATACCAACAAATGGTATTCACAATTTACTTTAAAAACAAAGTTTAAACCGAATTCAGTTCATTACTTCGCCAAGGAACATACATTAACATTTCCTTCCCACTATACCTACTGCATGAACTGTTTTCCGAGAGCAAATGCGTTGATTATTACAGAAAACACCCATTCGCTATAAGTAGGCCGATAATATTTGAGGAGTTCCGTCGATTCCTCAAGGATCTCAGAATTAGCTTTGGCACTTCATTAGTTGCTACTTAAAAGGAATCACAGAATATGTGACGTCTGTAGTCTTCATAATCTTATCTAGGTGAGGGCCCTTTCGGATGCACTTCAACCCAGTGGGATCTTTTGTGCATTTGTCCTCTCCTTTATACCTGCTCCCAGGCTTGCTCCATCATTTCCACAAAACGGATGATGCAGTTCACCAAGAGCACCTTGAATTCCTTTGGTTGCGGGTAGCCGTTACCAAAATAGTTCATTCTTTGTCTGGCAAGGGCATGATATTAACACAATAAGTGTTCCATAGTCTCATCCTCCTCGCCACACATTCTACAGTCTAAACTATCCGATAGTCCCATCTTGGCCAAGAGATCCATGACCCTGAAGTGACCTGTGAACACCCCAGATATAATTCTGAGTTGCTTCCTACTGGATTTCCAGAGTTTTCTGGTCCAGCCCGAGTCCACTCCTTCTATGAAGAGCTTAGAGTGTCTTTAGCCAGCCTCATTACTCCACTCGTGTTGGTGTTTGGTTTTGGCGTAGGCTTTAAAGGCTGATATTATGGTTCCCTACGAGAGTCTTCATAATCAGTTCCATTTCACCAAATTTGTTGTTTCCGAGGCTAAATTTATACCTACACGAGTTATAATAGAAAATACCAAAATCTATACACGCGTTTACTTATTCTGTGACGCGTGCTTAATACAATTGAGAACCTTCCTCAATTCCTCATGGATTCCATCATCTGACTGGCTTTTTGAAAACAATGGGACCAATCTGGAAGTAAATACTCGTACTTTCACTAAAATAAAAAATACGAATCGGTTCATAAATTAAATATGACGGAGTTCTGAGGTAATCAAACATTAAACATAAGAATCCTCCTTTTTTGGAAGTTATTAATAGAGTTATTAAGGAGTAGTGACACTGCTTACGAATCCCGGAAAAGGGCAAATGTTTGCGTGATGGACATGAATATTTGTATCTGTTTTATACCTCCAAAACGACTTGACCTATTAAGATTTAGATTTCTGTAAGGGGTTTTTAGTGGATATAAAAACCACAGATCCCAGTCATCCCCCGATGATTGGGTACCAGGCTGGTTCGCAGGTTTTCTCCAAGAAAAAAAAGGTATAGGTATGAATTGCTCAGGGTCCAACCAAAAATAAAAATGATGGAGCAGAACTCTCTAGATAGAGTTAGGTTTAGGTATTGCATTATACAATGCTCTTTAAAAAATAATTCAACATAAAAAAAAACTTGCGACGGATATGATTTTCAAATAATAAAATAAAGATTCTATAAACCATTTTTTTACCTACAAAGGGAAAAATTACAACCAGAAATTATAAATAATAATATTCTTAACTCAGCATTTAGAATCACAAATTCAAAGAAAGGCATTATTAATGCCTGAATTAAGTTTCCGATAATGATGAGCACCATCTAGCGAAGCGTTATTAGCCCAGTGGCGCCTGCGAATCGGAAACAACAACGCAGGTTAAGCAAAGATGGCAGCGGTCAGTCCTTGGATGGGTGACCGCCTGTTTGAGTGGTTACTAAAATGAGCGCTTCCGTGCTTTGGAAGGCACGCTAAGCAGTTGATCCCGGCTGCTGTCTATGACAGTAGTCGTTAAGCCGAGTTAGAAGCCTTCGGGCGGCTTAAGAATCTCTAACAGTCGAGTTGCCCACTCACTTGACTAATCTAACTTTTTTCAACCTTAATAACCTTATGGGAAAAAGAAGGCACAGTGCTATAAAAAACATGTTTTTAATATCTATTATAATTTAAAAACAAAAAGATATATAAACAATAAAAAAACGTATGACCATGCTTTTCCCGGCTTTAATACTACGAAAAATCATTATATATAAAAAATAAAGCAAAAAGAAACATTCCCTCGCTGGGATTTGAACCCCCGACCAAAGGTGTTTGTAAGCCAATGTTATAACCATTCGTCTAATCAAGCGATGACAGCTGCGGTGAAATTACGTACTATATTGCACTAACAAATCTTTATGCGAGAAAATCTCGAGAAAACGAATTTTCTCGGAAACGAGACCTATCTAGATCGATTTCTCGCCCCCGTAACCACATATATTCCAAATTTCATCAAAATCGTTAGAGCCGTTTCCGAGAACGTGATTGCAAATATTGCTCGTTTAATAGTATAGGATGATGTCACGAACCTGTATCGTCGTAGTACCTACATGGACATTGTTCCATTTGAAGGTAGTTTTTGCTGAAAAGGGACACATAAAACTTTGGATACTAAAAACTGGTGCTAATACTTTTTATCCATTTTACAATGTCCTAAGAATCCACAAAGAAAACGATGGAATTTTAACTAAACCGCCGTTTGACAAATACATTGTATTTTCATTTGTTTCAGAATAAAGGAGCGATTAACTTGTCTACTCTTTGGTACTCATTTTAAAATGGTTATTTATTTACTTATCGTATGGCGGTTACACACTAGTACATATATGTATTCGTATCGATGTCGTTGATAGAGTTCTAGTGTGCGCTGCGAGGTTCAGAAGGAACAGTGCCGAAATTTAAATTTAAAAGGGTACTGGAATAACATGCTGCCATATCTAGGTCGAAAATTAGTTTCTGTTGCTAGAAATTAAAACTTCTTAACATGAGAATTAAACTACGTGTATATGGAGAGTTGTGTGTCCAGGCGACCCTTTACTATAAAACCAGCCAAGTGCGAGTTGGACTCGCGCACGAAGGGTTCCGTACCATTATCTATAAAAATATTTATTTTATTCTGTTTTTAGTATTTGTTGTTATAGCGGCAACAGAAATACATCATCTGTGAAAATTTCAACTGGAACTATCACGGTATCAGTAAGATACAGCCTGGTGACAGACAGACAGACATACAGACAGAAAGACAGAGAGACAGACAGACAGACAGACAGACAGATGGACAGATGGACAGCGGAGTCTTATTAATAGGGTCCCGTTTTACTCTTTGAGTACGGAACCCTAAAAATAGATACCTACCTGGGGATGTCACAGTCTGTCGGATGAAAAAATATTTCACTGTTAACTTGGACCTAACTCAACATTCGCACCCAAGAGCGCATTTTATCATATTTTATAAAATTTAAGACCGTTGTCTTGGCACGATGTGAACAAGTATTTATGCATAAGAAACTAGAATGTGTCCGCTACTTCGTTACAATGTTGTTTTGGAGTTTAACAAGTTTTTCAAAAGTACTGTCAATTTATAACGAACTCGTGGCACCTGCGCTGGGAGGAATCATTTACTAAAACTTACTTTTAAAAAGGTATTACAAGTGAAAATTATTGTTAAAGAAAGGCATGTATGCGTACCTAAAGGATGAGCAATCTGTACCCTTATTGTGAGATACAATCGTAACCTAACGTTACGTAACTAATACGAGATCGAATAAACGCGCTTCGAATAGATTTCGATCTCGCTACGGTATTCTTCGATTCGACCCGTCAAACTTGTAACTCACACTGCCGTTGGACTACGAAACCAACTGCAAAACGTTAGGCACTTTGCGTTTAGTTTTCGATGCGTAATTTAACGTTCGATTCGTACTACCAATCGGTAGTGTGAGACATTTCGAATCGAAGAATACCGTCGCGACTGTAGTTTACTATTTCACTTGCAAAATGGCCCGTGATATCGTATTATTCCGTCAAGAGTTACCGTAGATCCATTCGAAATTTATCTCAAATTAAAGAACTTATAAAAATAAGGGTTTTGAATTGACAACATATATCCGCAAAATTCGGATTGTCGCGTATTTTGTATTTAAAAATGCAAATAAATGGCCCCCGCGCCGCCATATTGTATCGACAGTCGACACTGTCGACGTCGCGATGCGCGTATTCTGTAATGTTATAACCGACAAACATTTAAATTAAAACGATAAATGCTAGTGATACAAGGTTGAATATTGGAAAATCGTGAACGAACGTGAAGTCGATCGCGAATTAAGTGATGTATAAGTAACTCACGTTACAGTTTGGATTTTTAGTTCTATGTGTGACCACCAGGGGCGGTGTATAGACTTTTCATACTTAATCTTGACGATAGGCGGTAGCGTCGATAGTAGACGCGACTCACTTCAATCCCACGGTGCTGTAGGAGGCGTTACGTGACGTGATCGACGTGGGGGTGGGTCAAGACTGTTATAAAACCAGAAGTTTTTTTACAAGGGTAATTGAAAAAGTAAGTTTAAGATGTAAAGAATAATGTTATGAATATACATAAAAGATAACAATGACAATTACGTAACTTAAACCTGTGAGTGTGAGCAAGTCAATTAAAATTATTGATTGTAATTTTATTTCCCGGAGGAGGATTAACGGAACATGGACAATTTAAAGAAAAAAATTGTAATCAGACATTGAATCTGCGTAGGCATCATTTTAACTCCACGGCTTAACATTGGAAAACCACAAATGTATTTATAGAAAAATAATATTATGAAATCCATGGAGTAAACCTGTGGCCCGTTGCATGAAGCTCCAAGTTACAAATTGTACAAGTCTAAACTAGCAATACTGAGGCCCTTGCCAAAAAAAACGACTAACCATTTAAAAAAAAATTACCAGTGTTGCCAGTTTAGTATTTTTTTTACTTGGAGCATCAGTGAAACAGGCTGGCAATAAATAGTCGATTAAACACCCCGATCGCCCAAGGGGGACTCAGTAAAACAACCAATTAGACCCGCCCAAGACGTCTCACGTCAAATTACCGGCTATCGGAATGAACTACTCCGGCGATTGCGGCTCACTTCTGACAGTTGCGACGATAATGCGAGCTGAAGGCTCTTTAATTTTATTGTTTCCTTGCCGTCAATGTTGTGATTGCTTTCTCTGGAACGTTGTTAAGTGGTTGGTGGTTTATTTATTTTAGTTTCAGGATTTATCTAGATTGTTAAACTTTTAGGCGCAGCGTGGGTATACCACCACATTAAGGTAGACTGCTAGTTGACCTGGCAAAGGTCGCGGGAGTCCGCTGGATGCGGGTGGCGCAGGACCGGTCATTGTGGCACTCTTTGGGACAGGCTCTTTGGACATAGGTCCAACAGTGGACGTTTTTCGGTTGATATGATGATGATGATGTTGATAAACTAATTCATTCTCGTCTATGAAACCTATTTTACGCACAGTGGCGATACAATACAATATTGGATCTGTCAATTAAAAATGTGTTAACAAATACCCGTAAAAACGGGAGAAACTCCATTTCAACTAACAGATTTTTGACAAGTTCAATGAAGACGGAGATGCCAAGTCAAACAAAATTTTGTGAACAAAAATTAAACGATGTCAGCTAATTCCTTATCAAAGCACAAATATCTAGTTGCTGGTTTTATTAATGGTTTTATGTTTAGCTTTGCGTCAATGTGCTCCTCAAACTTCGTTAATTGTAAAAAGAATCATAATATAGTATTATTTAGCATGGCTCTTTATACACGTTAGTTTGCGCTGATACAAACAACATGCGTTTAAATAGCGGTAAACTACTGTCTCACATCTAGTCATTCAATCTAGATATTTATTAAGGTACCATTATTACAAACACTAAATTTTAAGAATAACTTGGCGGGGCTTGGAGCTTCCATATAAAAAGAGTAGTGTGACTGTACGTAATGAAGGGCATTAAACACGAGTGTGGGTTTCTTCTTCAACACTTCGGCTCGTTTCATAATAACATCACACGAGTGTCTTAATGCCTAATTATGTACAGTTACATACACTACTTTATCTATCCACATATCATAAGCCTCCATTAGGCATTCAGGAGCCGCATATTATGACCGGCATCGCGGCGTTGTTTTCTGGCAGCTGTCATAGTTTTTTCTTAATGCAGAGACAAACTAGAGTCGGATTCAACTATCATATCGTTCGATATCTTACTTACGTGCGACATTTGTCAAATTTGTATGCAAATTGAAAATTCATTTCGAACTAAACGTCATCTCGACGGATATTAGAATAGACGTCAAATCAAATTTATTTGATTTCAGAGATGTTCGAAATTTGAATGAAATAATATTATCAAAATCGATGTTATTATTTCGCAATAATAACATTTTCACAGATAAGAAATTTGTTCTAACAAAACAGTCTATTTTTTATGGTGGTCATGATGTGCGGTTCTTGAACGCTTCATAGAGAGTTTATGATATTTGGATAGATAAAAATATAGCACACTAAAAATTATAAATAAGTTGGTACAAGGCAAAGAAATAGAACTTCAATCTCAAACTTCTCGTGCATCAATTGATTCCTACAAAAAATTTAAATATGCACCTATTACAACTGTCGACGTGGAAAGATCATTTAGCTCCTTGAAATGGATATTTACAGCAAGACGCCGTAGATTAACTGTCCCAAATATAGAAAAAATATTAATAGTTTATTCTGAAAATCGTGTCAACTATTCAATTTACAGCAGGTAATCAATTAAAGTTATTTTTATTGTTACCTTATAAGTTATAAGACTTTTACGGAAATTAAAATAAAACTTTGTCACAGATTGTATACAACTCACAGAGAGGTAGTTATTCATTAGGCATAATAAGATATTTTCTTAGACTAACATATCTGTTTATCTCTACTCTTTCTCAAATCATTCCCGCTCCGAAAACCCCGACGTCTGTTAATGAGAAAGGCAGATAGGCCCTAATAAATTGAACGTTTTCTATACATCCGATCTCTTTAAACTTACGTTCTGAACAACGAAAAAGAAAGGGATAGAACGACGTTATCTGCTAGGTCTTCATACGTCATTGTCTCCGCTTTCTCGCTCACACGATGTAATTCGTTCTCTCGCTCGCTTGAGATTTAGTGCAGCGAAAGATATTTTCTTACAAGTTATCGATATCGATACTGACTGTGAATATTCACTACAAATTCAGACAAGTTACTTTTTAACCCTCACCATTTTATGGATTTTTAGTGGAAGTAATTTACATATTTGTAACCGACTTCTAAAAAGGAGGAGGTTCTCAATTCCGCGGGTTTGTTATTTTTTTAGAGAGGCTAACTCGAGCGTGACTTGTGCACATTATTGCCATATGTAAATTGTTTATAGCGCCATTATATCATGGTTATAAAGTGACTAGTCCAGCTTTACTTTAATTTAACGAAAAATACAAATTCGAACATAAGTTAAAACTGTACAATCTTTATTTATTTTTACACATACCTTCAAGGTACATCAAGTTAATTGTCTCAATTATCACATACTAGCTTCCGCCTGCGTGGAACTCGTTTATATCGTAGCTCCATTCTAACGTATTCCGGACCTATACCAGCCTCGTAGGGGATGCTTTCCGGGATAAAATCTCAGGATTCAAACTGCCTCTATACCGGATTTCATCTTAGTCAGTTCAGCTGTTTAAGCATGAAAAGGTAACAAACAAACAGACGGACGGAATTACTTTCGCATTTATAATACATATTAGTATGGATATATACAGAAAATCAATGTAGTTATCCACAAAGTGTTCAAATATAAAAAACTTAAATCGAACTAATTCATCTAGAGGGACATCAGAAATGTCAGTCATAAAACTTACTTTTCCAACTTACCTCAAGCGGTCTCTGAAAAACTGTAGGTATCACATCTGGCAACAAGCGTCTTAATTCTGTTTTTAATAATAACGAAACAGTCCGATTTGAAATGTTTCGAACATATTCTGTCGTATGTTTTCGGCGTCCAATTATTGCGCCCTGATTTTTGACGAAGATTATTTTCCGGAAATCTGAAGTTAACAGTTAACTACGTGTAACATCAAAATATTTTGTCTAACTAAACGCCTATACATAATTCATGTCGATAAAATGTCGACATACAGATTTGAATTTAGTTACAACACTAGCCGTGTTTACGACAATTGTATTTTTACCAAAAATCCTAATAAGCGATCTTATTTGGAACCATGTAAAAAAGTACTTATTTCATAGTATGCAGTATCTGTAGTAATCGCAGACCATTATATTGCGTAATGTATTTGAAATATTTGAAAAATAAGCAATAGATTCATACCGATGAAAACTGGTATTTTCTCCGGTCTTCTTTGTTAATCTGGAGTAAGTCCGGTAATATGGAACTACACAAGATATTTTGCCAGTTTTGCCACTTCATATAAATTGTATCTTACACTTTTGCCACACAAAATACAAAATATTTTTCAAATAATCTCACAATAATCTTAGATTTGACGTTGATTGACTTTGACGGGTCGGTTGGTTGGTTTACTTTTTTTAACGCCTCGGTTGACAGTATTTGGAGACAGCTCATTAAATCCTCAAAATAACTTAATATTCGTCTCATTTTAACTCATGTCAGCTGTCCATAAGAAGTGACAGAGACAACTGTATGAAACATGGTCTTGCTTAATACTGCGGGTCTGTATTAGTCGGTGTACTAAACAAAGTATGAAGCTGTCATTTACACTAACTTGTCAATTTACTTCGCTGTACATTGCTGGCAATTAAAATTTTGTTAGAAAATTAAATATACGTTATTTTAACCTCCTTTAAAAAAAGCTCGGGTCTTAGACACGCACTGTATATCGTCGTCTAGTACCTAAAATCATTATTGAGCTTTCTATGGGGCTAGTTCGATTTGTGTAATATTGTCCCCTAATACATACCTACATACATACATATAATCACGCCTCTTTCCCAGAGGGGTAGGCAGAGACCACGGTCCCCTTATATTTATTATTATTCCTCTTTATTTAAATTTCCTCTTAAGCTAGGTTTTTACAATAATTAGATAGTGATGATTTTTAAAGCTGGCAGGAAAACTTATCCGACTGCACCGTTAGTGACACTCTACGACGTCCCTTTAAAATTTGTCACTAAGTTCAAGTACCTGGGTCACTGGGTGACGGATGACCTAAGTGATAACTTAGACATTGAGCGGGAGCGTAGGTTGTTGGCTGTCCGATGCAACATGTTGGCCCGCAGGTTCGCGAAATGTACTGTAAAAGTAAAGACTACACTTTTCAAAGCGTACTGTCAGTCGTTTTACACTTGCAGCCTGTGGACCAACTTTACGCAGAAGGCATACAACGGCCTACGTGTTCAATACAATAACGCGTTCCGGTAGTTGATGGAGTTGCCGCGATTTTGTAGTGCCTCTGGTATGTTTGCTGAGGCACAAACTGACGGCTTTGCGGCGATAATGCGCAAGAGGTGCGCCTCCATGATGCGTCGCCTGCGCGGCAGCCCCAACAGCATTCTGAGCGTGTTTACGGAGCGTGAAAATGGCCCCATGCTCACCCGCTGGCAGAGACTGCATGCAGTCATTGTTTAGTTATGTCCCTCTTTTTATGTCATGCTAACACTAGCAATAAGATTTCATTGTTTACTAACCATATATGGACTTTAGTCTGAAATAAATGATTTTTATTTTTATTTTATTTTATTTATTTATTTATAAGTCATCTGTGGTCTTCATCATCAGTTCCAATTTCCGAGCGTAAATACACGAGTTATAATAGAAAATACTAAATAACTACACGCGTGCCTATAAAGTTTAAGGGTTGCCCTCAATTTCCCTGGGATCCCATCATCAGATACTGACTTGGTGACAATGGGACCACAATTGACAGAAAAATCGGCGTACAGCTAAATAAAAAAAAAAATACAAATACAAATATCTTTATTTTGCATACAATGTGGTTCATAAAAGTTGTTTACAGAATAAGTAACACACTATTTACCAGCATCTGGCATGCAAAAGTGTTTATCATTTAAAATCGTCACGAATCCGGACTTTGGTATAATGACCGAGTAGCCGACCGGTAAACCAGCGCGCGGCCTTCAACTGAGTCAATGCTAACAACTAAATGACACAACACGTTTATCTTCTACAGTAAAGCGGGTCGACGGTGCATACTTTTTATAAAACCGCCATCGGAATTGTAATCTTCTAAATTGGACGGTAGAGTTGCTTTTTGACTGGACGGTGATGCAATTCGGCCAAATAAATTATCTCAAGTATAGTAAATAAAAAAAAAATAAAAAAAAAAGTATATTATACACGTGTTCGGTACACGTGTATAATATAACGAATAGGTATACGCTTGTTTTCACGAATTTGTTACGCAGGGACACCTATTGAAGTAACACGACTCAAACACATATTTGACACAAGGGACTTTTTTCTCAGTCTTAAAGGATGAAAGTAAGCTGTCACTGAGACAGTATAGATTATACAGGGTGTGGCCTGTAATAGAAGCAAATATTCAAAGGGACGCTTCCTTAGAGCATTTGTAGTAACCCCTTGTGTCCCACTCAATTTTTTTTTTTGGATTCGGAGATATTTTGATCTAAAGTTATGACCTCCAAGTAATGTATCTTGGCACCACGACATCATAGCACAGCAGTCAATGCGGAGTTTGAGGTAACATCATGTAACGACTCATAAATAGCTTTCGCATTTTTGTTTTCAAAAGATATTTTTGTGATTTTTTGATTTATATTTCATTTTTTTTGTGTCTTTAAAATAAAAAGTTACTGATAGCCACTCCAGAAGAGTAAAAGTATACAACTAAACTTATTTTGGAGAAAAAAAAATCAAAAAAAAGTTTTTTTTTTTCAAGTTTAACCATGTGGAAATAATTGTTCACAAGGTTAATAATCTACCGTTTAATTTGTTGCTCCTATTACAGGCCACACCCTGTATAAGGCTCGACCTACATTGAGTGTGTTATTTGACATTCTCTCCTTTTAATTCATAAAATGTGTTATATTTTCAAATGTATTCATGCCTATGATAAGATATGACGAATATTACTTGCTATGTGAAATTGTACCATTTTGCCACACCCGCTCGGGTTCATGTATTGTACTGTAATTGTGTGATCATGAATGCAAATAAATAAAAAAAGTGCCTACATTCGAATGAGCGCTTCCTGATCAACGCGGGATGCGTGAAACCCAGTACTGCATGCGTACATGCGTAGCGCCCCGTAATAATATAATACTGACAGTATCCCGACAAGTCTTAAAATGTGGGAACCACCAGTAAGCAATCAGTGTAAAGTACAAAACACCCCATATATATTCTGACCCGCCAAATATAGAAGAGGTCTACGTTTCTGACAAATACCGCGGATATAAATGTATAATACCATCTGGCCCAACATATTATGATGCGGCCTTACGTACAGGTGAGATTATTTATTGTTGCTCAATTTATATAAAACTGTCATTGGAGTTGGAATCTTATACCTAGGACGGTTGAGCTGCTTTTTGCGTGGACTATTTAAATGCAATTCGGCCAAGTCAAATAATCTGAAGTGTACCTACACTACGTTTAACCGTAGTAGATAATACGTCGCGTCACTCAGTTAACATGATTGAGTCAGTTAATGGCCGCCCGCCGGCTCAACAACGGCTGTCTGTGCGATTACCTTGATTATAGTAAAAAAAACCGTATTCACTTTATTCAGAGTCTCAATTTCATTGACAATGTCACCCTGTCTTATCGATATCGTGATTAGATAAGGGTATATTTTTATCAACCATGTGAGTAGTAAAAATGAGGTGCGCGAAGAATATCGTGTTGTTTTCGTTGTTCGCTGCGAATTTGGTAGAGCAGCCGGCCCCAGAGGTGAAGATTGCGCAGGGGAGTTTGAGCGGAAAACTCAGTGACGACGGGTCGTATTTTGAATACGTCGGAATTCCGTACGCGACGACTAGTGCCAGCACAAGATTCCAAGTACGTAAGAAATTCGGTAGTACGAATATCTAGCGCGCGTTTTGTTTAGCGATGGGCAGCTTGTAATTTACAAAAGTGAAAGTTTCGTTTAAATTTCACTTAAGTTGCTTTAAATTTCCGATACTCTAAGTCACAATAGTCAGTCTTATTAATACTTTTTTGTAATTTGCTTACGGGCACAAAACTTCTGAATAAAATCGGCTCATTACTTGTCATCAGACCAATCAAAGTAGTAATGACGGAAACATTTAAAAAGTAACGTTTCTTTCCGGAACATTACACAGGTTTCTAAAGTTGAAATGTTTCACAGTTTAGGAAAATTATGAAACGTTTCAGAAATTTCCCATCACTACTGTTACAAATGATTAAATTCATATTCGAGTTTTAAAAGGCCCCGCCGATTTTCTATCGTACTTCCCAAAATCATTGTTTCGATGAATTAGTCGGCATTTGTTTAGTTAGCGTTGTAGTATTGTTATTATAATACAAACGTAGCCTAGGCCTTACGCCGCGCCGGTCTCATACAGTCCGCCAGTCTGAATTCAGTATCAGGACCACTCAAGAGCAAAAAAAGAGGCTGGCTTAACTGAACGGCTTTCAGTACAGCGGTATTCAGAATTGTTGTAAAGACAACCGTTCCTGAAAAAAGGTTTGACAAAAATGAAAATTGGTATGGTATAGACGTCCTAATACCATGGGCACTTTACAAATACGAATATTTAACAGTACCTTCTCTCTACATATTCAGGATCGGTAAGTTTGTTAGGGAAAACCCCGAAGAGTTCCCTAAAGTAAACTCTTATTCTGCAACACGGAAACTGGACTGGCTGTCCCCGCGCAAAGGCTCCAGAAGACTGGCAAGTCTCTCGGTTTAATGGGTGCCAAAAATTACAATAAAATACCAGAGCCAGTCAGAACTTTAGACACCGAAAGCAGCTTTAAACCTAATTTTAAAATATAATGCACAACAAAGTACTTAAACTTCTACAGTATGCAATACGGAACGTAAGAAAAAAAGTTTCTTACCTTCCAGTTCCTTCCTAAATTGAGTCAATTAAAATCCGTCTACTTTTGAAACTGACGTCGTGTCGTCCTTAACCGTTATAAGTAGGTATAATTAATATTATTACGTTTGTATCGACATCTGCATTTATGTATTTCAGGCACCCGGGCCACCACCATCATGGGAAGGCACGTTCAAAGCAACAGATCACATATACATGTGCCCACAGAACTCCAAGACAGGGACAGTGGGGAGAGAGGACTGCCTGACAATAAACGTCTATGTGCCAGCGATCGCGTCGGGCCCTTTGCCCGTGATGGTCTTCATTCACGGCGGAGCCTTCGCTCTTGGCAGCGGTGGCAAGTTCATTTATGGTCCTGATTATCTAGTCAAACATGACGTCATCATAGTCACTTTCAACTACAGATTAGGAGCTTTAGGCTTCATGTGTTTAAACATCGAAGAAGCGCCAGGAAATGCTGGTCTGAAAGACCAAGTCGCCGCTTTGAGATGGGTGAAGAAAAATGTCGCGGCGTTCGGTGGTGATCCTGAAAATGTGACTGCTTTTGGAGAAAGTGCTGGCGCTACGTCGCTATCCATACTAGTAGCTAGTGACGCAGCAGATGGCCTGTTCAAAAGAGCCATCATACAGAGTGGATCGTCTATAACTAACTGGGCTATTAATAGAAACCCGGTGTGGGTTTACAGCCTTATTGCAAAACAGCTAGGCCATGATACTAAAGATCCACACGAATTATACAATATATTCAAGGATCTTTCCGTAGAGGATTTCCTTAGAACGAGACCAAAGAAGCCTTTGCAAAAGTTCTTCGACACACAACTTCTGCATTTGCCGTGCGTTGAAAAACCTTTCGCTGGCATAGAACCCATTATAACAGATCTGCCCTATAATATTTTGCAAAAGAAAACATTGAACATTTCTCTCATGTTTGGGTCTAACAGTCGAGAAGGTCTGTTTTTAATAGGCGATGATACTTCTGAGTCTTTAAAGGAAAGGAATGACCTTTATTTATTTGCATCTGATTTAGAATTTAAGAATGAACGAGAAGCTGAAGCAGCAGCGAAAGAAGTGAAAGAATTCTATTTTGGCCAGGACATTATTCAAATGTCAAATATATTGAACATGTCCGATCTATATACTCACTTGTACTTTGAAATGCCATCGTTAATGGAAAGCGAAGCGGTGATTAAAAACACGGACAAACGGATTTATAATTACTACTTTGACTACGCTGGCAGCAGAAATGTGCTGAAGACCATTTCAGGACATCGACACTCCAAGGGTGCCTGCCACGCCGACGAATTGTTCTATCTGTTCAAACAAGACTTTTGGCCGAATTTCGTAGAGTTTTGGAATAAGAATGATAGGAAAATGATTAACACTATGACCCAATTGTGGACAAATTTTGCTAAATATGGGTACGTACATACATACAATCAATTTAAAATTGGATGAATCTTTAGCCCTTTTAGTTTCGTTGTAACTTAAATGCACACATCTCTTGGTATCTAATGTGGCGCGTAATAATTAGTTCTCATGCGTTTTCAAACTACCTGCGTGGCATGTGTCAGGTCATCTTAATCATCATCGGCATACGTTACACGAGTACGATGGTTGCCTTTCTATCATCATATCACAACCATCAGGGATCGTCCTAATACATCGCGAGTACGCGATTATCGTAAGTTCACGCGAATTTTACTCGCGCGAACGCGCGATCAAACATATCGGACTCGAAAAAATACTTGAATTTGAATAGGTGTCCTGATTGAATTCGCGCGAACTTGCGATAATCGCATAGTTGCGATGTATTAGGACGATCCCTCATACGCTACGTAGACTCAGTCCTCCTCGCATGAATGAAAAGTTATGAGCTATCGTCACCTTAGTCTGGCTCACTAAAGATTGGGAAATTCACGTACATCTGTTTCCAACTGTCAGTTTGTCATCATTACAAATTTAAAAGCCTAGCTCTTGTCCGAGAATTAATCGCCAATTAGGTTTGTTTCTCTGCTACTGTTTTGAGCTCCTCAATACTCCTCATACAAGATTATATTAACTTTTTCCCTTGCCTGTTCAAACAAAGACTTTTTATTTTCAGAGTGCCAACGCCAGATACTGCATCGGATCTACCACGCTGGACTCCTAGCTCTAGAGAGGGATTAAACTTGCTCCATATAGGGAAAGAGACTAAGATGGGTTCCGTGCCGAACCCAAAAGCCTATGAAATGTGGCGGAGGGTGTTCACGACTTATCGAAAGGAAACGGTGTAGGAAAGAAAGTAATTAAATTATTTATTTTGTAAAAGTATCTTTTATTCTCCTTATGATCCTCTTAGTGTAGGTATTTGACAATATGGATACAAAAGTATACGAAAAATATAAAAATACAAAAGTTAACAACTACAGTGCCGCCGGCAGCGAGGCGGGGGCCTAAACTACTACTAGTTGTAGATACTCCTGAGTACGGCCTTCTGTATCTGACCCAGCCATTTAGTATTTTTATTATACCTTTTCTTCATTTACATTTACTTTAGAACAAAAGCTCGCTTTGTCATTGAAACAAAGAGTCGAGTAATGGGCCGGTGTAGAATCAGGGGTGGCTCATTCCGTGATTTCGTCGCGCCGCTACAAGTGCTCCAGCCAGTATGTTAGCACTGCTACGGCAGGCAACCGCACGCACGCGTTATATCGCAGCGGATGGCTACTAGGCTCGTTCGGCATACCTAAACTGGGGACTTGTTAACAGATAAACGAACGAAGTACTTTATTTATTCAGTGGTTGCATTTGACGGAATGGATTCTGTATGCGATATATTGTAGGTACTTTGCCGAGAGCTTACTGATGTTGCCTTGATTTTATTTTTTCTGTGTTTTTAGTATTTGTTGTTATAGTGGCAACAGAAATACATCATCTGTGAAAATTCTTGTCTACTATTTTGCATATAGGCTTATATTTAAAAATATATGGAATCCTAAGGTTGGCAAGAATTATAGCATATTTGTTTATTAGCTTTTACATGATATAACACACGTTTATATATATTTATCTATCCAAATATCATAAACCCTCCATGATGCGTTCAAGAACCGCACATTATGACCACCATAAAAACAGTCTGTTTTGTTAGAACAAATTTCTTATCTGTGAAAATGTTATTATTGCCAAATACATCGATTTCGATGCTATTATTAAATTCCAATTTCGACCACCTCTGAAAAACAAAGCAATTTGATTAGACCTCTATTCTAATATCAGTCAAGATGACGTTTAGTTCGAAATTAATTGTCAATTTGCATACAAATTTGACGAATGTTGCACGTAAGTAAGATATCGAACGATATGACAGTTGGCACCGACTCTAGTTTGTCTCTGAATTAAAAAAAAATACTATGACAGCTGCCAGAAAACAACGCCGCGATGCCGGTCATAATATGCGGCTCCTGAAAGCATCATGGAGGCTTATGATATGTGGATAGATAAAGTAGTGTATGTAACTGTACATAATTAGGCATTAACACACTCGTGTGATGTTATTATGAAACTCGCATGTGGCTCGTTTCATAAACCCACACTCGTGTTTATTGCCCTTCATTATGTAAAATCCCACTTTTCAAAAAGTCTCCGCGGCAAGGAAGATTATGTCATTACTAATGACCTAGACACTTTAGAGACTGTATCTTTGCAGTTTTGCGGTGCACATAACATAATATAATCTAACAACATACTCAAAGTTAGTGCTGGTTTCTGGAAAATACTAATTTCGATAAAATTTATCTTGTAGGGAAAACTCGCTTTGCGTTGTTGGTTTTATGAGAACAATTTTCTCAATTTTGCTCTTTTCTTACAATAAAAAGTAAAGCTGAGATACTAGATATCATTTGTGTTGTACATTACATTCGTATATCTTTACTGGTTTTGCCACAAAGTCTGAAAGTTCATAGATTTTTCTTTGATTTTTTTATAGTTATGCTAATAGTACTTAAACTGGCGTATACATTGAAATAGAAAGTACTAATTAACTATTGACAATTTATTTAGATTTCATTTGGAACCCCCACATGTTTATGTACGTATGGTTTTGGTGTAATTTACACTCCAAGCGCGACCGCGGCGTTTTTATTACGTCATTACAGGGGAATTCGACTCCTTAGATACTGTCTCCCGGCAGTTTTGGAATCCAGGGGACATGCCTAACAACATACTAAAATATGGCGCTGGTATCCGAAAGTGAAGTAGTTTCCCCTAACAACATGCACTATAACGTCTCTTTATAATCTTATGCGTCAGATTATAAACTATTGATGTTGACAATGATAAGGTGACATTGTTTATTGTTTTATGTGTTCAAAGTCCGTTCTTAATTCATGCATAAGATAACAAATGCGATAGATTATTCGAGAAACGTAATTATTTGTAACCGGTTTTTAAGGTTCCGGACCAATAAGGTAAAAACGCAACCCTTATGGGTGCGACTCCGTCCGTCTGTCTGTCTGTCACAAAGTTACATATCTCAGGAACTACTAATGCTTTCAATTTGAAATTAAGAATAGTGTTAAATAAAGCTAATCCACGTGTATGGAAAATGAAAAATTTAAAGAAAAATTTTTTTTATAAGGTAGGACATAAAGCGGTGGCGGGGGGGCAAACATTTTAAGTCTAGTTAGTAGGTCAAGTGGGGTATCATATGAAAGGGCTTGAATTGCACATTCTTAAACGGTTTTAATTTTTTTTCTATAGTGATAAAATTTTGATTTACAAAGGAAAATGTAGAAAAAAATATTATTCATATTAACGTAAATATTACCGGGAAAGTATAACGAGACCTCTACCTGCGTATTTTTTTATTATTCTTCAAAAATCATTTAATATTTGAGTTTGTAATTTAATACTTTTGTGTTGAATATTTTTCCTTCTATTTAATTTGTATGGAAGTATTCTGAAAGTACAGTCGACGCCAAAAATGTTTACACTTTTCCACCTTATTCCATTGTAATAAGGCGAAAACTGTAAACATATTTTTGGCGTCGACTGTACCTTCTAGCAAATAAAAAAAGAATAATTGAAATAACATGTATATAAATTTCTGAACGAAGAAAGAAAAAAGCGAGAAAAAAAATAACAACATGAATAAGAATCAATCCCTTGTAAGCTGAGAACAAAGAAACAAAAAAGCATTCAAAGGGTGATTAAAAAAAAAACATCACAATGGCTAACAGTAATACCGACCAAAGCTGATGATACCGACCTAACAGCAACGCAGTTTCGTGATGGCCTTGCGATCAGATACGGTCATGAACCCTCTGGCCTGCCACCAACTTGCGATGGTTGCGGAGAAAATAGTTTCAACCTCAACCATGTACTTAATTGCAAGAAAGGAGGGCTTATAAAAAGAGGCCACGACCAACACAGAGACGACATCAAAAACTGGGCGGAACTAGCATGGGGTTCGGCTACTACTGAGCCAATAATGCGAGCCGCAACCCTAGATCAACCAGGGTTTGTGTAAAGTGTATGGGAGCCAGCGAGGAAGGCGTTTTTTGACATTCGCATCGTAAATGCCGACGCCGCTTCGTATGGCTTACTCACATGGCCCACAATCGCACAAAACCACGCTCGCGAAAAACATCGCAAATACGACCTGGCTGCAGAAGATCTTAGAGCCTCATTTACTCCCCTTGTGGTCTCCTGTGATGGCATCGTCGGAATGGAATATGAATCCTTTATAAAGAAAACATCTCTAAAGCTATGTGAAAAATGGTCCAAACCATACTCACATATAATAAGCTGGATCAAAGTCAAAATACAAATATCTATCATCAGAGCGGTCTCCGTGTTTACGTTACAACGTTTTTCTTTTCAGGTATCCGTGTCCTAATGAAGCTTCTAAATTTTGAGGCTCACAATACACGAATCATGTTTGTCGTCTGCGATGGATCTGCCGTTTTGCTGCGACAGGATTCTACCACCAGCGACAAAAGTGGTTCGTGTGTGAAGAGCTATACTTAAGTACTCAAAGTTACATCTTGTGAATATAAATACCTATGAATATATAAATACCTATGAGAATTAGAGGAACGAGAAGAAGAATAGGATGATTTGGATGCGAAGACGGCTGTCGAATACCCACCGTAGAACACTAGATTCCTCTTCTTTTTTATGATAGTTAATATTGTATTATTTAACGCAATAAACTATTAGTCACACATTGAAATTGGTCTACTTGAAAAATAATTATCTCCGAAAAACCAACATAGTTTTTTTCTTAATAAAGCGTGGTGAAAGAGTGTACGGAACCCTTGGTGCGCGAGACAGACTCGCACTTGACCGGTTTTTTTATTTGACGACCTACGTAAACCATAGTGATGGAGCAGGTATAACGCTGGCAATCTTTGTGAAGACTATACTTTTTGTATTTTTTCTCAAAAATGGCCCGCAAATTGAACATAACATTGGAAGGTAAAGTGTATAATAATACAATAGTTTAAGGCCAGAACAAAATTAAAAAGGCCGCCTGGAATGTTACATATAAATTCCTTTATTTGTCGAGTACCAAACTTTTTAAAAAGTAGACACTGGCATAAAAAACACGGCACAGGTCGTATTCAGCCAAATCAACTCGTATTTTTCTGTAGCAAACGCGACATTTTTGTATGAGTCATCTAGTTTGCGCTTTTCGGTGGAAAAATACACTTGTCATTCTGATTAAAAAAATATATTATGACGTTTAATTTTATGTAATTTGCAGTATCCTCAATTTGTATTTAATTTAGTTTTTTTTTTCCCCCATTTTTGAGAAAAGCACTATATTAGCCTCGGCCGGAATGGCAATTGCAGGCTTCGTATTATAATTAAACGGACTCGCGAGCTCGTCCGTTTAAACAAATACTCAGCCTTGAATTGCCTCCTTCCCGGCCACGGCAATAATGTACTATTCATTAAGTTGTCTATCAGGGCTGTATAAATAATATATTCAATACTTGTAATACTTAAAAGTAAATAGTGTCCCTCAGTTCAGTATTAAATTTTAATATCGTGTTCGTAAAGTATATACTTATACAAGTCTTTTTCGGGTCAATGCATCCATTTTTAAATAAATTGCTTAATGAAATTTTGACTCTATAATTTCCAGCTCTTAAAAATTTGCTGAAAAAACATTGATGTCAAAGGGTTATTACAGGGTTGAGGGCTATCTAACTGACAGAAATGCCTGGCCCAAACCAGAGCCCAAAATAGCTTAATCATTGATAATTTAATTGTTATTGTATCACGACTAGGGAACTAGAAGACACAGTTCCTACAAGTAAGCGTTCCCAACGATTTAGTTAATAGTCACATTGTTGTTTTTTATTTTTGTTTTCTTGTGTTCATATTCAGGTTTACTTATTTTAAGTAGGTTAAGTACTATCATTATAATAAGTTTTTTCTGGCAATAAATTGCTAACTGTTGAGTTTGTTTCGGCGTTTCTTCTTAACAGTGGTCTTTTTTTCAGAAACGGTAGTAAGTAGATTTTTAACTTGTAATGCGGCATGTAAACGGCCGCAATAGCACTTACAGAATAATATACTTGCAGGATAAAATTCATTTATTTAATTTAATATTTAATTGAGCTGAGTAAACAAATTTTACCACCGTCTACAGAAGTCCACGCCTCGCGGCCTCGACTCAGGAGATACACATATGTAAGTAAATACAACACTTTAAAAAACATGTATGTGTTTATTTTTAGCTACCTACTTTAAATATATAAATAACAATCTCTTCAATAATTAGCTAGGATCTTAAAATATACAAATTAATATGTGGCGACAATCTTACACAAATCCTAGTCCCAAACTAAGCAAAGCTTATATCGGCATGGGTCGTGGACAACGATAATAAATGCCCTTATCGGAATTTGATCTCAGGAACTCCAGCTTCATAGGCGTGTTACTACCAACTAGGTCATTATGGAACAATGTACTAGTAAATAAATAAATAAATAAATAAATATTTGCGGACAATCTTACACAAATCAACCTAGTCCCAAACTAAGCAAAGCTTGTACTATGGGTACTAGACGACGACATAGATACTTATATAGAGAAATAAATACTTAAATACATAGAAAACATCCATGACTCAGGAACAAA
This sequence comes from Epinotia brunnichana, assembly GCA_963854355.1. NCBI lineage: Eukaryota > Metazoa > Arthropoda > Insecta > Lepidoptera > Tortricidae > Epinotia > Epinotia brunnichana. Next base: position 5,786,375 of record OY977941.1, read on the forward strand.
TATCCGTGCTCATCACACAAATAAATGCCCATACCGGGATTCGAACCCAGGACCTCTTGCTTCGTAGGCAGGGTCACTACCAACTAGGCTAAAGCGGTCGTCAGTAGTAGGTATACAACGTATATCTTTCTTGAGCCTTTTTCTTTAACAGCCTACGACACGAACTTAACTTTTTTAATTCGGCCTAAGTATGTACCTATATCAATTATCCGACTATCCAGTTAGGTAGGTCCAACTTCGAGAAAGAGGTCAATCGTCGAATCCGACTCGGCTGGGCAGCGTTCGGGAAGCTACGGCACATCTTTTCGTCCAATATTCCGTAGTGTCTTAAGACGAGAGTCTTTGACCAGTGTGTGTTGCTACTGTTGCCAGTGATAACATATGGCACTGTAACGTTTTTTCAGACTATGGGTCTCATAAGAAGGCTCAAAGTCACCCAAAAAGCAATGGACAGGGCTATGTTGGGAGTTTCCCCGCGTGATTGCATCAGAAATGAGTCTATCCGCAGCAGAACCAAGGTAACCGATACAGCCCTCCGAATCGCTAAACTTAAGTGGTAATGGGCGGGGCACACTGCTCGTAGAACCGATGGCCGTTGGGGCGGAAAGGTTCTCGAGTGGCAACCACGTACCGGACGGCGCGGCGTGGACTGATGACCTGGTAAAGGTCGCGGGAGTCCGCCGGATCCGCCTCCTTGGGGGAGGCCTATGTCCAGCAGCAGTGGACGTCTTACAGGCTGATATGATGATGATATCAATTATAATCTAGTCTTTCGGTATTGTAAATATATATTTTTCCACATTTGGTATGCTTCTGGGCTGGGCATATCCCCCATTTTTAAATCGTTGTCTATGTATAGAAATCTTAGTTTTTCTGTGTTGCTCGGCAGCCATCTTACTGGCAGCTTTTCTGTCGTCGCGGGCGTCGGATCTCTGCAAACAGATTTATGTTTATTTAATTGGGTTGCGATTATTTAATTATGGTTGTGATTATTTAATGTGGCGGAACCTTTTATAAAACTGTCATTGGAATCTGAATCTTCTAACTTGAACGGTAGAGTTGCTTTTCCAATGGACTGCTTTTACTTCCAAAATCTCAAGTAATACTTACAAATCGTTCGTCTAGTACACATACATACATACTACAGTTGTCGCCAACGATAAGTTTAAACATTTGCATCATTATTCCATTAATGAGGTGGGAAATGTATACCTACATATCTTTGGCATCGAATGCACCTACAAGACCATGTGTGTAAAATTGTCCACGATAATGTCCCCAATATCGCACGCATTATAACGAATTTGTATTTACGAATCGACCTTATGTAGGTATACATATTATGCCAGCAAACCATAGTATTATTTATATTTTGTGCTACAGGAGGGCCTTCGGGCGGAGGATAATTAAACACAGCTATTAGCAGTGCAATGTCTAATTATATACGTACTAGCTCGCTCGCGTATTGCAAAGTACGCAGGCAACTTCGCCGGATGAAATATAGTACATTGTTTAACAAGGGGCGTATGAGGAATGTTGCAAACGAGAGTCTATCAGGAGCCCGACGCCGTAAGGCGGAGGGCTTTTGATGACTCGAGTTTGCAATATTCTTACGCCCGTGTTATACACAATGTTTTTCATCACATTTGCGAGGAAATAAATAACCACAAAAGACAGAAAAAACCTATGTTTTATACAAGCGCATCAATCGAATGTTGACGAAATTGACAACTTCACTTCTAGATCAGTGCGAGTAGAGGGCGGAGCTTCAATATTTCAACCAATAACAGAGCATGGAGGATGTGGTTCTTGCAGGGCATGGCCTGCTAGATTTTATTTTTCAACCAATCACAGAGCAGAATTCTTGCCGTCCAGATTTGCTTAACCAATCAGATCACACACAAGCTCATTACTCCCTTGGGACTATTATTTCCCGCAGGAACAATTTAGGCCATTGTCCTTCTGTATACAGGCAAGGAATAACACCATTTATGAGCAAGTGTGATGAAAAATAATTATAATTAAATGTGATATAACATTATTTTTCAGGTTGCACGAAGTTAATACAGTACTTAATTATAGATACTGGAGCTAATTAATTGCGTTAAGCACATTTAGTGTTTAATACTTTGGCGCAAGGAAATATCGTTTGTCTTGTATTTAATAATTTAATTGCCCTCATGTTACTTACAGAGGTACCTTTTTTTGTTATGTCCTATTGAAACTTTCAAATTAGGACCTAAAATGGCTCGGAAAAATAAAGAAAAAAATCCCCTGTTTTTCTTTATAGTTTTTCACTATGTCCTTTCTAAAGTACATCGGCGCCTTATTGAGTTGTCCTTTTCAAAGTACATAAAACATTATCTTTCACTAAAGTTAAAATAATCGAATTAGAACGAAAGTGTAGACTATGTATAAAATTTCACCAACGTTGACCGTTTATTGAATGAAAGTGAAACTCGTTAGTTTTATTTAAGTTATTATAAAATCTGATTTTACTCTACCTTCTTGCCTGCAATTGACCTTTGTGAAGGACATATGAGAGACATCCGCCTAAATCTACTCTGTATTTTCTAAATCTGCTCAATAACTTGGCCCAATGCCACCCTGCAATGTTTATGTGGTGAAATACATCAATATTATTTAAATATAGACTGAAATTTGTTGTGATATCACGCAAAGTTGACGTTTTTTAATAATATTTCATGACTTTTTACTATGCCACCACATTTCACACTTATTCAACAACAATTGTGTTTAAGCAAATAGAGTTTATGTGTTCAAATCCTGACTTTATTAACATTTTCATGAAGTCTTATGTCTAAATAACTCTAGAAAGTCTAGTAATGGTCAAGGTGTACTATACTCGGCATTAGCAGTTTTCCGTCATTACTGGTGAAATATACTTTAAAGAGTAGTCAGAATCATCTCTCAAGAATCATTTAGGATGTTTGCTATGTTTGTGTCAGTTTTTGTTAAAGTTATTACACAAAAATTAAAAATATAAGCATATTCTCCTATGTCCTTTGCACAGTACATATGTAGTATAGCCAAATTAAACCACTTCTAACATATTTTCGGACTCAGTTACCTACATTTGTCCTTTGCAGAGGACATAAAACATCGTAGCGTAATATTTCGAAAATATTGGTTTACTTTCAGTAAATAGGTGTCTGGTATGTAAAAATGATTATTTATTTGTGTGTAATTAGACAAAATGAATGTTAACTAAACTTGAATAAAAAGTTTACATGTGATCAAAATGACCATTGCAACAACAAATTTTATTTTCCGGCGCCATTTTTCAAAAATGGCTGATTGTTTTTGAAGTTTATATTTTGTGACGAAGTTTGACACTTAAATAACGAGTTGCAGTAGAAACGATGGGGTTGCCATTGAAGAAAAAGCCGGCAGATTTTTTTGTTTCTTATGTCCTACCCAAAGTACAAATGTAGGCAGGAGGCTATTAAGGATGGATCAACGTTAGACTATTCTTAATGAATTAGAAAACAAGGATTTTATAACTTACCCGTACTTGGCAAAATTTGTCCACAGTGTAGTCATTCTTTGGATCATTAGCTCATCGTTCTTATTTATTTTGAATAGCCAGAATGCAGCATCGAAAAGGTATAATAGTTCATCTGCATGACACGCACCATCTACGTCGTAGTAATAACCTAGACACAATTTTATGTAATTTCTGTTTCCAGAGTATTTGAAATAGTAATTGTATAGCTTAGCATTACTTCTCTCAGCTAATATCTCGGACTCAATCAGACTGGGTACTTCAAAGTGCAGGTGTTTGTATAACTCGGACAGATTCATCGCAGTTTTCTTGCTAATTGTTTCTTCTTGAAAGTAAAAATCTTGTATTTTTTTAGTCACTCCTAGTACTTCTTCTTCAGTCTTGAATTCCAAATCACTCGCTACCAAATATTTTCCGTTTCTATAATGTATTGTCTCAACTGACTCATAAACCACAAAAAATAAACCTTCTCGACTAGTAGTTCCATGTATGATTGATATATTTGTAGGATTCTTCTTAAGCAGGTTGTATGGATAGTCATTTATAATAGATTCAGTCCCAGGGACGAACTTCTCAACACATGGTAAATGGATAAGCGGTGTGTCTAGAAATGGTTCTACTGGCTTATCAAAGGGTAGTGCAGCTAGCTGTTTATAAGACATGCTATTCAAGATATTGTATAACTCATGCGGGTCTTCGGTATCGTAGCCTAAAGATCTCAGGACGAAATTAGCGACCCACACAGGTTTTCTAGACATCGTCCAATGGGCTAGAGCAGATCCACTTTGAATGATAGCTCTTTGAACGAGACCTTCAAGTTTACCGCTTGCAATCAGTAGCGATAGCGATGATGCCCCAGCACTAATGCCGAACGCTGTTATCTGTTCACTGTCCCCTCCAAACGACTCTATATTCCTCTTCACCCACCGCAAAGCTGCCAGCTGATCTCTCAGACCTGCATTACCTGGGGCTTCTTCGATACCCAAACATAAAAACCCTAACACCCCAATCCTATAGTTAAAGGTCACCAGTATGACGTCGTGTTGGACTAGGAACTTCGGTCCGAGTAACACTTTTCCTCCGTCACCAAGAAAGAATGCTCCACCATGAATAAAGACCATGACTGGCAAGGGTTTTCTGGCGAACGCTGGGACATGTACGTTGACTTTGAGACAGTCCTCTGTGCCTCTGATGATGACGAAGTTGTCCTGTGGACAGGCTGTGGAGTCATCGATAGCTTTGAAGACACCTTGCCATTTTGGTGGAGGAAGCGGACTCTGAAATGTTTATACCATTACAACATTTAGGCGTATAACTAACAACATGAACGTCAGTAATCAGTAGCAACATTAACATAGTACACGATCTCAGACAAAGCAAACAAGATAGACCGAACATTACGAACCACCGAGTGAAGCCGGTTTTGAACCATGCCAAATAAGTTAAGCACACGCTCACGCACATAATTATATGCAAACTAAATTGCAGAAAACTCGAAAGGTTAGATCTTGACAGCATTGCGACACGTACTGAAAAATTTTGTGGAATTTAGTTAAGGTGAACTCAATTGCCATACAAAACGTTATTTGACATTCGCAGGCTAACGGCGTGATATTTTAAGAAACGTATGTAACAAACTTTCATCAATTGGCTTCCCATTTGCGCCAAATTCCCCCTTACCTAGAATAAACTTGTATAAACTAGATTAATTTGAGAAAAATTGTTTTTCCAAAATATCACGTCCCAAACCAATTTCTCAAATTAATCTAGTTTATTCTAGGAAAGGGGGAATTTGGCGCAAATGGGAAGTCAATTTATGAAAGTTTGTTACATAAGTTTCTTAAAATATCACGCCGTTAGCCTGCGAATGTCAAATAACGTTTTGTATGGCAATCGAACCACCTTAAGGCTCCGCACGTTCATGGTCTTTTCTCCCCCTCACTGAGCATACGCGTGAGCGAGGTGCAAGTGCATGGTCGACAGCGAGCGTGGATATCATGTTTTTCGGAATATTTCAGAAAACGAGAAGAAATTTAAGTAAGTAAGAAAATAAAGTTATTGTTCATTACTTTATGAAGAAAATTATACAATTTTATCTTTTTCTGATAAATTCAAATTCAAAAGTTTTATTTTAGACCATTTGATCTATATACTGTAAGTCAAAAAATAAACATAAAACTATGTTAGCAATTATTATTATACATTAAAAAATAAACCTGCAGTTCTACTTGACATAAGTCAAAGTACTTCTGACCCGCTCGATCCAGTGCCACATTATGTTGCAATTAAATCTACCATACTCCAGGCAAAATACGGTTTTGTTAAACATTAATTTATAATAGAGTTTTTTTTCTTTATTTCATTTTAAAACATTATTCTAAGATGCTTTATTCAAGAATCCAACAAACTTTCTATCCGCAAGTATTTATATAGATTTAAATAAAGTATGAATTGTTTTATTTTTATTGTTTATCTTGAATATTATAATATTCAAGATAAGCAATAAAAAAAAACAATTTGCTCTATAGAGCAAATGTAATTGAACCAAAATAAAGATAAAACCATTTATTAATATTTTTATGAGTTTTCAGAAGCTAGTTAAGTTATAATTTTTTTGATGTCTGAAATTTTGTTGGATTTTGTTTCTAGGTAACTATTTAATTGATAATATATTCAATACAAAGAAAAAATCTGCTATTATAAAGTATTTCCAAATTTGACATTTATTCCATACAAGTTCATTGCCTGGACTACCAGCTTCAGAATGCTGTTTTGACTTTCCCTGACGCGACCCATCAGCGACGTGGTTTGCTTTCGCATTATGGCGTGAAAATCGTCCGTGCGCGTCTCAGCAAACATTTCCGACGCACTGCACCACTTCGGGAGTCTCAACAGCATTCTGAAGGCATTGTTGTATTGTAGGCTCGTTTGGTATACCAAACCCAAAGACCGTTAGAGTAAAAAGATTGGCTATACGCTTTGAATAGCGTTATTTTAACATTCTGCGAGCCAGCATATTACTCCTCACCGACAACGCCCTACGCTCTCTCTCGATATCACTATCATCAACCACACAGGTCCTCCGTTATGATGTGGCCTAAGTGCTTAAAGCGGTCCACCACCTTGAGTACAGCCCCACCAAGAATAACTGGAGGGATAAAATATGGCCTAATTTTACCCATTTAAAAATGGAGCAGTAAAATGGTTACAAGTGAAATAATAGGGTTCACTTTATTTATTTTTTTCTCTACTTTGTTTTGTTAGAATGTATGGACACCTTTTCGTTGCTAGGATTAAATAAAGACACAAATATTAATTGGAAAGACCACATTCAGAAAAAAACAACAGATTTAAAAACCTCCATATCCGCTTATTATGCCTACGCCCACTCTATATTCCGATATGGCATACTGCTTTGAGGCAACAGTACGAATTCAAATAGTCTGTTCATATTACAAAAAAATGCATCAGAATCCTAGTTAATATAAAACGGACACAGTGTTGTAGGCCATATTTTAGATCACTCGGCATTATCTAGCACTTACTTCTTTATACATCCTAGAAGCCTGTAGGTACCTTTGTCAAAACACATAATGATTGTTTTACTTCTCATGCTCGCAAAGTTCGCCTTTGTGCTGGATGTATGCTGCACAAAATGCCACTTTTATGCTCTAGTGCACAAAGTAAAATTGTTGTAAAGACTAAGATAATCGGGCCTAACAGCCACACACACAATATAACTTCGTAGATTAAACTTGTCATTTGATTTGATTTGCTTTAATAAATTTCACATCCGTGTTTTCCATTACTATATTAATAAAACCAGATAACATAGGAGTCAATTATTATTTTAAAACGTATTAAACCATTAAATGACTTGGCAGTATGAAGTACCTAAGTCTTATGTCACGTGTCGAAAATTAAAAATTTAAAAAGTTAAGTGACAGGAATGAGCTATTATTTTCTCGCAATCGAAGTGAAAAGCAGTGTGTATAACTCGGGCATAAATTGGCCATTTAACCCCTCGACTTAACTATCCACCCTCGCCGGTGGCTCGGGTGGATATACTGGGCGTTTTCCGCAAGTCGACATCCATTGTGCCTATAAACGTCTCGGCTCGGGTGGATATAAACGTCTCAGGTTAAATGGCTCGTTTTATGCGCTTGTTGTACAATCTACTATTTCTCACAAGCTAAAGATCGTCATGTAAAACCATTAAATCTCCGTCATAATAACAACCTCGCCTTACCTACATCCAGCTTAAAAATAAACCACTCCGGTCCACATATGATGTATATCACTACATAGTATAAAACAAAGTCGCTTCCCGCTGTCTGTCTGTCTGTCTGTCCCTATGTATGCTTAGATCTTTAAAACTACGCAACGGATTTTGATACGGTTTTTTTAATAGATATAGTGATTGAAGAGGAAGGTTTATAATATGTATAATACATGCATGTTATTAATATTTGCATACATATAAATCCGTGCGAAGCCGGGGCGGGTCGCTGGTAAAAATATATAATAAAATACCACAAACAATAAAATCCATTAAACCAATTAACCTATTCAAAAAATCACTTAATAAGTTTTTAGTACAAAAAAGTTATTACACACTACAAGATTTTTTTGATGAAGTGTACGTGAAAAGATAAATAAAAAAATAATAACAATAAAAAAAAATACTTTTCACATGTTCTTTTTCCAACTTGAGTAGGTAAATATTATAATAGTTTCATTAGGACTTTGATGTCAATTAATTTTAAGCGAAGCCTAATTGTCTACCAAATTAATAATACCTAATAATAATAAGAAACCTAGTTCAAGGTAGAACTAATAATATCCAGGTAGTACCTCCAACCTAGATTTAACCTAAATGTAACCTAGATTTAAGCTTCTTTGCTATGGCCTTACGGGGTCCATTTTATTACTTGTAATATTATGTGTGAAATAAATATTTTGAGTTTGAGTTAAAATAGATTTTTCTACGAAAACTTTGTGACTTCTCATATCTTGCAGCAGATTATGATATATTTTTTCCAACGCTAAAATTTTTACGTCATTACGTATAAAATGGTTACTAAACAACTCATTTTTACAAAAATTTGAAAAGTCGAGCCTTAATATATATTATGTGAGTTAAAAACCGTTTTCACTAGATTGTTCGTAATAATCCGTCTACCTATCTTTTTTTCTTGATCTGAGTACCTACACTATTAATAAAAAAATACATACCTAAATTGGAACATATAACCTCCACCTTTTTTGAAGTCGGTTAAGAAGAGAAGTTAAGGCTTCAATCTGGAACTAACTCTTATCTATTACGATTCAATCTAATAAACGGTCATATTTTTAAGATTTTATTTAGATGAAACTGCCAAGTTAGGCCTACAAGTTACCATTGATTCAAATGTAAACTTTACCTAAATCCGAACTCGGAAGAACTTGACAAAATTAGTACCTCGTCGATGCTTGCGGGCACGGTGCAAACGAGGTACACACTGTACTGATACTTCGAGTTAAAGATACCATTTCTTGCCTAGTAAAATTTAATTAGGTAATTCTATTGTACGAATAATTAAAAGCATAGTAGAAGAAAAGGCAAGAAGATGAATAACAAATAGGGTGGCCAAGGAGAATAGTATAGGAGGGTGAATCAACTATTTCTTGTTGCTCGTTGCCATGGTTACGTCTCCTGGGTCACTCTTTAAAACTATTATTTTATGGGGTTTAAATCCACTAAACACGTGTTTATTGTCATATTGGTAAACCCATTCCATGGTGGCGCATCTCCTTAGCATGATAGGAGTCCAGTTTATAGTATTTTTTTTAAGAAAGTCGGTTACTGTTGTCTCTTGGCTTACCGGGACAGAATAACAACAAGAAAAAGTTGATTGACCCAGGAACCAAATCACAGAAAAATCATTTGTGTCAGGCTGACAAAGAAAGGCTTAAGAAACACACATAGCAATAGCTCCACCGACAAGACTCTTGAAATTTTGATCAAAACTGTAGATTTAAAAAATGTAATTACTTGCCCGAAACCTCGCACTCTCATTCGTCGTCGCATAAGGAATCCCCAGATACTCAAATACCCGTCCATCGTCACTGATCCTGCCGCTCAGGGTCCCCTGGTCTATGGTCACTTCTGGAGCTGGCTGGTCTACGAAGTTCATGGCTATTAGACTAAACAGCACTAGACGCTTGCCCGACCGCATCTCGAGGTGTACTCGTACTAACTATTACTTATTTAGACATTGCTGGGTTCATAACTCGTGTTATCATTAATGAGATGTTTAGGCTGTTTGACCTTGGTTAAACTCATTATTTATCTGTAATCATTAATTTATTTATTTATTTTACACGTTTACATGACATTACAGTAACAAAAAGCGGCCAAGTGCGTGTCGGACCACGCACAACGAAGGGTTCCGTGCCTATTATGTACATTACAACCTATTTTAAGTAAGACTAGTGGTTCTCTCCAAACTGTGAAGTCTCCAGACTTTAGTAAATCCGCCGCTATAAACTTTTATAAGTGAACGAATGACTGAATAGTAAAAACATTGTATATTCAATTTCTAATATACGGTTGACCAAAAAGTCCCGGCAACTAACTCTTAAGTATATCGTTCTCGACACGTAAATGGATTTTTCACAAGTTGAGAAACCGTATAACGCCAGCTAATATGGAAAAAATTGCCATAGTACATGATTTTCATAATATTGACAACCGTTTAACATCAGAATAAGATAAAATGCAAGATTTTGAAACTTTAATTCCAGTTGCAAGTTGCTCAAGCTCTTCAATACATTAAACATTTTAGCAAACAAGTAAATTTTATTTAAATGTTACAGTATAAAATCATCATTGTAATTAACAGTATTGCATTGCAGTTGTCGTCATAAATTTATGTAAAATATATAACTAGTATAATATGCGATGTTTCAACAAACCTAAATTGTTTACTCTATACACGTTCATACAATAAAACGCAAAGGTGATATATTATTGGCCGGTAGGTACTGTAATATAGATTTATCGTAAAATTATTCAATTATTAAAATAAAAAAATACACAATGGCGACTCCACTGTATTACTTGTGCTAAACTGCCACCAGAATCCTAACCCTAATGATAACACGAGTTATCAACCCAGCAATGTCTAAATAAGTAATAGTTAGTACGAGTACACCTCGAGATGCGGTCGGGCAAGCGTCTAGTGCTGTTTAGTCTAATAGCCATGAATTTCGTAGACCAGCCAGCTCCAGAAGTGACCATAGACCAAGGGACTCGAGCGGCAGGATCAGTGACGATGGACGGGTTTCGGGCAAGTAATTACATTTTTTTAATCTACAGTTTTGATCAAAATTTCAAGAGTGCCTTGTCGGTGGAGCTATTGCTATGTGTGTTTCTTAAGCCTTTCTTTGTCAGCCTGACACAAATTATTTTTCTGTGATTTGGTTCCTATAATATTCTCCTTGGCCACCCTATTATTTTGTTCTTTATTTTCTTGCCTTTTCTTCTACAATGCTTTTAATTATTCGTACGATAGTATTACCAAATATAGTAATGGAAAACACAGATGTGAAATTTATTAAAGCAAATCAAATCAAATGACAAGTTTAATCTACGAAGTTATATTGTGTGTGTGGCTGTTAGGCCCGATTATCTTAGTCTTTACAACAATTTTACTTTGTGCACTAGAACATAAAAGTGGCATTTTGTGCAGCATACATCCAGCACAAAGGCGAATTTTGCGAGCATGAGAAGTAAAACAATCATTATTTGTGTTTTGACAAAGGTACCTACAGGCTTCTAGGATGTATAAAGAAGTAAGTGCTAGAGAATGCCGAGTGATCTAAATATGGCCTACAACACTGTGTCCGTTTTATATTAACTAGGATTCTGATGCATTTTTTTTGTAATATGAACAGACTATTTGAATTCGTACTGTTGCCTCAAAGCAGTATGCCATATCGGAATATAGAGTGGGCGTAGGCATAATAAGCGGATATGGAGGTTTTTAAATCTGTGGTTTTTTTCTGAATGTGGTCTTTCCAATTAATATTTGTGTCTATATTTAATCCTAGCAACGAAAAGGTGTCCATACATTTTAACAAAACAAAGTAGAGAAAAAAAATGAAAGTGAACCCTATTATTTCACTTGTAACCATTTTACTGCTCCATTTTTAAATGGGTAAAATTAGGCCATATTTTATCCCTCCAATTATATTCTTAATTAGTCCGAGGTATTTATTTGTAGTACTCGCTTCTTGTAGCCTTGTGACGCGATCTTCAAAGCCTAGATAAAAAAAATAAAAACACAACTGGCAACATTATTGCCACCATAAACTCATTCGTTTTCCCGCGCCTTCAACGCGAAAGAGTTGAAGATTGTTCAACGTGAAAAAACCAGTTTTTTCAGTGCTTTTTTAAGTTTTTCAGATCGTGATTAATTTAATCATGCCTATAAAGGCAAATAATACAAACGAGGAAAGAAAGTTGCTAAAAATACGACGACTAGAAAGTAAAATTGAAAAATATAAAGAAGCCCCGCCATGGAAGTGACTTTAGCGTATGTTTTTTCAGTATTTTCACACAAGATGCCTTAATACTTGACATAATATGATACATTATGCCCCCTTTTTCCGTTGGGAAAAGAAGATCTCTCTGAGATAGTGGTTTTTTGATGTGGAAAACGGCATTGTTGTTATCATAACCTCAATGGTTCCCGATTGTTCGAGTGCCGAAAATTATATCTCCCGTTGGGATACTTGACATAATGTGATACATTATGTCCCTTTTTCCGCGGGAAAAAGAAGATCTCGTTGAGATAAAGTGGTTTTTTGTGGTTGAAACGGCATTGTTTTTATCATAACCTCTTCCGTTTCCGATTTTTCGAGTGCCGAAATGTGATTCTCCCGTTGGGATAATCTGATTTATATTACATAATATGTTTATTGTCCCGCGGGGAAAGAAGATCTCGTTGAGATGATTTGATTGCTGGCAGAAAGATAATAAATTATATCATAACCTCGCGGAGGCTACGGTCCTTTCGAGTGTCGATAAGTTTGCTTCTCCCGTTGGGATAAGAGGATATACGTTACGACAGTCACATATTATAAATAAAACGGACGGTTTTTCTCCATCATTTTTACTCTTTCTGTTGGAAAGTTTGTCTCTAAAAAATGGGTTGTTATACCCGAGTGAGCCTGAACTGAAAATCTGGAATAACTTCACTTATTAAATACAAGCAATTTCAGCTTATGATCCTGAAGATCCGCAGGTGGTTTTTTCAGTTTTTGTGAGAGAAATGCACCAGATAAATCTGAGTTATCAGAAGAGGAGCACTGCCAGCTAGATCCACAGCAAGAGATGTGCTGCCACAGGATATCCTTGAAGCCATCGGACAGGGAAGTAAACATACAGATTTATATGGAGAGGAGATAAACCCTGGAATAATAAAGATAATTACTGGTATACTGACCGATGGTCTTGACAAGGAGGTATATGATAACCGGGAGAAATAAAGATCCCGAAGAATGCAAAACTGCTCGATGTACCAAAGCTAAACAGTGAGTTTTCCAGATTGCTTTAAATAGCAAGCAACGCATGTTTGCTCTACGTCTCAATGAGACAACATGTTAAAGAATAGACAACAGGACCTGGGCCAGGGCATTGCCCTAATTACACAGTCAATTAACAAATTAACCAAACAAGACTGACAAATTGGAGGTCATAAAGAACCTCAGTGACAGTTTAAGATTACTCAGTTTAACATTACACATTACACCACCAATACATGCAGATCGGCAGAAAATTTATTGTACCGCAACTCGACAAGTCATTGTCTCAAAAAGAATAAAAGGTCTGAATTTTTATACTCTCAATAAGAAGAATCAGTTAAAACTTCTCTGCAATAAAACGCACAATCAATATCCTTAAACCGAAGAATGTCTCAAAAAGCTTGCTGATAGCTTAGCCCAGGCGCCAGAACAACCAGGCCCAAAAATTTGCAGACAAGAAACATGGCACGCCATGCCCATTACAAACCAGGTCCATATCAAGCCAGACACGGACAACCATACAAGCTGCATCATCGCAATTGTCCTCGTCCAGCACAACAAGCGAGACCAGCCCAACGACCACAACCAGTCAACCAGGGAAGTTGTGCCAAGTACCCATAAAGGTAAACTTTGCTGCTCGACTCATTTATTTTTATGAATGTTGGTCAAATATTGCAAAAGACAACAATATTAATCTGGATAAAAGGAGATACTCTATTACTTTTATGAATAGTCCAACAAACCCAATGCCAGCCATGTGATAAACATTTCCTATCCAGTATTTTTACAATACTTAAGAATGATGACACACATAGAATTATTCTGAATTTAAATGTTAGAACCAATTTGTCAAGAAAAATCACTTGAAAATGTCAGGACTTTGTGCAAATTAATCATAAAAGATGTTTTTATGTGCACCTTTGACTTCTGGTATTGGCTTTCGGGCTGTCAAAGCCCTTATATCACTGCGACCATCGCTGATCTATTGTGATCAAAAACACCGTTGACTTAAAACATGCATCATATTATTTGGTGCCTATTAGTGACATGCACAAAAAATATTTAAGGTTTTTGTTTAACAAAAAGATGTATAAGTTTAACTGCCTCCCGTTCAGTATATCCTGTGTCCCACTAGTTTTCACCAAACTTTGGAAGCCATCGATTGAATATATAAGAAGTCGGGGCATTAGAATTGTCATATATCTAGACAACATAATTTGCCTCTGAAGTACTTTTGATGAATGTCTAACTAATACACAGACAACTTGCAGCATATTAAAATGTTTAGGTTTCATAATTAATACAGAAAAAATTGCGCCTTTCCATATCAGGAAAGAGAATACTTAGGTTTTCATAATTAATTTCAGAAATATGACATTAAGCCCCACATTAAAGAAACGAAATAGAATACATTCCCTAATACAAGACTTCTTAGAGATTCAATCATGTACTTACTATCAGAGAATTTGCTAGATTATTAGGTAACTTAGTATTACTTAATACTCGTATCATAATGACAATTTTGGAAGAAGATATGAATATTAATAAACAAGTTAAAGAAATTTGACAAAAAATAGTCATGTGAAACAATACAATTTTGCTTTAGAAATATATTCAGATGCTTCCCTGGCAGGGAAGGCATTTTAATTGCAAAATTACACAGGGTAACTGGATCGAATGGGAGAGAGATCAACATATTATTTATCTAGAATTACTGGCAGCATTTTTTGTTTTATTTAGATGTTTTGCCAATTAACACCAAAATAAAGAGATACTCCTTAGAATAGATAACACAACGGCTATAGCCTATATTAATAATATGAGAGGGGTGCAATACCCCTTACTTAACGATATTGCCAGGAAAATATGAAAATGGTGTGAGGCTACAAGTCTTTGGACCTTTGCATCTTACATAAAATCGAAAGAAAATATAGAGGTAGACTTTTCAGTCTCGCAACTTTAACATCGATACAGAATGGGAACTCTCACAGAGTCTTTTTAATTCGATTACTGAACATTTTAGCACCCCGGAAGTGGATTGGTTCGCATTACGAACTAATCATAAATGCAGCAAATACGAGTATATATCATGGCAAAGGGATCCATTTGCCTGGAACATTGATGCTTTTACGATCAAATGGAACTCTTCCTTCTTTTAGGCCTTTTTTGGAATATTACTAAGGGTAATCAGAAAGGAAGAAGAGCTACATGGATTTTTTAGTATTTCCACTATGGCCATCACAAGTTTTAACACTGTACCCACTTCGGGCTCAACTTACCCTGGCTGCATGCATATTATCAGGGAAGCATTTAATTTAAAAGAAGTTTAATTTCCGATCGTTCAGTAAATATAATGATGGCTTTTCTATCAAATAATTCCATAAAACAATACAAGAGCTGTTTACTCCAATGGGGGATATATATGTATACCAAATGTCATAATATTTATGTATATAGTGCATCAATTCCCACCATTATTTCATACTTGACAGATTGCTTTGAAAAGGTTATTCTTATCAATCTCTCAACTGCCATCGTTCAGCTCTATGCCTAATAATTGGCGGCCGCATTAGGTACAGATGAACGAGTGAAACGTTTGTCCATACATTATTTTTTTTATATACAACATTGTAAACAACAAGAATTACAGGAGTCTAGATAATCTATGTCCTAAGACCCCTAAGTCTCAAACAACCACAAAACCCAAATATGATAACATTTGGAACCCAGAGTTATAATGTTATATGTAGGAAATTTGCATCCCATAGATTATTCACAATTAGAAGTTATCACTAAAAAGGCGGCTATGTGGCTAATCTTGGCAACAGCAACAGGGCAAAGAGTACAAACTCTTTTTCACATTGAACCCAAAAATATAGAAATTACCCCTGTAGTATTACAATTATTATTACAGACCTATTAAGGACCTCAGGACCAAGGAGACCTTCAACCAAATTAGTCATACCTTATTTGAACAATAAGCCAGAGATGTGCCCAGCCAAGACTCTAATTAAATATTTAAAAATAACTCAAACATTCCGGATATAGAACCCCTTACTCAAAAATCTTTTTCAAACTTTTAAAAGGCCTTTCAAAGAAGCCTCTACCGAAACTATCATTAGGTGGCTCAGACAGATTATGAAGGATAGTGGAATTGATATGTCTAGGTTCTCAACACACACTACCAGACATGCTTCGTCATCTAGAGCTCTTAGATAACTCACTCACTCACGCCTCACTGTCGATAGCATATTGAAGACGGTAGGATGTTCCACGAGATCTTTCACATTCGCTAATCATTATAATGCCTTTAGCTAATAATAATAGTGATCAAGTACTATTTGCCTGGAGATTGAAATTTTATTTTATTTTTGCAACAGACAACTGTTTCCTGTATAGTACCTACAGACCGGAGCAGTGGTTCCGTTGATTGACTGATACATAGTATGGTTATCTTCATAATTAAGAAACATTAAGAATTGTAATATTCAAAAAGTTCATATCTTAATTAAGTATTAAAATTAAAGGTTTATTTCAAGTTTAAACTTTTTATCTGGTAATTTACTGGATAGTTAAGATCTCATGGAGTATTATAAGTACAGTAAGGAATATAGAAGTGTTTAGTGTAGTGATCTCTAAGTTGTTAACAACCTGAATTTTTTATTTCTTGTTTAAAAATTATTGTACTAAGTTAGTACTAAAACTTGATACTCTTACTGCTCTTAGTTAATATACAGTAAGAATAATGATCGAGATTGGTACTTTTCAGAAGTAAATATATATACATATATATTAATAATATTATAATGACTATTGATGTCCTCTAAACATCTACAAATAAATACCTCGGACTAATTAAGAATATAATTACAGGATTAAACGAACTTACCTGAAGTGAAGTTCTATCCTGATTATATGAATTAATTAGTCCGAGGTAGGAAGCTCCCTCCCTCCCAAGATTAACATGATGGTTAACTTGTTCCCTAGTTTTCTCTAATTAACTCTGAACTAAATGAGTTTATGGTGGCAATAATGTTGCCAGTTGTGTTTTTATTTTTTTTATCTAGGCTTTGAAGATCGCGTCACAAGGCTACGAGAAGCGAGTACTACAAATAAATACCTCGGACTAATTAATTCATATAATCAGGATAGAACTTCACTTCAGGTAAGTTCGTTTAATCCTGTAATTAATCTCGGTGGGGCTGTACTCAAGGTGGTGGACCGCTTTAAGTACTTAGGCCACATCATAACGGAGGACCTGTGTGGTTGATGATAGTGATATCGAGAGAGAGCCGAATGAATTGGTTGACAGTAGGTACTATCAGTAAACTACGGTTAGGTACTCGTGGTCATCATCGCCCTGCAACCACATAGGTATCGCCTGTCGCTCTTTTTTTCATCGTGAAAGGTTAAGGTAAAACCGACCTCAAAATCCCTGAAGCCATATACAAGTAAAAAATACGACTTCCCGGCCTTTGTCAATTTCTAGGTAGTGAATTAAAATTTTGCTAAAAGTGACTACCGTGAGAATTATATCGCGGATTAGGCCGGAGATAGCCTACTGCCCTCTTTCCTTTTACTATGATACATATCTAATAATAATAAGTTTCTGTCAAAAATTAAATTTTTGGTAGAAGCTTTTATTGCCGACTGTACTTTTCTGCATACCATCGTCAACTACTCATTCAGACAATTCTAACGAGCCCATACTTGATAGGGTTGTGTCGTTTTATTGCGGAGTTCCTATGGCCACCATCCAGCTGCAGCATCAGATCAGCTCCATGTCATCATAATATTGCATTGTCATGCAATAGGTATATATGCATACAAAATTTCAGCTCAATCGGATAACGGGAAGTGACTGAAAAATGGATTGCAAATTTTGACGGACAACTTACATACTTACATATTTACATACATACGAACAGTGCAAGTTAATATAAAGCTTGTAATAATAAAAAACGGTTGGAACTTCCAACTTGGAAGTTACTAAACAAAATCATAGTCCTGAATGAATACCTAAAAAGCCTGCATCACACTGGCGCGGCCTGCGGTGGCGGACCATAATATATTTGACAGCTAATGACAAGTTTTCTATTGTCCGCCGCGGCCAGGCCGCGCCAGTCTGTGAAAACTTGAGAAGCCTAAGGCCTCTCACAGACTGACGCGGCCTGGCCGCGGCGGACAATAGAAAACTTGTCATTAGCTGTCAAATTTACTATGGTCCGCCACCGCAGGCCGCGCCAGTGTGTTGCAGGCCTTAAACGTCACGGTTAGTTCCACTTCCACACGTGAGCTGCTTACCGTGTACCGCTACTGTCAATGCCAATATTCGCTACATCCTTCACCGCCGCGTTGTGTTGTTATTCAGAGGGCGTTCATATGGACACTAGCGCCACTGGTTAATAATTGTGATTATTAAAATTTTACGATAGATATTTAGAAAAGGCCGCTATTTTATTTAAATACATCATAATAGTTTTTTCGTTGCTGGATTCGTCAATCTAAGTATGCGTCCAAAGTTAAAACAGCGGTTTTTCTTTTGAGTTCATTGTTCAACGAATCCAGCAACATGAAAACTAGTTTAATGTTTCAGAAGGTACTTAAATACAAAATACAGTGTACAGTACCGGCCAGTAATATATCACCTTTGCGTTTTATTGTATGAACGTGTATAGAGTAAACAATTTAGGTTTGTTGAAACATCTCATAGTTTACTAGTTACTCGTACATATTTTGTATAAAATTTTGACGACAACTGCAATGCAATACTGTAAATTGTATATAAAATATGTACGAGTAAAATATGAGATGTTTCAACAAACCCAAATTGTTTACTCTATACACGTTTATACAATAAAACGCAAAATTGATATACATATTACATATTATTGGCCGGTACTGTCTAGCGGCCCCCTTTTTAGGGTTCCGTACTCAAAGAGTAAAACGGGACCCTATTACTAAGACTCCGCTGTCCGTCTGTCTGTCTGTCTGTCTGTCAGTCACCAGGCTGTATCTCACTGATACCGTGAGTACCGTGAGTGAGTGTGTGAGTTCCAGTTGAAATTTTCACAGATGATGTATTTCTGTTGCCGCTATAACAACAAATACTAAAAACAGAATAAAATAAATATGTTTATAGATAATGGTACGGAACCCTTCGTGCGCGAGTCCGACTCGCACTTGGCCGCACTGAAAAAAATAAATTTTAGCAAAGGACCTTTTTAGCTCGTTTGTAAAATGGTTACATATAACCATGATTCATTTAAAACGCGCAATAAAGGTTTGCTAATGGTAAACGAGCAAATACTGCTAAACTTCCTCGGTTATTTTAACACAATACTTATTTATTTCCAAATGATTGTCTCGGTAAATCCAATCCATACCCGATTCGGTTAAAAATGGACAAGTTTACATTGTTATATGCTGACCACAGCCTTGTTTAATTATAGACCTTGAAATACTTGGTTAACATTTGATAAGTTGTTTTGTTGCAAGTAACCGTGTGAATGGTTAAGAAACAGACAAGTGGCTTAAGTAAATAAAAGCCTTTCTTTATCGGTTAAAAATAGACAAGTTGACACTGTTATTTGCTGTCAACTGCGTTATTTCATTTCAGACCTTGCATACTAGGTTAAAATTAGATAAATTGTTTTGTTGCAAATAACTGCGTAAATGACTAAGAAACAAACAAGTGGCTTAAGTAAATATAATCCTTTCTTTATCGGTTAATAATAGACAAGTTTGCACTGTTATTTGCTGTCTAATGCATTATTTAATTCTAAGTCTTACAACACTAGGTTAAAATCTGCTAAGTAGTTTTCCTGCAAATAACCGCGTGCAATATTAAAAAACAAACAAGTTGCTTATTTTTAGTTAAACAAGCACAGCTCGGCAGTTAGCCACCGAGTGAGCTATCACATTTTTACAACAGTTACTTATTTACAATTAAATCAGAAACTGACTAATTTGCCTTCGCAGCCGTTTTGAAGCAAAGTGAGGCGGCCATTATGTAACGGGACTTGTAGCCGTGCGGGTGACTTATCTTGTTGCTCTTGTAAATTTTATTGTACGTATAATATTGTAAGCAGACACTGTCAAGGTCCGACCCTGGAACCCCTCCCGTGCCGCTGGAAGTATAAACAAACCATGGGAACCTCTCCGAAGGCACTCTTGCTTGGGCCGCGTTATGAGCGTTGTGTGCTGTTTTATTAGTGTTTGTTAGTTTTGTGAAGGCTAAAGAGACATTACAAAAGTTTAGAATAGTGATAGTGTTAGATTATAGACATAGACATCTATTAAATATAACAAGTCTGATTAACAGCAGACTTGTTATATTTAATAGATGTACCAATGGTTTTTACAAAGAAGATGTTTCATTTACTCTTTTAGCTTATAATATTATAAGTTCTGTTGTGAATTGTGAAGCGCCGGCCATCAATAGACCTCTTGATTTATTCGTCAATGGTAATACTTACCTGTTTTCTCAATTTACCTTATTAGTTTATTTTAATTTACCGTATAGGTATGTCATTGTGATGTTTAAATAAAGCTTATTTCTTTGAATTCAGTTTTCTTTTGTATCTCCTAAGATCGGTTGTACAAACCTACACAGTGCAACCGATCTACTTGGTAATTCCAGCAAACTACAATATGGTATAAGTAGCCAAGTTACTCAGTACTGACAATTGTCTCTATTGTGTAGAAGCAACTTGCCTCTACCCAATAGACACAATTGATAGTACTGAGTTACTTGGCTACTTATCTTATACCGATTTGTAGTTAGCTGGAATTTCCAAGTAGATTGGTTGCCCCTACCCAATGGACAAAATTGACAGTACTGAGTAACTGGGTACATACACTCGTTTTAGTTAGCTAGAATTACCAAGTAGATCGGTTGCATTTACCCAATAGACACAATTGACGGTACTGAGTAACTTGGCTACTTATACTCGTTTTAGTTAGCTGGAATTACCAAGTAGATCGGTTGCATTTACCAAATAGACACAATTGACGGTACTGAGTAACTTGGCTACTTATACTCGTTTTAGTTACTTAGCTGGAATTACCAAGTAGACCGGTTGCATTTACCCAATAGACATAATTGACGGTACTGAGTAACTTGGCTCCTTAAACCGAACTCTCCGGCTGAGGCTGCAAAGTAAAATTGGCTCAATGCAGCCAACTTTGCATTGTTGTGACTAATGTTACTACTATGTTATTAAGAAACAAGTATTTTTAACCAATTATATAGATTACTATTTGTCAAGTAATGTCAGCAAAGTTGACGTATTTGTTTTTAGCAACAAACTTTGCAGGTGCTATATTGGCAAACATGCTTAGCTATTTCTAACAGTAATTTGTTTATTTTTAACCCATGCGTTTTTTCAGTGCGGTTTTGATGTATTAGTGTCATCATTACAGTTTTGTTTTTGCATTTGTGTGCAATTTTCTCCCCCCGGCCCTGCAAGAAATGACAGAATTATTTGTCTGTTCCGCTAGGAAGGCCGTGTTGCTCGAATGGAGCCACTCACTCAAAATCAAAGTTATTCATTCTTCAATTTAGGCACAACTATTACATTTACCCTATGAATAAATACCACCACCGATAAACTACCACCGGTTTGGAAAGAAAATCTTCTACCTCGAGAAGAACTGGCGTAAAAACACAGCGAGGCATAATTTTTTCAACACAGTACCTATACAATATACTTACAGGGACTGGTACCTGTAATACTAATTTTCTCAAACATGCAATGAAATATTCTCTTTACGTTCCTTATAATATTATAAGGAACGTAAAGAGAATATTTAATTGCATGTTTGAGAATATACTCGGAAGTATCCTTTTTCGGGCGCAGCATCTCGAGGCGGCCTGAAATGGGATTTCATACAACTTTTCAGGCCTAGGCCTGCAAAGTAACTTTTAATTTTCATCCCACTATTTGTGGCACAGCATCACGGCATTCAGTCATGAAAATTAGTTTGATTTGAGAATTTTTATTTATTTATTTCATTGCATGTTTGAGAAAAGCACCATACATGCCTCGGCGTGAAAACGGATTTCCGGCCTCGTATCTCTATACCTACTTGGCCGGAAATCCGTGTGTTCCCGGCCTCTGATGTAATGTACTAAACGATTTTGCAAAATAAATGTCTTATGTCTTACATAATTTCAGTCTCAAAGTATTATAGTATTATAAATCTTGTACAGCCTAAGCATTTATTTATTTTGCGATAGATTTCTAGTGCAGGACTTTATCCATGACGGTATATAATCGCTTATCTTATAATATTCTCTTGAAATAAGACAGTGTCTGTTGTACGAAAGATTTGAATTTAGAGTCTGAAATTTCGGTAATGTGTTTTGGGAATCCGCAAAGAGAGTGTTAATTGTGCAGAAACGAGCAATTCGTATACTTGTTGGAGTAAAACATAGGCACCCCTGTAGATAACTTTTCAAATCTCAACGCATTATGACACACTACTCACAATACTTATTCGACTGTTTAATATTTGTAAGAATGAACATTTCTCAGTTCCAACGCGTGGACTTTCCAGGGAAACAGCTTCGTTCTACAGGGCGGCTGAGAACGGTTCCTCGTCGCATGGCGCTTTCAACAAAAAACCCCCGCGTCATCGGCCCCACATACTATGAACGATTACCCGCCGATATCAGAAATGAACAATCTGACGAAACATTTCGGCGCAAGCTGAGAAATCTTTTGTTGATCAACCCTCTGTACTCCGTGAACGAGTACATGGAACTTACTTTTTAAATGATGTATATACCTATTAAATTGACATTGCCGCCTGTTGATTGATTTTAATTGAATCAAATGTTATTAAGTGTTATTAAGTATTATAATATTCTGTTTTAAGTTTTAGTGATAGTAATTATTGAGAGAATTATGTTTTGATATTTTTTTATATATTTGGTTTTTATTATGTTGACATGAATAGTTTTTAAATTTTATTATTATACCTACTGTATAACAAATGACGATCCTTTTTGGAGATAGAATTATATTTTATTTTTACATTTCAATTATATTGACGATCATGGTAGAAATACTTGTAATTTTGACATTTATGCAAATTTATATTGTAATTTTTATCCTGAAATAAATGAAAAAAAAAAAAAAAAATGGAATTTTATTGTAGGATTTTAAACAATTTCCCAAGCTTGACTTTTTTGCTAGGTAGATACATTGAAATGTAGGCGCGCTATAATAAATATACATTTAAATGATAATTATGACTAGACAGTATTTTTTACTGACAGCTGACTTTACCGATACCGCGCCGACTCCCCACAGCCTAATACAGAAGTGGGTTAGTAGTGATAAACAATCGATTACGTCTATTTACACAGACAGATTATGAACTATCGATGTTCACAACACGGTGACCTTGTTTATGTGTTCAAAGTCCGTTCTTAATTCGTGCATAAGATAACAAAATACAATACATAGATTATTCGAGAAACGTAATGATTTGCAACCGGTTTTTCATTTGATAACCTACGTAAATAAACCCAGTTGTTGGAGCAGGTATAACGCTGGCCATCTTTGTGATGACTATACTTTTTGTATTTTTTAATTAAGTTGTCTGTCAGGGCTGTCTCTGGGAATGGGTTTTTAATAAACAATGTTTTTAAAATAACATATTCAATGTTTGTAAAACTTAAAGGTAAATAGTACCTACTTCAGTTCACTGCCGCAGAGACACACTTGTTCCATGTTATATGTGTTTTTTTCTGTTTTTTTTATTGTTTAATATGTGTGTCCTGTGTGTTAGTGAATAAATGTATCTTTCTTTATTTCTTTTTGTGTCTTTTAGTTTAGTATTTAGTTTTAATATCGTGTTCGTAAAGTATAAAATTCTTTTTCGAGTCAATGCATCCATTTTTAGGGTTCCGTACTCAAAGAGTCAAACGGGACCCCGCTAAGACTCCGCTGTCTGTCTGTCTGTATGTGTATCTGTCTGTCTGTCTGTCACCAGGCTGTATCTCAACAACCGTGATAGTAACACAGTTGAAATTTTCACAGATGATGTATTTATGTTGCCCCTATAACAACCAATATTAAAAAAACAGAATAAATACATATTTTATATATTTTTATTCTTTTACCTTCTTACACAAATCGGCTTAGTCCCAAACTAAGCAAAGCTTATACTATGGGTACCTTACTAGACGACGATAAATATACTTATATTATATCGATAAATAAATACATAAATACATAGAAAACATCCATGACTCAGGAACAAATATTTTTGTTCATCACACAAATAAATGCCCTTACTAGGATTCGAACCTTTCATAATAAACTAGCTGTTGCCCGTGACTTCGTCCGCGTAAAACATGTTACCGTCTGTTATGTTATGTTTGTTTAAGGAATGAATTAAATATATATATATATATTAGTTTTGTAGTCTTTTAGTAAACAGTCTTAAACCGAAGTTACAAATCTCTTACTTTAAAAATGTCTTCCTCTCTATACAAACTTAGAACCCCCTTTGAACTCTCATAGTAAACAGTCTGAAAACGTAGTTACAAATTTCTTACTTTAAAAATCTCTTGCTCTCCTTCACACACACTTTCCCCTTCAGGGGATGAATTAAAAAAAATGCTCAAATGAGTTTTTTAATCTTTTAACAAACATACTAGAATCGGAGTTAGGTACAAATCTCATATTTTAATATTTGTTTGCTCTCCATAAAAAAATTTAACATCCTTTTAACGCTTTTACGGGAAATTTCCTAAACCATTGAAAGTAATTTATTTGTTTTCTAATAAATAATATTTCTTAACAGTTTCAAGCATCTAGCTCAAAAAAAGTTATAATTCTAAACAATTTCAAGCCTCTAGCTCAAAAAAAAGTTTTCACTTTACAAATTTGCACCCCTTTTTAACCCCCTTAGGGGTAGAATTTTCCAAAACGCTAAAAGTACTTTATTTATATTGTAATAAGTAATCTTTCAACAAAGTTTTAAGTCTCTACCTAGAAACAAATATGTCCTCCATAACTTTGCACCTCCTCATATTCCTTGGTTTACAAACGCTAGGCTAAGCAGGAAATTAATTAAAATAGGTTTAAGGTTTGCGTTCCGGACACATTCCGCTTAATAAATTTGCTTATTTAATGAAAAAAGTACCATCACCGAATTGTGAAATTTGTAACATGTTAGAAGATGTTCAACACATATTGACGGAGTGTGCCCGGAATGAAAGCCATAGGCAAGTATTGATGACATCACTCAATCTTAATAAGTTAGATGTAGGTACATTTCAGTGTATACTAGCGGCCCCGACCTCAGAAGAAGCCAAATTGATATATTTATTTGTGCTAGAATACCTTATGCAGTATAATAACAATACGTAGGTAGATATACATAGCTTTAGTAATTTAGGTTAAGGTACAATGGAACTGACGTAATCTTAAGTGATTAAATGTTCCTAAAAAATAAAGAGAAAAAAAAACGGCACCCCCTTATAAACCCCTAAGGGGTGGAATTTTCTATAACGCTAAAAGTATTTTTTATGTAGTTTAATAAGTAATCTTTCTAAAAAGTTTTAAGCTTCTAGCTCAGACAATTTATGTACCCCCTTTTCCCTTAGGGGTGGAATTTTCTTCAACGCTGAAATTACTTTATTTTTATTCTAATAAGTAATCTTTTTACAAAGTTTAAAGTCTAAAATATTTCCTCCTTACAAATATTGCACCCACTTGTAACCCCCTTAGGGGTGGAATTTTCTAAAATGCTAAAAGTATTATTTTTGTATTTCAATAAGAAATCTTTCTACAAACTTTTAAGCTTCTATCTCGAAAAAAAAATTCCCTCATACAAACTTTGCAACCCTTTTAACCCCCTTAGGGGTTGAATTTTCCAAAACACTGATTATCAGTGTTTTGGAAAATTTAGATAGTAGGTACTTTATTTGTATTTGAATAAGTAAGCTATTTACAAAGTTTTAAGTCTCTAGCTCAATAAAAAGTTTCTCCGATACAAATTTTGCACCCCTATTTAACTCATTTAGGGGTGAAATTTCCAAAAATCCCTTCTTATCATTCGCCTACGTTATAAAATGTAGTTCGTGTGTAAATTTAGAGTTTCTAGTCCCAGTAGTTTCGGCTGTGCGTTGATGATCAGTCAGGAAGTCTTCTTTTAAATATAATATATAGACTTAATAATCTTTGATATAGATTACATAATGACATTTCGAAGCTACCATTTCTAGCTCTTAAAAATTACCTGAAAAAACAATGATGTCAAAGGGTTAGGTATTACAGGGTTGAGGACTTTCTAACTGACAGAAATGCATGGCCTAAACCAGAGCCCGAAATAGCTTTATCATTCATAATTTAATTGTCATTGTATCACGCCTGGGGAACTAGATGACACAGTTCCTACAAGTAAGCATTTCCAACGATTTAGGTAATAGTCGCATTATGCTTTTTGATTTTTATTTTCTTGTGTTCATATTCAGGTTTACTTATTTTAAGATGGTTAAGTACTATTTATCATTGTAATAAGTTTCTTTTTTGCAAAAACTGACTGACTGTTGAGTTTGTTTCGGCGTTTCTTCTGAACAGTGGTCTTCTTTTTCAGAAACGGTAGTAGATTTTTGACTTGTAAAAGTGCTATTGCGGCCTACTTGCAGAATAAAATTAATTTATTACTTATAATACTGGATTGAACCGAGTCATTTACAAAACCTGAAAAAACAACAAATGTTACCACCGTCTACAGAAGTCCACGCGTCGCGGCCACACGACTCAGGAGATACAAATATGTAGGTAAATACAACACTTTAAAAAAATATGTACCTGTGTTTATTTTCAGCTACTTACACTACCTACTTTAAATATTTATAATACAATCTCTTCAATCAAACAAAACAAACAAAATCAATAAATAAATGGAATTAAATGTCTGGATAAAACAACCAATCATGTCCTGACGTAAGTGGAAGCTGATACAAGAGGAATAATTCGTTCCACCAATCAGCGCACAGGGTGCGTTCCGAATCATGCTTATTTGATGTCAGTACAAAATCTTCAAAGCTAGGATCTTAAAATATATAAATAAATATTTGGCGACAATCTTACACGAATCCTAATAGTACCAAACTAAGCAAAACTTATATGGGTATGGGTACTGGACAACGATAATAAATGCCCTTATCGGGATTCGAACACAGAACCTACCAACTAGGTCGTTGTGGAACAATGTACAAAGGACAACGTTATATCTTTCTTGAGCCTATTTCTTTAACAGCCTACGACACGACCTTAACTTTTTTAATTTGGCCTGAGTGAGTATATCAATTATAATCTAGTCTTTCGGTATTGTAAATATATATTTTTCCACATTTGGTATGCTTCTGGGCTGGGCATATCCCCCATTTTTAAATCGTTGTCTATGTATAGAAATCTTAGTTTTTCTGTGTTGCTCGGCAGCCATCTTACTGGCAGCTTTTCCGTCGTCGCGGGCGTCGGATCTCTGCAAACAGATAATTATGGTTGTGATTATATAAGTATGGTTGTGATTATATAATTATGGTTGTGATTATATAATTATGGTTGTGATTATATAATTATGGTTGTGATTATTCAATGTAGGCGACTTTTTATAAAACTGTCATTGGAACCTGAATATTTTACTCTGAACGGTAGAGTTGCTTTTCCAATGGACTACTTTGATGCAATTTGGCCAACTCAAACCCGACCGTGTAGACAGTTGTTTGCAGAAAAATTTCATACTATAGCCGTCGGTGCCGACCAAGGTCGCTCGGTCAGAGAGGCGTGTTGGCGACCCGACCGTCTAGCAGACGTCTCTCTTGAGATTATTTCATCATCATCATATCAGCCGAAAGAGAGATTATTTGAGTTTTAGTAGAAAACAGACACATAACTAATACTTATACATCGTTTGTCTAGTACCAATACATATTACAGTTGGCGTTAACGATATGTTTAAACATTTGCACCATATTTCATGAATGAGGCGAAAATATTATATGTCACCGTTAGATTGTGAACACCGTCAGTTTATAATCTTACTCGCGATATTATAAACTGTCGGAATATTGTGATCTGTCAAAACCGTTCATATTTTAACGCAATATTTTTCGTTAGTTTATAAACTATCAATGTCGATTCGTCAAATTGTGAACTGAGATCAAATCGGCTTGCTACGTAACGCAAACATGGTAAGTTAGGTTAGTTAGGTAGCTTCAGTTGCCCGATGGGCAAACCGCCCAGAAATAGGAGCCCCGCGTCGCGGGGCTCCGTCGACATTGCCTGATGACGAAATAAATGGAATTAACTGTCTGGATAAAAAAAACCAATCATGTTCTGACGTAAGTGGAAGCTGATACAATACTAATAATTCGTTCCACCAATCAGCGCACAGGGTGCGTTCCGAATCATGCCAATTTGATATCAGTTCACAATGTGACGATTCGACATTGATAGTTTATAAACTAACGAAAAATGATGCGTTAAAATGTGAACGGTTTTGACAGTTCACAATTTTCTGACGGTTTATAATATCGCGAGTAAAAGTATAAGCTGACGGTGTTCATGATGTGACGGTAACATATACATATCTTTGACATCGACTGCACCTACAAGTTTTGCTCAATTTATAATTAAGTCCATGTGTGTCAAATTGTCCACGATAATGTCCCCAATATCACACGCAAAATAACGAATTTGTAGTTACGAATCGACTTAATGTACATATTATGTATATATACATATTATGCCAGCAAACCATAGTATTATTTATATTTTCTGCAATGTCTAATTATATACGCACTAGCTCGCCCGTGTATTGCAAATGCAGGCAACCCCGCGGGATGAAATATTATCTATGCCTGTCCAGAAAATTAATTCGTCATACTGGTGATTTTTTTTATTCGCTTAAGCGGTACACAAGATTACCACCTACATACAAACTATATTCTCACAAGTGTTTCCTCTTTAATATACGTGGTTTGGGGTTAATTTGATCAATTTCAAGATTAAAAAGTCTGAATCTCCCTGAACGTTTATCCAAAAAAAAAGGAAAAAAATCAAATAACGGTTTTTGGTCCTATATCGATTGCACCAAAAAAAAATTATGTATCTCTTAAAAAAATTAAGTCGGTGATTAACTTTATGCTGTTATCGGGGTTACTTTTAAACTTCCCTTTATAAACGGATTATGATAATAAGGAAATACGTTTCTGTCAAAAAATTCATTTTTGGTACAAGCTTTTACTGCCGACTGTACTTTTCTGCATATTATCATCATCTAGTACTCATTGAGACGATTCTAACGAGCCCAAACTCGATGGGGTTGTGTTGTTTTATTGCGGAGTTCCTATTGCCACCTTCCAGCTCCAGCATCAGATCAGCTCCAAGTCATTATAATATTGCATTGTCATGCGATATACATATGCTTGCAAAATTTCAGCTCAATTGGATAACGGGAAGTGACTGAAAAATGGATTGCAAATTTTGACGGACAACTTACATACTTAACATATTTACATACTCACATACATACGAACAGTGCAAGTTAATATAAAGCTTGTAAAAACAATAGAACATTAAAAAAACCCGTTCACAGGTTTAGGATTTCTAAATGTTTATGTGCCTTTGGGGTTACTTTGACAAAGAAAAATAAAGGGTACCTATTTATTTTATAAATGCCCTTTTAACAGGTAATAGGTCCCAAGGTGTATAACAAACTACCTGAAGAAATTATGATGAGGGAATGCACAAGCACTTTAAAAAAATTATGAATTAGACATGCATTTTATAATTTAAATGATTTTTTATAAAAATAATGTTTGAATAATATGATGTACAAACATTTATAAAAACCGGCCAAGTGCGAGTTGGACTCGCGCACGAAGGGTTCCGTACCATTATCTATAAAAACAGTAAAAATATCACGTTTGTTGTATGAGAGCCCCCCTTTAACAAATATTTTATGTTGGTTTTAGTATTTGTTGTTTTAGCGGCATTAGAAATACATAATCTGTAAAAAAATCAACTCTCTAGCTATCACGGTTCTTGAGATACAGCCTGGTGACAGATTATCTATCAAAATGGCAAAAAAATCACGTTTTTTGTATGGGAGCCCCCCTTAAAAAAATATTTTATTTTGTTTTTAGTATTTGTTGTTATAGCGGCAACAGAAATACATAATCTGTGAAAATTTCAACTCTCTAGCTATTACGGTTCTTGAGATACAGCCTGGTGACAGACAGACGGACGGACAGCGAAGTCTCAGTAATAGGGTCCCGTTTTACTCTTTGAGTACGGAACCCTAAAAATTTACAAAATAATAATATGCAATTGTAAATAATATGTGGCATGTAATATTATAATAAGTAGGAATATAAAATAAGGGTAGCAGTGATCAAAGTAAACCTTCAGAAGTGATCAATGACACCCCATGCTACAAATATAGAAAAAAACAAATGGCCGTCAAGGTTGTGATTTGCAACAGTATTTGATGTTATAGCCAAATAAATACATGCCTGATTCAGTAAATTACATAAAATTTATGTATTTACTATACTGAAAGTTGTACCTTAGAAGTTATACAAGCTATTAAAAGTCCGTAAAATGAGTGCTGAAGCATTTAAATTTTTTTTCATCGATCGGCGTACCTGATTCCACGACTGGTAAAGACACACTTACATACATGACGTTCAATGCTTTCAATAGTAAAAATCAGAAAGCGTATAATTAGACTTTAAACATGAAGAGATTTTTTTATCAATGTAAACCCAGGAATTAAAATAATCCACGGTTCCCAATCCACGGTACTAATTTAAAGCATATAATAACTATAAAAATGTTCGACAATAGTTCGTTATTTTATAATTATTATTGATTTTCAGCTTGTATTGGAACGTTCTCATTCAGTAAAATAATTATAATGAAATGTGATATATAACATTTACCTTCAGGTAGCACGAAGTTATTACAGTTACAGTAATTAATTAAAGATACTGGAGCTAATTAATTGCGTTAAATAATGTGTATTGTATTTGATAGTAATAATTGTACCTACTTGTATTTAATAATTTAATTGGCCTCTTGTTATATGGATAGATCAAAATGAGATTATTCTTAATGAATTGAGTAACTCACCCGTACTTGGCAAAATTTGTCCACATTGTAGTCATTCTTTCGATCATTAGCTCATCGTTCTTATTTATTTTGAATATCCAGAATGCAGCATCGAAAAGGTAGAGTAATTCATCTCCATGACACGCACCATCTACATCGTCATAACCTAGACCCAACTTTAGGTAATTTCTTTTTCCTGAGTATTTGAAATAGTAATTGTATAGCTTAGCATTACTTCTCTGAGCTAATATCTCGGACTCAATCAGACTAGGTACTTCAAAGTGCAGGTGTTTGTATAACTCGGACAGATTCATCGCAGTTTTCTTGCTAATAGTTTCTTCTTGAAAGTAAAAATCTTGAATTTTTTTTGTTACTGCTAGTACTTCTACTTCAGTCTTGAATTCCAAATCACTCGCTACCAAATATTTTCCGTTTCTATAATGAATTGTCTCAACTGTATCATAAGCCACAAAAAATAAACCTTCTCGACTAGTAGTTCCATGTATGATTGATATATTTGTAGGATTATTCTTAAGCAGGTTGTATGGATAGTCATTTATAATAGATTCAGTCCCAGGGAAGAACTTCTCAACACATGGTAAATGGATAAGCTGTGTGTCTAGAAATGGTTCTACTGGCTTATCATGGGGTAGAGCAGCTAGCTGTTTATAAGACATGCTATTCAAGATATTGTATAACTCATGCGGATCTTCGGTATCGTAGCCTAAAGATCTCAGGACGAAATTAGCGACCCACACAGGTTTTCTAGAGATCGTCCAATGGGCGGAAGCAGAACCACTTTGAATGATAGCTCTTTGAACGAGACCTTCAAGTTTACCGCTTGCAATCAGTAGCGATAGCGACGATGCCCCAGCACTAACGCCGAACGCTGTTATCTGTTCACTGTCCCCTCCGAACGCATCAATATTCCTCTTCACCCATCGCAAAGCTGCCAGCTGATCTCTCAAACCTGCATTGCCCGGGGCTTCTTCGATACCCAAACATAAAAACCCTAACACCCCAATCCTATAGTTAAAGGTCACCAGTATGACGTCGTGTTGGACTATGAACTTCGATCCGAGGAAAAATTTTCCTCCGTCACCGAGAAAGTATGCTCCTCCGTGAATAAAGACCATGACTGGCAAGGGTTTTCTGGCGAACACTGGGACATGTACGTTGACTTTGAGACAGTCCTCTGTGCCTCTGATGATGACGAAGTTGTCCTGTGGACAGGCTGTGGAGTCATCGATAGCTTTGAAGACGCCTTGCCAATTTGGAGGGGGGAGCGGACTCTGAAATGTTTATACCATTACAACATTTAGGCGTATAACTAACAACATGAACGTCAGTAATCAGTAGCAACATTAACATAGTACACGATCTCAGACAAAGCAAACAAGATAGACCGAACATTACGAACCACCGAGTGAAGCCGGTTGTGAACCATGCCAAATAAGTTAAGCACACGCTCACGCACAAATAGCAGAAAACTCGAAAGGTTAGATCTTGACAGCATTGCGACACGTACTGAAGAATTTTGTGCAATTCAGTTAACAATAGTACATTACTTACCTAGGGCGGTTAAACAAATAATGTCTCAGATCGCAGGTATTTGACGCCCGAGCCGAAGGCAAGGGCGATAAATATGCGCTCTGAGGCTTTCTTTATTACCGCCCGTGGTAAGTACAACATTTTACGTCTCTATCTGGCCAGGAAGTGGGGTTTTCCGCACGCATAGCGTGCGGTAATTCCTACTTTATGGCCAGGTATGACGTAAATATATATTATGTGTGTAAAAACCCGCTTCACTAGGTTGTTCGTAATGCTCCGTCTACCTATCTTTCTTTTCTTGATCTGAGTACACTATTAATAAAAAAACTGGCCAAGTGCGAGTTGGACTCGCGCACGAAGGGTTCCGTACCATTATCTATAAAAACGGCAAAAAAATCACGTTTGTTGTATGGGAGCCTCCCTTAAAAAAATATTTTATTTGGTTTTTAGTATTAATTGTTATAGCAGCAACAGAAGTACATAATCTGTGAAAATTTCAACTCTCTAGCTATCACGGTTCTTGAGATACTTACAGCCTGGTAACAGACAGACGGACAGACGGACAGCGAAGTCTTAGTAATAGGGTCCCGTTTTACTCTTTGAGTACGGAACCCTAAAAAAATACATACATTGGAACATATAACCTCCTCGTTTTTTGAAGTCGGTTAAAAAGAAAAGTAAAGGCTTCAATCTGGAATTAACTCTCATACATAACGACTACAACCAATTTACTGTCATATTTTTAAGATTTTTATTTAGATGAAACTGCCAAGTTATGGCCACAAAATACCATTGATTCAAATGTAAACTTTACCTAAATTCAAACTTGGAAGAACTTGACAAAATTAGTAGGTACCTCGTCGATCCTAGCGGGCACGGTGCAAACGAGGTACAAACTGTACTGATACTTCGAGTTAAAGATACCATTTCTTGCCTATTAAAATTTAATTAGGTAATTCTATTGTACGAATAATTAAAAGCATAGTAGAAGAAAAGGCAAGAAGATGAATAACAAATAGGGTGGCCAAAGAGAATAGTATAGGAACCAAATCATAGAAAAATCATTTGTGTCAGGCTCACAAAAAAAAGACTCAAGAAACACACATAGCAATAGCTCCACCGACACGACACTCTTGAATTTTTGATCAAAACTGTAGATTAAAAAACTGTAATTACTTGCCCGAAACCTCGCACTCTTATTCGTCGTCGCATAAGGAATCCCCAGGTACTCAAATACCCGTCCATCGTCACTGATCCTGCCACTCAGGGTCCCTTGGTCTATGATCACTTCTGGAGCTGGCTGATCCACGAAATTCATCGCAATAAGACTGAACAATACTAAACGCTTGCCCAACTTCATGTCGAGGTGTACTCGTACTAACTATTAATTACTCGTAGACATTACTGGGTTTATAACTTGTGTTATCATTCATGAGATGTTTAGACTGTATGAACTTGGTTGAACTCATTAATTATCTCTATTAATATAATAATACTAATATGGTTCATTCAGAGTCAGCTACGGTAGCCTAGTGATTCAGGCATGCGTCATCTCAAGCGTCGGTCGTGAGTTCGAATCCCGGCTCGTACCAATAACTTTTTCGGAACTTATGTAGGGAATATTTACCGTTAGCTTTTCGGTGAAGGAAAACATCGTGTTTAGGTCTAGTTTTCCCTCTGGTTTGGAAGGTCAGATGGCAGTCGCTTTCGTAAAAACTAGTGCCCGTGCCAAATCTTGGGATTAGGTGTCAAAGCGGATCCCGGGCTCCTATAGGGCACAACGGGGAATAACGCTAGGAGGAACGAACGCCATACAGATTCAAAAAAACAAAAGTCATATTTCCTGTGGTCTATAAAAATTCAAATTCAAAATTCAAATTCAAATTCAAATTCAAATATTTATTCGTGACACACAATTTACACATACAAAAGAAATAATATAATACATATTTTGTCACGAAATACAAACATATATTAATATTATTTACCATCGCATAATAGTAGTTTATGCAATCGTTATATAATGTATGCTTATTAAGTCGAGTACCACGTTTAGGCCACGAAGCTTGCTGAGTGGCCTAATTAAGGTACGAGACTTAAAAAGCTAATTATATAACTATTGTATACAATACTTTTTCTACGAGTCAACGGAAATAATATTTATTAAACAAACTTGGTATCTATTGAAAATCGCCCTGCTGAAATGAAGCGCAGCAGCTTAGTATATTTGCGCGTTGATGTCTTCACAGTTATCTTATACAGCTCCTGGATTCATAAGATGACTGCTGGCGGTTATCTTATGGAACCACGAGCTCCGTCACCAGCTGATAGAGCTCCAGGATTAAATAGTATGTGATCTTAGTTTCGTGTACGAAATCTTAATTCAAAGATTAAAGTCGACGAGTAGAAAAAAATATATAAGTAGACGCCGTTATGAGGATTAAGAGTCTAAATTAGGCTTTATAGTGGCCTAACTTTGGCAACGTGACAGTGGTGGATCTAAATATCTGTATTCTATATATACCTACTCAAAAGGTGCCGTCTCATCTCATTCAGAAACAATTAAATTAGATATAAATATACGGGGTGGTACCTGTAACAGGAGCAAATATTCAAAAGGACGCTTCCTTAGAGCATTCGCAGTAACCCCTTCAATGCGTCCCATTATTTTTTTGGATTCGGAGAAATTGTGATCTATAGTTTGACTTCCAATCCAAGTAATGTATATTGCACCACGAGATCATAGCACAGCAGCCAATGCAGATTTTGAGGAAACATCATGTATTGAGTCATAATATTAGTTTTTGCATTTTTGTTTTCAAAAGATATTTTTGTATTTACTTTTAGTGTTTTAAAAATAAAAAGTTACTTATAGCACTCTAGAAGAGTAAAAAAACAAGTAAATATATTTTGAAGAAAACATTTTTTTTTTTCAAACCACTTGGAAATGATTGTTCGCAAGCTTAATAATCTATCGATTAATTGTTGGTTCCTGTTACAGGGCCCAACCTGTATATAAAGGTAAATAGAAAATGTTTTAGGCACTTACTTGTGATTTAAAATCGCGGATACAGAAACCGAGAAATTTGTAAAGGTAATTTATTCTAATTAAACTTTATTTGCACAATATTTAAGGTATTATTTACCAGTCAACTATTGGGCTAAACAGAAAAAAAAACTACCTATTAAGACTTCGAAATTTGTAAAAACATATTATGTCATATAAAATTAACTTGTTTCACTATAATCAATAATAATAATTAACAGATAGAGTCGAATGTACAATTTTCCACCCCTATAGTTTCAATTATTGGATCAGTGTCAAGCAGTGGTACCTTTACCTTACTAATTGGAATTGTTTACAAGTGTGTGGGATGCTTAACTGCATATCACGTGGCGATAATAACATGTTTGCCCTTTCTTAGGGTCACCGCGATAACGTAAATACTTCCGTTATTTGATTGTATACTTTTAGTCTATGTTGATATGCACAATATTTATCACACTATTTTGGGGTTCCGTCCCCAAAGGGCTTGTCCATGTCATTTCAAAATCGGGGGGGGGGGGGGGGGGGGACTGACCATTGGACGACGGTCGTCATTTTAAATATTAGGTGGGATGGGGTCCATTAATTACGACGCTATTACGTTTCCCCGGTATTTGTCGTGTGCGAGTTACTGTTTCACAATTTGGTTGGTAACGAGTTCCTCTTTAGCAACACTCCATATTATATACGGGGTGGTACGTGTAACAGGAGCAAATATTCAAAAGGACGCTTCCTTAGAGCATTTGAAGTAACCGCTTGTGTATCATTCACTTTCAAAATGTTTGGTTTCGGAGAAATTTTGATCTAAATGTATGACCTCCAAGTATCATTAGTAGATCTTGGCACCACGAGATCATATCACGGCAGCCAATGCAGATTTTGAGGTAACATCATGTAATGAGTCATAATAGTTTTCACTTTTTTTTTCAAAGATATTTTTGTGATTTTTAATTTGTATTCAATAAGTTTTTGTGTTTTTATAATAAAAAAAGTTACTCATATCACTCCAGCGGGGCTAGCACCACTGACACAACAAGCGCGACGCGAGTCGAGAGAATCTACCCGCCTCTTTCTAATTTGCACAATACGAGTGAGACAGGAGTCGCTGAGTCGCGCGCGACTCGACTTAGCAGCAAGTTGTGCTAGACGTACAGAAGAGTAAAAAAATACAAGTGAACTTATTTTAAAGTTTTTTTGTCAAAAAAAATCTTTATTTCGCTTAAAACCACTTGGAAATAATTGTTCACATGTTTAATAATCTACGGTTTCATTTTTTGCTCCTGTTACAGGACTCACCCTGTATATGCAAGGGTATGAATAGAGGCAAATTTACATTTTAGTAATTTCCTTAACTGACACGCGTCGCGCATATTGTTGTTTTATGACTTTGGTAGTCTGACAACCACCTTCATAGTACAAAGTACACAATATAGTGTATGTCCTTGAAGATAATGACTACATAATTACGGCATACCGCTTCTTAGAGTAATTAGTGATGCACCGAGGTGAAAAATAAAATAAACTTTGTAAATGGAAAGTTTGCTTTCTACTTTCCTGAAAGTTTTCAAAATTGAATAGTACCCAGGGTTGTCTAATAGACGTTACAAAAATTGTGTGTTTCTTTTGTTACGTCTAGTAACTATAACTACCCATAACTCAACCATTACTGAGCTTACTATAGGGGTAGTTAGATTTGTATAAGATTGTCCCCTAGTAATAATATTTATTTATTTATTTCGTGGATTTAACAATGAATAATTCGGTACCTACCTAATGCGATGACAAAATATCATAGAGCTGTATTATGGGTGGATTATTTTATTTTTATTTTTATTGATTTATTTATTATTGGCAAAAAGGTGGACTGATGACCTGGTAAAGGTCGCGGGAGTCCGCTGGATGCGGGTGGCGCAGGACCGGCCATTGTGGCACTCTTTGGGGGAGGCCTTTGTCCAGCAGTGGACGTCTTTCAGCTGATATGATGATGATGATGATGATGATTTATATTTGAAGAACCAACAGCACTAAAGACTCATGTTACCTTCATCAAACCTAAAAATGTATTCTGATGCAACCTATACCATGTCTGTGAATAGTAGTTTATGTGACTGTACATAATGAAGGGCATCAAACACGAGTGTGGGTTTATGAAACGAGACGAAGGCGAGTTTCATAATAACATCACACGAGTGTCTTAATGCCTAATTATGTACAGTTACATACACTACTTTATCTATCCACATATCATAAGCCTCCACGATGCATTCAGGTGCCGCATATTATGACCGGCATCGCGGCGTTGTTTTCTGGCAGGTGTCATAGTTTTTTAATATTTCAGAGACAAACTAGAGTCGGATCCAACTGTCATATCGTTCGATATTTTACTTACGTGCGACATTTGTCAAATTTGTATGCAAATTGACATTTCGAACTAAACGTCATCTCGACTGATATTAGTTATTAAGTCTAAATTTGTTACTAACATACTATGGACTAGTGGTCTGAAATAAAGGTTTTTATTTTATTTATTTTTATTTATTTATTAGAATAGAAGTTAAATCAAATTTCTTTGTTTTTGAGACGTTCGAAATTTGAATGAAATAATATTATCGAAATCGATGTTATTATTTGGCAATAATAACATTTACACATATAAGAAATTTGTTCTAACAAAACAGTCTATTTTTATGGTGGTCATAATGTGCGGTTCTTGAACGCATCATGGAGGGTTTATGATATTTGGATAGATACAATCATTTAAACTCATCTTATACACAAATATAATACCTATATTATAACTAAGTTCCTTTAAAAAATAATGTATAATTATATGTGCAATACACAAATTTTGTTACCTACATAAAAATAAATCTATAAAAATGTACTACAATAGACATATAAAGTACTTGTGATTGTCTTAATGATTTTCACATTGCACAGAATATGCAAATTATAAAAAGCGGCCAAGTGCGAGTCCATGAAGGGTTCCGTAAAATAAATTGCGGTTTACGATTTATGACGTATTAAAAAAACTACTTACTCTATCTCGTTCAAACCAATTTTCGGTGGAAGTTTGCATGGTAATTACATCATATATTTTTTTTACCAACTGCAAAAAAGGAAGAGTTTCGCAATACGTCTGTATTTTTTTTTTATGTGTTACGCGATATCTCGGTAATTTATGAACCGATTTGACATTTTTAATCTTTGTCTGAAAGCATATACTTTCAGATTGATCCCGTTGTCACCAAAATCCAGTTCTGATGATGGGATCCTGGAGAAATCGAGGGAACTCTTCAAATTTTATACGCAAACTTGAAGCAATTTGGCTACTGATTTGAAGTCGGTTAAAACTTTGTTTTGAAAGTACAATTATTTAGTTTTATCATGCTCTTGTTTTAGAAGTTACAGGGGGGGGACACATTTTACCACTTTGGAAGTGTCCCTCGCGCAAACTATTCAGTTTAGAAATAAATGATATTAGAAACCTCAATATCATTTCTGAAGACATATTCATAGAAACCTCACTATGAGTATGATGAAAAAAAAATTGGGTTTTCATTTCAGTATGCACATTATTAGCCCCTAAGTAAGTATACCTAGGGGCTAATAATATGCATGTGAGGTTTCTATGAATAGGTTTTCAGACAGTAGCCTGTGTTAAAGAAACCACACTGTTAAATATTATCAGTGCTGCAAACTAAAACAATAACATTACACGTTCTGAAAACCATTCCAAAAACAACGCCAGTACCTAACTTTAACAAAATGTTGTCCAATTCTCGTTGTAATCGCCTCCCAAATTAGCTGGTGTTGGCAATAATTACACTAATGACACAATATTGTTCCAGTGACCCATAGCTTTCTCGCGTTCAAAATTGAGTTGAATAAATTAGGAACGTTAACGGTTGAATTTTAACGTAACCCGAGCGGCCGCTGAATTTTAAGCAACGCCGTCCCTTACATACTGTTTTCGGGTAATTTTTGGGTGGCTCGTTGATTTGAATTCATAATATTTGGGTAACGATACGGCTTGCTAAATGCTCGGTGATGTTTAAACTAGAGAAATTCCAATTACTAGTTTGCACTTATTTTATTTAGACGGGCCGCATTGTTAACCTGTTGTTAATTACGATTGTTCTAGTTCAATACGTTGTTCGATGCTTTTTTATTTAGTATTTATTATTCGCACAGGAAAAATTTAACTTTTTACTGGAATCTGGATATTTAGAAGTTTAATATAACACTCAAGAGCAATGAAAGTGGATAGGTAAACTTTACAAACAAGTACACAAGCACAATTTTGTATTGAGTATAAGTATTTTAAGATTTACTTTAAACAATATATACCTAGGTAATGTAGGTAGGTACCTAAGAATTCTGTATGTACCTGGGCATACATAATAGTGAAAATAAATGATTTTTCAGTACCTATAAAATAACTTTACGCTACTTTAAATAGGCAGATAGTAAAACAGAATAGAAATGAATGTATCGCCACTAAATTACCTATTCTTCCTCAATTAAAACGTATCTACATTATTACGTTTTCCCACCTCCACGGAAGTCTGCCAATAATTGAAAGGCAGCCCGTAATTTCTGCTACCTTTTAAAAGTGTCCACCTGAAAGCCAAGTCCAAAGGGTCCCGTAGGGCTCCTTAGGCGTAGGGCCCCAAGCTCACTTGAGCCTGAAAGCGATTGGGGGCCCTTGAATTGATTCGCGGGTCATTTGCATCCCGGACGAGCGGAGATGCGGAGTCAGCTATTACTGACGACTCTGAAACTAATCTTCATAGTGCTAAGTACTGAGGGCTGCGAGGTGAACAAAGACTGGGAGACGCTATTATTTGCGTTGTGTGAAAATTCCTTTTATCTCAGATTCACCTAACCGCATAAAGGCATGGAATTTATTCCACTAACAATTTAGTAACTAAGTTCCAATGAACTTAGTTGCATTTTGTTTCGTTTCGTTCGATTTCAAAATAAAACAAATTCCACTTTCCTATTAGATTGATGACAATGAAAATTTTACTTTTTTTTTCTTGTTTATAGTTGGCGGGGAGGCTAGGGTAGTAAACTAACCAATTTAATACTTTTTAGTACTCTTAGCAGCTGTGTCACACTGTCACACGGCCCCTTTTTAACCGACTTTATAATTACATCATATATTTTTTTAACCGACTGCAAAAAAGGAGGAGGTTCTCAATTCGTCTATATTTTTTTTTGTTTTTGTTACGCGATAACTCGGTAATTTATGAACTTAGTTGCATTTTGTTTCGTTTCGTTCGATTTCAAAATAAAACAAATTCCACTTTCCTATTAGATTGATGACAATGAAAATTTTACTTTTTTTTTCTTGTTTATAGTTGGCGGGGAGGCTAGGGTAGTAAACTAACCAATTTAATACTTTTTAGTACTCTTAGCAGCTGTGTCACACTGTCACACGGCCCCTTTTTAACCGACTTTATAATTACATCATATATTTTTTTAACCGACTGCAAAAAAGGAGGAGGTTCTCAATTCGTCTATATTTTTTTTTGTTTTTGTTACGCGATAACTCGGTAATTTATGAACCTATTTGAAAAAAATATCTTTGTTTGAAAGCTTATACTTCTAGATTGGTCCCGTTGTCACCAAAATCCATGATGATGGGATCCTGGAGAAATCTAGGGAACTCTTCAAATTTTATAGGTATACTTGAAGCAATTTGGCTACTGATTTGAAGTCGGTTAAAACTTTGTTTTTAAAATAATTTAAAATACCTCTTGTTATCCACTATTGTCTGTAAAAGCAACAGAACCTTATCCGTATCATATACTTCGTACTTGTTAAGTCATGATACGGATATTTTTGTAAATAAATGTACCTATTCTTATTCTTATAAGGCTAATTTCAATAAATGTGAGAGAAAGGGATATATCATTCGTTGTCCTTGTCATAGTTCCACTTTTTCTTATTTGCCGCAACTGATTTAGTATGAGGTTGTGGCAAATAAACCATCACCCGCCCAAATTAAGGAGGTTGCTTATGGTAAGCCATCAGCCATTTTAAGACCAGTTCTTAATTTAGCTGCATAGGAGCCTTTCCTTCCCTCAGTGTAGTAACATGTTTTTTTTTTCATCATATCAGCCGAAAGACGTCCACTGCTGGACATAGGCCTCCCCCAAAGAGTGCCAAAATGACAAGTCCTGGGCCACCCGCATCCAGCGGACTCCCGCGACCTTTACCAGGTAAAATACAAAATACTGCATACCAATTCCGCCACATGCGGTCAAAAGTCAAGTAGTCATCCTTATTAATAACCAAACTCCTCAAAAATTATATCTCTTGTGATTTTTGGTTATAAAACATAAAAATCATAAAGCTGTTTGAAATGCTTTGAACTTTTCTAAATGAGTATACTTAACAAAATCTTGCTGTGTATAAACAATTGAATGAATATATCAATTTATATTCATCAATTATTATCCTCCGTCCCCCGCCCCACAAGAAAAGTTTAGGGTGACTCCACTGTTTTCCTTGGTCTTCTTCTTCATGCATTAAGGAAAGAATTTTAAGGACTTTTAATAATTTTAACGGCGTTCCTTCCAGCGAGGCCGTCAAAGTGAATCTCGAGCAGCAGAAGGAATAGTTTCCAAGAAAATTACCGTTGAATTCAGCTCAATTAGCATAAAATCTATATTTTAATTAAAGTATATGCTGGAAGACGAAGTGTACGCAAAATGAATTAAAAACATTCGTCAGGACGTGGTATTAAAGGGCATTTTATTATATTTATTTAATCTTTAATGCAAAATAGAATTATCTATACCTAGTCCAAAAGGCAGAGTTTACTAGTTAACTTTATTTGCCTCAGCCTTTATAAACAATATTTTAATTGTTTTCTGACAACTAGGGGATAATTCGCACATTTTTCTATTATTATATGGTCAACCGCATATCCAACATAAAACGTAATCTATCTATACATATAATAAAGCTGAAGAGGGTCGAAAGTTTGTACATGGAAGACATTCGAAAAAAAATTGGCTAGGGATACTTAAAATCGATAACAGAACAAGTTCCAACAGTTTTTAGAATTTTTGTCTGTTTGTCTGTTTATCTGTTTGTCTGTTTATGTGCCCGCGCATCACGTGAAAACGGCTGAACCGATTAAGATGAAATTTGGTAAAGAGATAGTTTGAGTCCTGGAGAATGACAACGGATAGTTTTTATCCCGAAAATCATCCTCTAAGGAGGTGAAATAGGGGGTGAAAAATTGCATGGAACCCATTTACGGTAAAGCGGTAGTTGAGAGTCCTGGGGAACAGGAACATTACATAGGTAAATATATGTATGTGACGATCCAAGGGTAAAGGTACCTTATGGCGGTAGTTTCGAAGATGTTTTTTAAAACGGGTTAAAAAAGACGTTTTATTATGGCTATTTTGAAAACTATTAGATGTAACATTTTATTGAAGTATCTTTATTTGTAATATAAAATATTTAAATTACAAGTCAGTTAATTTAGTCCTACGGTTTAGTAGAAAAAGTCCTTACGGCCGTGTGTTATGAAAATATGCAAAATAATACTGAAAAAAGCCTACATGCATCTATTATGGTGAGGCGGGTCGTAGAAACCAAGTTTGCGGCAGAGTCTACTTTATAAAAAAGCGGCCAAGTGCGAGTTGGACTCGCACATGAAGGGTTCCGTAAAATAAATTGCGGTAAACGATTTATGACGTATTAAAAAAACGACTTACTAGATCTCGTTCATACCAATTTTCGGTGGAAGTTTGCATGGTAATGTACATCATATATTTTTTTTAGTTTTATCATTCTCTTATTTTAGAAGTTACTGGGGGGGACGCACATTTTACCACTTTGGAAGTGTCTCTCGCGCAAACTATTCAGTTTAGAAAAAAATTATATTACAAACCTCAATATCATTTTTGAAGACCTATCCATAGATGGGACACGTAT
The DNA here is from genome assembly GCA_963854355.1 of Epinotia brunnichana. NCBI lineage: Eukaryota > Metazoa > Arthropoda > Insecta > Lepidoptera > Tortricidae > Epinotia > Epinotia brunnichana. The sequence goes on from OY977941.1 coordinate 5,830,173, forward strand.
GGGATTGATGAAAAAGTTTTTTTTGAGTTTCAGTTCTGAGTATGGGGACCCCCAAAACTTACTGTTTTTTTTTCGATTTTTGTGTGAAAATCTTAATGCGGTTCACAGAATACATCTACTTACCAAGTTTCAACAGTATAGCTCTTAAAAGTAGTTTCGGAAAAAAGTGGCTGTGACATACGGACGGACAGACAGACAGACATGACGAATCTATAAGGGTTCTGTTTTTTGCCATTTGGCTACGGAACCCTAAAAAGGCGTTCGGAGTAAGCTAATCTATAAAATCATACAACTCCGCCATAATGACCCTTTCCTTCATACAATCCATACTAATATTACAAATGCGAAAGTAACTCTGTCTGTCTGTTACCTTTTCATGCTTAAACCGCTGAACCGATTGAGATGAAATTTGGTATAGAGATACTTTGAATTCTGGGGCCTTCCCAAAGAGTCCTTACTAAAGATAGTTTTTATCTGAAAATTCATCACCTAAGGGGGTGAAAAGGGGGGAGAAAGTTACGATATAAACGAGTTCCGCGCGGACGAAGTCGCGGGCAAAAGCTAGTAACATATATTTTAACCTCATTTTTGTCATGTTAATAATGACAGATCCATACTGTGACATTCCAATTTATTAAAATTAGCCCGACCCAGTAAGTAATTTTTATGATGATCCTCCTACCCAACCCAACCCGATTGACATATATCTTTAAAAATAAGCGTTCAAAATGTGTATGAAAAAAACCTAAAGCAAAAGAAATAAACGGCATCAATAAACTAAAACAAAGTCCAAAATGCAGTGATTACGAAACTGCAGCATTTTTAATTGCGCGAATATTACCACTCGATGCGGGAAGTTTGGAGCGGCCATTTTGTTTTTTACAGTGCATACGTGTCCGAGTGCTGCCGCGCGCCGAATAATAAAATGGCTCTTTAGGGGACGAATCATTCCAATATTTCATATATGTTTTCTGTAAAATTGGGGAGAATAGGTAAGGTTGGCCATATAAAGCCACAGAGATATTTCATCTGCAGACGAAACGTGCTTATATTCTGTCAGATTCGATGACTGTTATATAAATTGTACATTAGGGGACAGTAATTTAAAAGAAACCGATCTAGGCCGTCAGCAGAAAGCTCAATACGGTTTGTGTTTGTATGTGGGTAGTTTTTACTCTGTAATATACGTTCTGCTGGTCCCAAATATAACCTAGATATCCTACTAGCGACGAGGATGGGTACTAGACAACGATATACATATTTATATAGTTATATGAATACATAGAAAACATCCATGACTCCGAAACAAATAGGTACTTGTGCGTGTCACACAAATATTTGCCTTTACCGCGATTTGAACCCAGTACCATCGGCTTCACAAGTTACAACCAACTTGACTGAGCCCGTTTCACGAAGCTACAAGTTACAATTTTACACTTGTAAAATTGTAACTTTTAGGGCCACCGGTGGGTAAACTTTAAGTCGAAACCATTTCTCTAGTTTCATTAAGACAATTTATGTCCAATGTGGCGATTTTGTATCGATTTTGTAACTCAGGACTGCTGCGCTAAGACAGTTCTACGAACTACAATGTTGTGATATGAAACTTAAGTAATTAACGTAAGGCTAAGATGATCATAAAATGTGTGATGTATACGGCAAATATCGATACAGTCACAAAATCTCTCAAGACACAATGTCATTAAAACCTCGTGATTCTCTCCAAGGAATTAACGAAGTTACTATCTAAGTAAGCAAATAATTTTAATAAATACCTAATGGACACGTGGGACACGTGGAAGGAAAAAGGATCCGTGGAAGATCACCAACCCATTGGACCGACGCAGTAAAGGAAATCTGCAAAGGAAACTTGCAGACGTCGATCCAGATGGCCGATAACCGCTTGGCCTGGAGAGCAATAGTGCGCAAAGCTACGACCTCGTGTAGTCATGACTCTCAGGATGCGATGAAGAAGAAGAAATACCTAATTACCATTTTATCGACAAGTGTATTCTTTGGCCCTCGGTAAACAAATGGCCCCTAACCAAATGATGTTCTCGGCTATTCCTCAACGTCATATCTCGCGATAGCCGCCATTTTGTAATATCTCTTCAGATTTATGATGTTAGGCGCGCTCGCTACTCTTAACTCGATTATTTAACGCGTTTTGACACGCCCTGATCGCTCTTACTCAGTTTTTGTTACCTTTTAGTTTGACGAATGTCAACTGGTTTTATCATTAAGTAGAAGTTACCTAATTATAATTGATGATTTTTTGGAAAGACGTATATGTACAGTCAGGGGTATTAATATACATACGTACAAAAATAAGGACATAGTTATTTGTACACGACTTTATGACATTGAAAATAAAGTCCTGTACAGATATTTATGTCCTTCTTTATGTACGTATATTAATACCTCCGACTGTACAATACCTAACAATTAACAAAAACAAGTTCTTATTGAAGACGTTAAAATAATATAATGAAGAGCAAATGAATGCTTACCGAGACAAATGGGTGGGACAAACTTTAAGGTTTTGTTTGTGGAAAGGCGTGTTATGAGATTTTTTTTCCGTTTAGGATGGACGGGCCCCGCGGCGTTGCCTATGAGGCAATGTTCAGAGTTTTTTATGAAGAGGCGGCGCATGGTAATCTGTGTTAAACGCTGCGGAGAATGCTGTAGAATACCAAGCCAACAGTTATTAATTCGTTTTCCTACTTTTCAGGAGCTACCATTGTTTTAATGTCTGATATTTTGATGGGTTTTGTCTTAGATTATTATTTACATGATGATAATATATATATCCGTTACAGAATCAGCTAATATAAATTGTTTCCAAATTTTGAATTTTTCCAATGGTAAAATTACTGGAGCAATGGTAAATTCAACTTCAACGCAGTCCTAGTGATGTCATCCCGTACCAAAATCCCAGATTAATTTGCATTGTTAGTCCAAGTTACATACATACATTAAGCTCTATTTGTACTCAAACAGCAAATAACAACCCTAAACTGTTACTCCTGTTTATACAATTAATAGTCTTTGAAGTAATACAATCGTTTCTTTGAACATAATTTCGAAAAGCTTACCAACACCCACATATATGTTATGTTGGAAACAACATGTTAATGCCAGCAGCGTAATCAAAAAGGCTCTCATTATCATTAATCACGCGCCGATGTGACGTGACGTCACGACTCGGAAATTAATTATGTACGAATATATAAATTATGTGAGTTCCTTGTGTTTGCTAAGAGGGTAAGAACGCACTGTAATATTTTCCTTAGCGTTACTTCGAACAAGTACCTGCCAAAAAAAAAAAAAAAATATTTCTGCAAAATCACTCGTACAATTCTTCGCATCAACCTGTATTAATGCAAGATTCTTTCACTGGCTGGCACCCGCGTAGCGGTCGCCTACGCCGTAGTCGCTTTCCGCTACATACGCGGTTGGCATCAAAATGGCAACCATGCTACGCCTGAAAGCCTGTGCGAGATGAAGCGATGTGCGAGGGACAAATCCTGAAATAGGAAGAGATGCGTGATCACGTCAAGCAACGTAATAGGGAACTTGCATCTTTTTATTTTATTACGAAAATCAAAAGTATAATCCATTATTAAAGCAACTGTAGCACTAAGACTTTCTTATGATTTATTTTTCTGATGTTATATGCATTTGAAATCTGCACGCGCCGGCACCCCCCGAAACGCTGTATATTAAACTGGCTTATGTTATGACTCACAACATATATTCTCGGCGCGTTTACTATGGAATAAGTCATTAATTTGCAATTATCTCCACAACATTTGCGTTTAAGGCTATACTTGTCATACATAATTTACTTTCAAAACAAAGTTTTAACCGACTTTAATTCAGTACTCCGCCAAGCCACATGAACATTTCCACATTTTTTTTCCAATTTACCACATGATCTGATTTCCGAGAGCAAATGCGTTGATTTTAAGACCAATAAACCAAATCGCTGTATGTGGGCCGATAATATTTGAGGACTTCCGTCAATTCCTCAAGGATCTCAAAATTACCTTTGCACTTCATTGTTTGCTATTTCAACGGAATCATATCAGAATATGTGACGTACTTATATAGTTTGAAGTACATCATTGAGAAGTTCCACAAGCCATCTGTGGTCTTCATCATCACTTCAACTTCACCAAATTTATGATTTCCGGGTGTAAATACACGAGTTATAATAGAGAATATCAAAATTACTAAACGCGTGCCTGATATATTTGAGGAGTTCCCTCAATTCCTCGTGTTTTCCATCATCCAACTGGGGCTTTGGAAACAATGGGACCAATCTGGAAGCATATACTTTCAATTAAAAAAAGAATTGTACGAATCGATTCATAAATGACGTAACAAACGAGTTCTGAGGTAATAAACATAAAAAAAAACATCCGAATTGAGAACCTCCTCCTTTTCTTGAAGTCGGTTAAAAATACCATTTCCAATTCAATATTCTGTGTAACTGTTATTTTAATTTATCGAAATAATAAAAAAAATTTTTTCGTAATTTTAAACGTGAGATAAAACTAATATAATCGTTTTTTTTATTTTTTTTTCTTCTGTATGATATTTCTACGTATATCCGCATCAATTGAGTGCAATTTATTCGAAATTGAAGTCCCATGCTAGTTCCCCATTGGAGGATTTTTTCATCGCACAACGCTCTGCTGCCTCGCACAGCTCTGATGGATACTCGCCCTAATGGTATCACCACACTTCGCTATGCGCTATTCGTTGCGTGGTTGACTCTCTTTCATTTGCCGTAGGAAGGAAAAATATTCTATATTTGGGCAAATACCGCGAAGTGTGGTGCCGGCATAATGTAACACATTGCCACGAATCGCTACGCGCTACGCTCGTAGCCGATCCAGCTGTAGTTTTCCGCGTATGTAGCGGAAAGCGACTACGGCGTAGGCGACCGCTACGCGGGTGCCTGCCAGTGAAAATGTTAAAGCACAGAATCATGCATTATTTATTTATACACATTATACACCGTGGGCGTTAATAACCCGAAATATTTTAACCACGCATTCCTTAGGTCATTAGGCGCAAAAAAAATTATTTGAACCCCAGTCAAATCTTGCTTAATTTTGAAGATGTTATCATTTTCATGTAAACTATTTATTGTGATTAGAAAAGTGCATTACGCTCTTTTGATGGAGACGTTGCTACCGATGTTGCCAAGTTTCGAGTCGTTATTGACATAGATACTTGATGTATGTCAATAACCACTCACTAAATTCATTCTTTTTTAGAGAAATAATTGTTACCATTTTATTAAAAGGGATGTTTTCCATCCAGGAAGCGATACTTATCCAAATTTTATTTACATAAACCGAAAAAAATACAGAAAAAAAAATTTTTTTTTTGCTGAATTTGGATTGGATTCATATAACATTTTTTACTCCTAATGACCTCCGGAATGCGTGGTTAAAATCTTTCGGGTTATTAACGCCCACGGTGTATAATACAGGTCGAAGAAAAAGAGTCGCAACGAGTGATTTTGCAGAAACAAAAATACTATAAACTATAAACAGAGGGGTAATCACGTAACGTTCCGAACGCGCGTCGGTCCAATTTAACTGTCAATTTTCCATATAAAAAGTGACATTTAGCCCTACCCGACGTTCGTACAATGTGTTACGTAATCGACCAGCAGGTTTGGTCAATGTTTACAATACTTATTATTGTTGAATGTCTTTGCTAGCAAGCTATAAGTAATAATTGAACGAGCGAGCGAAGCGAACGAAGTTTTCTGTTTCAGCTTGGGCCGAAATTCGTTCGTATGTCTGGATGTCCCGCTGTCTGGCAGTTCTCCTCTACAGGTCGCATTACTCAACCGATTTTCGTGAAAATTATGTGAGCAGGTTCAATAAGTATATAGATTTTTTTGTCCATTCAGTTTTTCGAAAAAAAAAAAATTACAGGCTCGCGAATTCTAAAGCCCACAGAGCCTAACTACACTAGTACCTAATAATAATAACAAATACACAACTCGTGCTTCATTTAAACTTCACTTCGCGTCACTAGCACGTCACGAGTTCTCCACCCTAAAACAGCGAAGTTTGCAAAATAAGCTCACACAAGCCGTTTTAACTGGTAACAAATGAATGAAACGCGGATTATAAGGAGATCAATCAACGTCTGAGATAAGATGACGCCATAGATTTATTATTGCACCGTTGACTCGCGTGTGTCGGGCGTTTGTTTGATTTATCTTCCTTTTTAAGCGGGACGATTAATTCAAAGTCTACAATGTTTAGCGAAAGGTTTTGTTGAAATGCTTTTAAGGGTTCCGTAGCAAAATGGCAAAAAAACGGAACCCTTATGGATTCCTCATGTCTGTCTGTCTGTCCGTCCGTATGTCAAAGCAACTTTTTTCCGAAACTATAAAAACTATACTGTTGAAACTTGGTAAGTAGGTGTATTCAGTGAGCCGCATTAAGATTTTCACACAAAACTAGAAAAAAAAACAATAAATTTTGGAGGAGGAAGAGGCGGGAGGAGGAGGTCAGGACTTAGAACTGAAACTCAAAAAAAAAATTATCAAACCCATACCATACCTGTGGGGTATCTATAGGATAGGTCTTCAAAAATGATGTTGGGGTTTCTAATAACATTTTTCTTTTCTGATTTCTTAACTGAATGGTTTACGCGAGAGACACTTCCAAAGTGGTAAAATGTGTGTTTATTTATTTGTGTTTATGAAACTTTGTGTGAATACATATTGGTGCCATATTGTCTGTACTTCGATGTCTAGAATCTGGAAATGAAAAAAATCTGCGATAAAAATAAATTTTACAGGACTACCACGGTGCGCGTAAAAATTGTGACTTTTTCTTAAGTAGCCATGGGTAAGCACGCTTCTATATTCCAGGCAGAGGTATACGCAATTCTAAATATAATGTGCGACAACAAATCTGCAAAGCGCCTTCCTCAATCATACTATTTATATCCACTCGGATAGCCAGGCGGCTCTCTTGGCTCTAACCTCTAACGTAACAACGTCGATGCTTGTCGAAACTGAAACATTCCAAGGCGCTTATTAGAGCTTTTAGCAAAAAGGCGTCTACTGATGCCTTGGCGCTAAGTAGGAACCGCCTCAGGGTGCTTACAGGGCACTGCTGCCTAAATAAGCACATGCAAACGATATGTCTGTGTGACACAAGGCAGTGCAGACTCTGCTTTGAAGCAGAGGGGACGCCTACACACATCCTAACCGAATGCCCTTGCCTCATGCGCAGTCGTAACTCCTTCTTGGGCAAACACATCATGTGCCCGGAGGAGATCAAATTTCTTGAGTTCAACAAAATCCTGCAATTCTTTGAGTTTGCAGGACTTGACCAAGAATTGTAGTAAGTGGCGATCACAATAGATCAGCGATGGTTGCAGTGATACTTTGATAGCCCGGAAGCCACTAGCAGAATAATAATAATAATTTCTGGTGCAATCAGTCAACGTAAGGCAGCTTGTGGCGGGCTGTTAGGGAGTAGCGACCCTACGTACCTGAGTGCTCCTGGGGGTGTCCTGTGGTCAGGCTTAGCCGATCGGGTGGTTGGTTGGACAGGGCCCCCACCTCTGGCTTGCCTTAACTGGCTGTCCAGAGTGGAGTCGCAAGAGCTGTTGCTCGAGGGTAGATGTGGACACCTAAGTGGCGAGTTGGCTATATGTTTAAAGTCCAGTGCCACCTCTCTACCCCCCCAGCCTCTCTGACTGGTGTTGCCCTTAGGCCATTTTTTAATGTCGCTATTAATAGGGGCCCATCTAGTAGTTGGCGAGTCACCGTCTGCCAGAGATAAAAATGAGACAGTTTATTAGGCAGGCGTCCGATGTTTCACCCAATAGCCCAGCCACTAGTCCATCATTTTCACCCAATAACCAAATTTTCTTTAGATTCCATCAACAGCAATAGTCCCTATACACCCCAGCGGGTGCTGTCTCTGTGTGCGTCCCATGACATGGGCAGGGACAGCATCCGCTCGGTGTACTCCTTGCATTTCATTAAATTGTCAAAAGGGCCTCTACGTGTTGGCTCAGTTGGTACTTTGTAGGTACCTAGCCCCACGCACGCCTCCCAAAGGTCCGGGACATCATTGTCCCGTGAGCGGGAAAGACATAAGTAGCCAGGGTATCCATACAACTGATGATGCCGGTATTCAGAGAATGGCGTAAGGTTAACGTCCTAGTGCTCGATGGTGTACTAGTATATGACATGGGCACTCTATGTCAAAGTGACATGGCTTAAATTCGAATGAAGAAAAATTATCTTAGTAATGATAATAAGTAGGTATGATTGTTTAGTGGAATTAGAAATGTGTTTATGTAAGTACCTAATGTGTCCCTGACTTGGTTGACATGGAGAGAAAAGTGCAGGGATGCATATCAACATCCTTGCTGACTATACCGACTCTGGGAGTTAGTTCTAATACTATGCGTTTGCCAATCTGTTACTTGAAACTTTTAAGTTTAACGATTTTTTTGAACGTATTAAACTCCATTAGGTGTTAAAATTGGACATTAAGTTAAATGAAAAAGACTACCAAAATAGAAGGTTAATTTTTTTAGACCTTACGGAAGCAAACAAACTTATTCCTACAATCCCTGAAGCATCGCAACTACCTTACCTAACATGAACATGTGTTCGTGAAATTGAAAGCTTTACCTGTGAGTCTATCTGACTTAACACACTATATTGAAATCAAATTTACATTTATCACTCGCTCTCGTTCCCACGCGTCAAACCAGCGCTGCAGCGGCAATTACATTAAGTCAGTCGCCGCATGTAACTACGTTAATCGGCCGCATTCGGCGACCGACGGTTGCAATCGCCTTTTTATTACCGCAGTAGGCGGAGATACTAATGTGAAGACGACAGTCGTTGGTCGAAGTAGTTTGAAACAAGTTCGGCAACCGCATTAGGCGAACGACGCAGTGTAATCGCCGTTTAAGTGCGCTCAACGAATGTTAATTTGATTTCAACTCATTTCGTTTAAGTCTGATATACCTCCTTAAATTAAAGTACTTGCATGTAACCGTACAATTAAAGCGGAATAAGTTTCATCCCTTTTCGGCGCGGCCTTGCCTCGGGCCGCCCCGTCGGCACGTGCGTAGTCAAATTAGTTTAGTTAAAAGACGCGACATTCTGTTTTTATTTCTGCGGTGATCTCTCAAAAATGACGGCACGGTATATGGAGTCTAAAGCAGTAACGTAACTCAGCTGGGGTATTGATGCCGTCTTTGTAACTAACTTTTACTTAGTGCGACGAGACTAGATAACCAAGTTCGGCGTTGCCACACACTATCTATAAATAAATAAATATTGCAATGATATGTTAGTCGGCTCTTATGACACCCACGCCACAGGAAGAAAGGGGGTGCTATTCTAAACCGACACCACACAGGTACCTTGAGACGATCCGAGAGCTCCGCTCTCAGACTCAATAGTATCTAAGGGCGGAATTACTCTTTTAAATTGATAGATGTTAGCGTTGTGGGTTTCAGGTCCAAATATGAAGGGATTGAAGCTTTCATTCGTTATCATCCTGTTAATTATGTATGTAAATAAGTTAGATATAAATTGCGTTAGATGCTATTCTAGGCTAAAATCAAGACTACAATTAAAAGTGTAGAAAACTCGCGTTTCGTCCAAAATAATTGGTTTAAAACATACTTCAGCATACTAATTCAGTATTGTTGGATTAGTGTATCATTTAATGTGTGCTAGATCTAGATTTATGGATTCATAAATTAGACTACTTAGGTTAATTGCAGGAATGGATCGCTGGCCAGCAAGAAAACGCGTGGACGGACGCGCGAGCTGCAGAGACATTCTACCCGCGAAGTCGAGAAAAGTGCTTATCGATCGGCACTGTGGGGCGAGGAACGCTCCCTGGAAAATGGACCTTATACCCTTTAGTTAAGGTATATTTTCAGATGAGGAGTCGGATTAGTGGCGTGATCGTGTTAGTATTGGCTATAAATACCCCGGCGGGCCGAGGAGCGTTTCACTTTTCTATGGGACGTCGAAGCGAGATCACGCTGCAGAAGGCAAAGGCGGCCAGGCTAGGCTGACCTCTGGGCGCGTACTACTTCGAGGCGGAACAAGGCTGGTCACCGCTGGGCTGCATTACGGCTGTTGCTGAGAGGAATTAGAGTTTGGTAAGGTCGCAAATGCCTTTGCGATCGTCTGGTGAGATTGAATATTTTATTTTAAAGTGTGACTAATCGTAGTGAATTCTAGAATTTCTTAGGGAGTAATTATCTGGTGCGCGCATTGTCTTGAATTGAGTGATTAATATTTAGGCAATATCTTTCTGTTCACGAACTAATATGATCTTATATTATCACGTGTGTATTTTTAATATGTGACGGAATAATAGGTTTATCACCTAATAAATGCGCTTAAGACATCACCATATTAGGATTCCGTATACTCCCATGAAGTGAAGTGAACACTTATCTTAGTCTAGTCATTGCAATCGACAACTATGTATAGTACATGAATGTTCGCTAAGGAACGGTCCAATGGTAAATAATTCCTAATTGTATACCAGTATCTAGTGGTTAGTTGTAGGTACAAATGAGGGAAATCTTTATTAAAATATGTGCTAATATTATGTTGTAATTTATTTATGGCGGAGGAGCTGGCTTGTTACGAACGTCGAGGGAGATCAGAAGGGCAGGAGCCCTGGGAACCAGAGAGGCGTTGGGTACGTGTCCCACTATTAAGAAATTAAAATCTGGTGAGTGACCTTTATAATCACTGTATTGAATGATTCAGAAACTTATTAATTTGTTTTTGGGCTATTATCTAACCATTTCAACGTTATCATACTTGAATTTGTGTATCGAAATCTAGTTCTACTGTATATAGTTTGGGGAATATGCTAGATAAAGTACGAGCGGTTTATGTATAGGTTATGAACGGATCTAGGTCATTGGTTAAATAACTGACGATATTACAGGAATGTTGTTTTGTTCTACATATATATTACTAGTTGATTTGTCACTGCGATATGATTGGGTTCCGTGCGCCCCCACGAGATAAAGTGATCAATTATTATACGACAACCTAGCTATAGCAATTGACTCGGTCCGTGGTACGCGTTACACTATGAGGATAGATTGTTAAGATGCGGATAAGCGACAAATATTACCACAAGTTCATATTAATATCCGGTGGTTAGTATAGGTGCTGATGGGTGGTTACTTTACTAGATTAACGCAACTGAATAAAGTAGTTATATACACTCGTGGCTGTGTGCTCGGTGTCGAGACAACCATATCCACAGGGCACATTGAGGACCCTGGCCACACGAGAATTCTCCCGAAAGGGGCTTCTTAGTCAGCAGAGATGTGCCCGCACTAGAGCGCCAGTCATAGATGTGTAGACAGAGTGAGTGGCTGAGAGTCTTCAATCTTGCAAATTGAGGGACCTCACTGGTCGAGCTGCTGTCTTAGTTCTAACAACCCTCTTAACAAGGGTTACGGTTGTGTTGGTTTATGAAGTAATCAGATGTACTTATAGATATATTGTGTGGAATTCCTTGAATGAATGAATCTAGCGTAGTAAATTAGTTATGTACACCTGTGGCCGAGAGCTTAGCGTTGTGGACAACCATATCCAAAGAGCACATTGACGACCCTGACCAATACGAGAATTCGCCCGTTAAGGGGTTTCTTAGTCAGTAGAGATGATGATCGCGCTTAGGCCTCCGTCACGGATGTGTCAACGAAGGTAAGGTAGGTGAGACCTTTCAGTCTTGCAAACTGAAGAGTTTCGCTGGCTAAGCCGTCGTTTTGCTTTAACCGAAGCTTCTTACCGTGAAGCTAGCTATGTTGATTTTACAAGGGAATCCAACACTTTCGCTTATTTTCGTTATTGACGTTAGTCAATAATTAAGTAGGTATCTTCTTAGGTGGGGTCGTTATTATCGGGATCTCAACAAAAGTATCGCAGTGGGTTGGTAATTAATTATCATTCGTCAGTTCAACTGTGCATTGTCGTATATTTAACATTGTTCCGACTATAAAGTGCCTTTGAGTTGATTGGGTGAGATTGGTTGCTAAGACACTGTGTTACATCCATTGAGATATTTTGGGGATGAATTGTATTATAAATTGCTTAGGAAAAGTCAGTACTAATTGGTATTAGATTTGATAGAAATAACGATAGGGTAGACGGAATCAACAGATGAGGTGGGATTACTAGTGAGTACGAGCAGCCGCGAGCGAGCGAGAGGCGAGCGCTACAGTTCGCTAACAACTCTAAGATTCATCGTTAGGGAGAATCGATATTACACTAGACATTACGTCATTCATGTACCTGTAAGTAAAACATGTACTAATATTCTATTTCAATAGACTATCATCGTATCATCATCAATATCTTGACTTCTTCACGATTAGTTTCATTATTATATCATCGCATCATCATCAATATCTTGACTTCTTCATGATTATTTTCATTATTATATCATCGCATCATCATCAATAGAGATCCCATCATGGCCAACACAAGTTGACCACTATTGTATTGCGAGTCTGTTTAAAGGGCGTCACCTACCACATAGCGTAATTTATCACTTCCCACAACTTAGTATAACAAGGAATTTATGCCCACTTTAGCCTCCATAGTTGTGCATCACTTAATGAAACTACAGAATTGTAAATTAATTCTAAGGAACCTGGTATAATTGTCTTACTTAAGTTATAGGTTCTACTAAAATAGGGTTAATGTACAACTTCAATTAACGTGTAACTTTTTCCCTTTATAGAAATACAAACTTCATACTTCTCGAAAAGGGCCTGGGTCTATTCGCACAACGCAGAGCCTAACCACTAGACGAAATCACACGCCAAGCCACTTCACCAGCGCGAATCACGTATAGCTTAGGTCTAAATAGGTCTTCGAGGTTAGGTTCCAGAGATAATAAATTCTAGGTTAGATTACGGCATTGTAGGCCTGGAGTCGGACGGTTTTTTATTTGACCGAATCTCTTTCCGTCCGGCAATATCCTAGGAGATGATTTGGTCTGTTAAAGTACTCAAGCTCGATTACTTTAACATAAATAACGAGAGATTCTGTAGCTGTAGGATAGATTTACCTAGACTAGAATAAAACCCAACCTTTCTAGTAGGATCGGCCGGAACTAACTCGGTTTTTCTATTCGCTTTGGTACGAGTTAGTATTTATAGGAACAAAGTGGATATCTAGTACAATCGAGTCTTGATTTTACTGGATTAATTAGTCAAAGGTTCTTTAGCTTCAAAACAAACAAAATTAATTTGATACTTCTATGGTAAATAAATGATTTATTTTCTCGTTTACTATCTGTTTAATTTTATTCAATAGCTTTTCCTTCAGGTAGGATTCAATTTTCAGACGACTAGAAGCTTCTCAGGAGCTTCAGCTTTCAGATAGGGGTTAATTTAAGTTCAGAATAGGAAAACATAAAAAGCAAGCCATTTATGAGGTTGAATCGTTACATTTTGGTGAGGCCGTGATCAGGATGAAAATAGGGTTTTAAATTCACTTTTTAGTATCCCGGGTTACTACAGAATAGAGTATTTTCGTTTAAAAAAAAAAAAAAAAAAGAAAAAAATTATAATAAAAGGAAAAATATTTTTTTTATTACGTGATTCGCTTGGTGAAAGGGCTAATTAAATTTATTTACAGATTTTTCTGTGTGTGGGTTATACAAATAACCCACATTTTGTTGCCGTGGAGTAGATAGAGAGATGGAGTTTGTATTTTTTAATGTTGTGTTGTGTATTATTTTCAGGACTTTCTTTCTTTTATTTTATTTCAAAGAGATTTTCACGCGCGATACGTACGTGAATTGTGTTGTGTATTATTTTCAGGACTTTCTTTCTTTTATTTAATTTCAAAGGGATTTTCACGCGCGGTACGTAGGTGAATTACTAATCAATAAGTTATATCACACTAAACTATGAAAAATATGCATAGAAATAATTTTGTTGTAGACGAAGGGCTAATATTATTTTGACAGAAATTCATTTGGGGGTACACATTTTTATTCCCGACTGTACTTTTCTACATATGTTTTCCAACTGCTCATTGAGACGATTCTAACGAGCCCAAACTCGATGGGTTTGTGTCATTGTATCACGAAGTTCCTAGGCCCATCTTCCAACCCCAGCATCAGATTAGTTCCTTGTCATCATAACTTTAATTTGTCATGCGATTTATACATATGTGCGAAATTTTAGGCCGAACGGAAGTCAGGAAGTGAGTCTAATCTAAGAATTAAGTAAAAACGTAACAGTACCTAAACACTCTTTTCATCGGACAGTCGTGTCAAAGTAGTGCCTACGCGTAATTTGTATAAAAGGGGGGCAGGAATGTTATGCGGAATGGCCTTACAATCTGCCAATGCCATAGCACAATTAAGTAGGTTCCATATACATCAGGCGGTTGCGGTAGTAGTTATAATAAAGTTTAGGTATAATGTTTTTATTCCAAAATAAAATAAAAATAAAATAAAACGGATCTAGATAACCTCAAGATAGTATTTTGTTAAATTAGCATCTTATGTATTTAGCTACGATTATTTCATCCTTCATATTCAATTGTTGCATTTAAGTTCGCAAGAATAGTGTTGAGGTCATTGACATCTGTCCCGCGGTTGGGCAATTATTCGTTAAATAGTGGTTAGGAAAGTACCGGTGGATGATTATAGTACCAAGGACTTAGGAACATACTTAAGAACTCATCACATAATAGGGGTTAGAGTTATAGGTAACTTTCGTAAGCTAGGGGAGAAAAGTAGGTACGCGTTATACCTAGTTAGTTGACCTAGTCAAATTGAATCCAATTCTCGGCGTTTACGATAAATCGATCGCTACTAAGTATTGTCCGAAATCTTAAGTACCTATAACCTTGCGGATATTTTCTACGTAATCGTCTTTGTAAAGAAAGTAATTGTAAGAATAGATAAGTAGGTAATTCGCGCGAGTTATATTCATTAACCAGTTAAAATGATAGGAAACTGGAGCGGTTATCTGTTACAAGAAAATGCGCATTCGAATCGGATTAGTTCCGGCTAGAAATTCAAATACCTAAGATCAAAGGTACACTATAATGGACTTTGTTGTTAGGTCATTAAGGTCAAAAGGTAAGCTGTGTGTAGGTATTTAAATGGTTGTCATCGTGAGTCAGTGAACCGGTTGTATGTACGCGTGAGATCTCAATTTTTAATTTCGTAGGTACATAAAACCACTTTGGCAGGGTTAAAATAGTGACAGGGTCGAAGTTAGACAACAAGTCAAGGGCACTTAAATACCTGGCTAACTCCACAGAGGTATATTCCTGGCATGGTAGGACTCACACATTTCCACATAAATACGCGGCCACTCTATCACATTCACTTTATAATGTGCACCAGTTCAATTATCACTACATTGATTTATGTTTGAATACACACTAAACCACAGTAAAACACTTTAAACTGATTAAATAATAGGCCTAAATATGCGAGAATTCGGCTCGTTGAAGCCGCGCGCAAACTAAAAACAATTTTAAACATCGAACTTAGGTTCGGGCAGCCATTTTGGAATCTAGCGACGTCGCGGCGCCGGTAATCATAAAGATTTTTGGCGGGAAATTGTTGTTTAATTTGATGATAAAGGAGTAATATTAATTAACTATATGTCGCGTTCGCTTATAATTTGGTGGAATGGGTGAACAGTTTTAGGATCATAGGATAAATATTTATGTAATGCATTAAGGTCGGTCTTAAATAAAGCGCGTCGCACGTAAAATATTGTGACACGGAAAATAATGTAGCCAGTTAGATGCGTTAATATTGATAGTAACTTTATGATAATGGCATAGTGTAAATTATTTCTAATAACTAGGTAATAATATAGTTGCTTTACTTTTGAGGTGGTTTTTCTCACGGGCCGGGATTGATATCGGCGAATTAAATATATAGAAATAGTATGCGACAAAATTAGCTTTGTGGAGGTTGCGGGCTAAGTATAAGCTAGTTAGAGCCTACATATTTTATATTGGTCAATTCTAATAGGTATGTTAAGTACCTTAAAGCGTCACGCGGGTTTACGTAGGTACAATGTAATGAAAAAGATAATAGATAGATTGCGCCTTACAAAACTTAGCGAAATAAAGTTTTAGACCCATCACACACTGTAGGTATAGCGAATTTCATTGTAATCAGTAGCTTAATTAACGCTAACGTACTTACGAACGTTCGAATTAGAAAATAAGTAAGTAAGTAATAATAGATATATATATAGATATAAGATTAAGGCGCTATTGTATTAGGTCAACCTGTAAAAATAGTTGCTGTACTGAAATAAATAAATAAAAAAATAAAATAAAAAAGGTAACACGTGTTGGCAAGCGAATGAAATAAAACGAATTCATTGAATAAGGATATTCCGAAATCCGTCTGTCTGGTTTAGTTACTTCATGAGTCATAATTATAGAGCGGGGTTTGTGAAGTTTCAGAATAATTTAAATAATTAATTATAATTCCAGTCAAGTTAGGTTTTCATATATATATGCAAAACCAAGCACGCGTGATCTACGGTACGATTTATTAGTTAGCGAATAACTTTGATACTCAGGTTCTGAGGCGAAAGACTTCGCTGATAGGGATTTCCGAATCTCACGGGAGATTCAGCTCTAAGAAAGGGGGGCAGAGGGCTTAGAATTGTAAGACAATGTGTGTAGGGCATGAAATTGATTAACCGCAACGCACTTAATTATTAATAAGGTAGTGTTAAAGTCATGGGTTCTATCAATAGGGTTGAATGCAATTTAAATGTAGGTAGGTATAGTAAGTAAATATAGTACGGATCAATTCATTGATAGTTACGTTGATAGTAAAATTTATTACTTACGTATTTTAAACAATGGTTTCAGAATTTGTCAAGTATAAGATGGATAGTTGTCCCAGTCTGAAACCGAAAGATTAGAGCTTGTCAGACAAATACCATATATGTACCGGTTCACGTCAGGTTACGAAAGATATTCGCCATGTTTACATTATATGGTAACAGGGCAATTCGGAGAAATTATATTAGTAATACCAAGTTGTGCACGTGTTATTATTATTATGTACTTTAAGGCAGGAGTCGTATATATCGCATGGCACTTTAATTGGTTACCATAGTATGTGATACTGGAGTATGTAAACTAACTGTTCCACCTCTCTAGTCATTGTTGAGGTAATGTGAATTTCGAAATAGGTCGTTAATTTCGCAAGTTATCTTAACGGCGCACTGGACGGGCGGTTTGTCCGGCGGGCTATGAATCGCGAGTCAAGCGCGGTCCGGGTTCGATCCCCGGTACGGAAAAATCTTTTTGTGTTTTTTTATTTTTGCTTTACTAACAATATTGTGGGCTACTACTTTTTAAACCTTTGGTTATTAAATTGAACGAATTTTACAATGTTTGGAGTAAGTTAAGGGTAATTGGGGATACTTATATATTTAGGCGTTTATAGTTTTAACATTATGCGATTTAGGTATTCATCAAATTGTGTATTTGTCTACGACATAGGGTCCGTCTATTTTTTTTCCATGAAGTACCTATGACAAAAATGACTTATCAGTTAATGTAAGAGGTTGTAATTAGGTATTATTTAAGGGTCTGCGGTATAATTTTACGGATGCATAAAATTATCATCGAGGCACTCGCGTAGGTTTATTGAACAGAACGTATGGTTGTTTATAAACGATATTCGTATTAGGGCATATTTCCAAGTTCGGTTACAAAACTAGCGCAAAATAGGTCAGATATTGGTCACGTAGGAAAATTAATCCGACCCGTGGCGGGGATATTTTGATACTAGCGACGAACGCAAGTGATATTTCTCTCATCCATGTAAGAAATAAGTAGTCGGCCGATGGATTAACTGTCGCATGAGTAAGATCGCGGTTGCTTTCCGTTCTTTCGTAACCGTTTAAAAGAGGTTAGTACCTTTATTTAATTCAGTGCTGGATTAAAATAGGCCTTATGGATTAAAATGGGGAGATTTTAGAAGAAGGAATTACTTACGGTCGGTCGACTAGACACACACTAGTCGAGTTCCTGGTAGCACAGTATTCATTGTTTCACTAACTTCACTTTAAAACTAACTTTAAATAATAATACACAATATTGACCCAAACACGAGTAATGACACGTTGGAATAGGCTGAAATAGGAGGCAAAACACTCGTTGTAGTACTATACAAGTCAGACGTAACTGGAGCAATTTATTCCTTCAAATAATAGCAATCTAGACACTAGTTATTAAATTATTTGATTAATTACGATGAATGTTGTTTACAAAATTTGTATAGCGAGGCCGCGGGAATTTGACATTTGCTGATTTGGGTTAAGATCTGTGGTGAGGCTTTAATGTACGGCCAAGTGGCGTGTTTAAACGGTTGTTACGGTTTAGGAAAAATTAGGAGTTGTGAATATATAAATCCTGAGCCTACTTAGAGGTGGTAATTTAATTCTAATGGGGTTTTGTCATGTGGAATACGGTGGCGGAATGAAGGGGTTAATTCGGTTTCGAGTCAAATCATTTACGCGTTACAAGAGCATCTTACATTTATAAACTGTGTATCAGGCAAGTGAGGTATTGGGAATTATGTTAAATTTTTTTGACAAGAGAGTTTATATTTACTTAGACGGATTTTCCTTGCCTACTAACATTAAACTAGGACCTTTTATTAGATAGACCTTGCCAGTACGTTGTGTCTAGTTGATAAATCTAATGATTAATTTCCCTGCGCTTAAAGTTATTAAACTATAAATGTGATTAACAGGTCCTACCAATGTCAGAATTCGCGTCGATTTATAAGGGGCCTTTTGTAATTGGGGTTAGCATTGTGATTATAAAATACTCTGATACTACATTATATCCAAATGAGAAATCCTAGTAAGTGTTTGTATTCATACCAAAATTTGTAGACATCCCATTGAAATTGAGTCGCGCATTATGTTGGGTGTACATTATCGTTTGTAGGGCCATTATCGCTTGTATCGCGGGAGGGTTAGCGTAGTCGGTTGTCTTTAATCCATTCGGTATGATAGCTTTTGCGAGGGTACTACCACAATTTTATTTAGCATTTTAGACGATAAATATCAAAAAAAATAATGATAAGTAGAATAAGAAAAGTTATAGTCTGTGTTAAGAATAGTTACGCGATCCACTCACCGCTGGTTCAAATCGCGCGAATGAAACCGTAAGTACTTCGCGTTGTTCGTTTCACACTAGATATAAAAAAAAAGGGGAAATTTAGTACTTTATGCTTGATTCCGTGCTTAAAACTAGAATAGAATAGGCAACTTGTAAGTTTGTAAATAAGGTATTATGTAGTCGAGATCGTAAGGCGTATCTATGCGCTCACGGGAGGTCGTGCGTCGTTAAGGTTAACCGACTTTCAAAAAGGGGAGGGCTCTTAGATGGGTTGTATTTTACTTCTTTAAATCAGGTTGGACGTTAATTAAAGGCGCCTATATAAGTTGTTCAACAACAAATTAGGTACTTGTTATAAAATATTAACAAAATGGTTGGTTGTAGTATGGGAATTTAGGTATTTTTAATGCGTAACATTTATCGTCAGAAATATTTCTAAGTCAATAAATTGTCCAATATGTAGTTCACGATAGATTATACCGGTAGCTATTAAGGTAGATTCGAGATCGCTGCGTTGGGCGTGGCAAAATTAGCACTGACCCCTGGTCTTATATTGATATTGAGAGGTTAGAGATCAGGTTATACTGGCTGTAAGAAATAAATCGATTTGAGTCGAGTCGTTCTGCATTGGCGAATATCAAGGTTGGCGCAATGACCGCGGGATTGTCTCGCTATCAGCTGGGCTGTTATTCTGGGCGTACTAGGGAAGCACCTGACCTCACCTCACCTTTCACCACTAGCGAAAGTAGATCTATACCCGCAGCGCTGAGTCATCGTTACCATCGTCATCATATTAGCCGGTAGACAGCTACTGTTAGACAGGACTCCCCCAAAGAGTACTAGCGGTTATATCCCAATATTTAGTTGTTACGAATTGCGGAGTCTAGAGATATTTGTACGTGACCTTTTAGGATGACGTAAAATAAGTTACAGGATAACGGGACAGGAATGACTGATAAATTAAGTACTAGATGGTATAAATTTATAATTCTTTTTTTTGAGTTGGCGGGAAATTTTAATTTTGTTCTTGTCATCCCTTCCTTTCGGAGAAAGTAGGTATACGGCGGATTGACGTCTCATAGGTATAAAGGGGGAATCAGATAACCTGTTGTCGTGCGTGTCAAATTTTAGATACTTATGTTGAAATTTTAGATCGCGGCTCATCTTGGTTTTAAGGGATTCCTGACGGGTATCATTTTCAAGTTATACGGGAATGCAGGTTCTAGATTTAAGATAAGTTTGGAATCCAGGATGGCTGATAAAATTTTTGAAAGAAAAAATCGGCGCGAGTATCATTTTCGAGTAATGCACGGATGCAGATTTCGAATTTTGGGGCTAAATTTGGAGTTCAATAGGGCAGGGTCGGCTTTGGAGAAGAAGAGGTCGCGGCTACCGTATTCGATTAGCTTGTGATTGTATATTTTGAATTACGATACAGATGTGGGGTAAAGGCGACGGTGTTATGACAGCGTGACGGCAGTTGCAGTTGCGGGAGCGGAATTTCAAGCATCGATTGAATACTAATTATTGAAACTTACAGGTATCTTATGAGAACGAAGAGATGGAGTTCATAATAAAGGGAAGGATATGGGGCCGTGATCGTCTAGTGGTTAGGACCTTACGCAGTTATAATTATTCCGGCTTAGATTTATCTCAAGCATGGAATATGGTTATATATTTTGTCCACATGTTATGCGCTAGGTAGTGCATAAACAACGTTAAATATTTACATGAAATAATCCATTTATTACAGGTATATCTTAAGATGTATGATGCGTTTGTCAATACAATATTGACATCAGGCGTTAAATTTATGTGGGTCCTAATAGGGCGTGGGTGTAATCTTCATTTAGTAACCGGCGAATCTTACGTTTGCACAATATATGGTATTGGCGTAAGACTAATTTTAAACTTATGAATTATGTATTGCAATTTATCTGGTATTTACTACATAAATTATAGTATTACGAAAATTTGAGATCCAACTATAAAATTATTTAAGTTGTGAGAATGGGGGGCAGTTATTTAATTAATGACTGATAGGTAAATGGTAAATGGGATATGGCTTAAAATTTTGATATTTACGGGTTACTCTAGGAGGGTTAATTAAGTTTGACTTACTGTCTTTTATAATCTTCAAACATATGAAGGGCAGGTTAGTTGGCTGTGTGCGAATAGGGCTGTGCGGATCAATTAAAGCAGTAAAATTTTGTTTTGCAAAATAAGTAAAGTAGTAATATTATATTATCACTTTGTTCTACTCTTCATATCATAATTTTCTCGTCTTATAAAGTAAATGTAAATTCTCATAGCATATAACTTGGGAAGAACATTATATATCATTAATGTGGTTGTACTGTCGGATTCCGTTTGGTTGGTCTAAGTCGTGTTTAGGGCAAGGGGATTAATTAGGTTGGGAGGGTATATGTGTGTGTTCGTTGAGTTAAGAGATGTATGAGTCCACGTGAGAGGTAGTGCTGAAAGTGTGATTGTATGATAACAATGGGCTTTTACCGACTGGTCGGAGTTCGCAGTGCAACCTAGGTTTGTTGGTACTGATTGATCTCTCCAAACCATTTTACACCGGTGTTTCCGCAGTTATAGTTTGGTTAGGTTAAAGTCATAAAATGACAAGGTCCTTGTGTGACTAACTGTGGCGACACTATACTCTACAGAAGCTAAGCTGAAAGGCTAAGCTAGTCTTATCTTCGTCCTACACATCTCTTCGTGGCAAGGATACTTCCGACACCATATTCTTCGGGATGATTTGTCAACGAACATTCATTCTGAAACTTAAGTAATAATATTTTAACTTCCATTACTGGGAATTTATCAGGAATTTCCTATTATATGTTAAGTAATTTG
This sequence comes from Epinotia brunnichana, assembly GCA_963854355.1. Taxonomy (NCBI): domain Eukaryota; kingdom Metazoa; phylum Arthropoda; class Insecta; order Lepidoptera; family Tortricidae; genus Epinotia; species Epinotia brunnichana. The sequence goes on from OY977941.1 coordinate 5,852,251, forward strand.
CAATGTCAAGATTACAATCTTGCAAGGGTTCAATGAACATGGTTTGTTGAAATTAAATTTAGTAAGGCTGTTATTCTTACACGATGGTGAAGTGTTGCATTTTGTATTTGAGTAATGCAAACGTATTTTATAGTAGTTACGACAGTAAAGCTGGGTGGGGCTTGGACGCATGTAGTCGGATTCTCTATAGGATGTCAAGGCACTTCCTAGAGACCCCACGGGGTTGATGAATGTTACTGTGTGCGACTGGGTCACGTTCGGTATATAGATAGAGTATCATCGCGAACGACGATTAAAGTTAAAGTTTGTTTGATGTTTTGTCAGTATTATCACTATCGTTAATGGTTTGATGGTGCTGTCAGGACATTGAAGGGATTAATGCAAAATTAACCCAGTAGTCTATGAACAGTTTGCCTCTAGTGTGGAATACAGTCTGAAGTCGGATATCCTAGTCAAGAAGAAACATTCTCCACTGGGTTTGCTTGGTGGTTATCTGTGTACTCAGTGTTCTGCTGTTCGCATGGGGAGTTATTGTAATAACATAAACCGAGATATGTGGTCGAACCTGGATCCTTGGTAGCCAGAAGGTATCTGAGGGTTCGGGGTGTTAGTGCAACATCGTGGTCATTAGGATCTATTGGGCTCACAACCTAGTACTTTGTGCGAATGGGAGTATTCTGGGGAAGTTTTCTAGCGGCGCCGACCGAGATATGTGGTCTAACTTGAGTTTGTAGTGGCCAGGGGGCATCTGTGGGCTCAAGGTGAAGCTAGAAGATAATTATATTGTGTCATCGGCCGAGATATGTGGCCTAACTTGTACTGACGGAAGCCAGAAGGCAACTGGAGGTGCAAGGTGATGCAGTATAGGGGTTTGTATTGCCAGCCGAGATATGTGGCTAAACTTGAGTTTGTGGTGGCCAGGGGGCATCTGTGGACTCAAGGTGGTACCGTAGGGATGGGTATGTGTGTCATCAGCCGAGATATGTGGCTAAACTTGTGCTGACGGAAGCCAGAAGGTGACTGGAGGCACAAGGTGATACAGGGGCTATTCTTCAACGTCCATCACCAAGCAAACGTAGTGGTTAAACATTCACACATCTAAAATACACTTGTTGGAGAGATCGATATATCAACGAATTGAAACTTCCCGAGTTATGGGGTTGGCATTTTTTGCAAATTATAATCATAGATTATTGGTCAGAATTAATTGGGAGAGTTATGTAAATAGACACAGCTAACAAATCTAGCCTTCAGTTAGAGTAATATTATATTTAAATTTGGTATAAAGACAGTAGGTTAACGAAATTATCTACTCAAAGTTATTTTAAAGATTCACCATTAATAGGTCGCAATTCCTTGTTTATTGCTTAGGTATGTTTTAGATTGTGATAATGCTTCGCTCAAAATCGTAGATTTCTCGCTGTGCATGATCATGGGGCAGATTGAGACGATCCGAGAGCTCCGCTCTCAGACTCAATAGTATCTAAGGGCGGAATTACTCTTTTAAATTGATAGATGTTAGCGTTGTGGGTTTCAGGTCCAAATATGAAGGGATTGAAGCTTTCATTCGTTATCATCCTGTTAATTATGTATGTAAATAAGTTAGATATAAATTGCGTTAGATGCTATTCTAGGCTAAAATCAAGACTACAATTAAAAGTGTAGAAAACTCGCGTTTCGTCCAAAATAATTGGTTTAAAACATACTTCAGCATACTAATTCAGTATTGTTGGATTAGTGTATCATTTAATGTGTGCTAGATCTAGATTTATGGATTCATAAATTAGACTACTTAGGTTAATTGCAGGAATGGATCGCTGGCCAGCAAGAAAACGCGTGGACGGACGCGCGAGCTGCAGAGACATTCTACCCGCGAAGTCGAGAAAAGTGCTTATCGATCGGCACTGTGGGGCGAGGAACGCTCCCTGGAAAATGGACCTTATACCCTTTAGTTAAGGTATATTTTCAGATGAGGAGTCGGATTAGTGGCGTGATCGTGTTAGTATTGGCTATAAATACCCCGGCGGGCCGAGGAGCGTTTCACTTTTCTATGGGACGTCGAAGCGAGATCACGCTGCAGAAGGCAAAGGCGGCCAGGCTAGGCTGACCTCTGGGCGCGTACTACTTCGAGGCGGAACAAGGCTGGTCACCGCTGGGCTGCATTACGGCTGTTGCTGAGAGGAATTAGAGTTTGGTAAGGTCGCAAATGCCTTTGCGATCGTCTGGTGAGATTGAATATTTTATTTTAAAGTGTGACTAATCGTAGTGAATTCTAGAATTTCTTAGGGAGTAATTATCTGGTGCGCGCATTGTCTTGAATTGAGTGATTAATATTTAGGCAATATCTTTCTGTTCACGAACTAATATGATCTTATATTATCACGTGTGTATTTTTAATATGTGACGGAATAATAGGTTTATCACCTAATAAATGCGCTTAAGACATCACCATATTAGGATTCCGTATACTCCCATGAAGTGAAGTGAACACTTATCTTAGTCTAGTCATTGCAATCGACAACTATGTATAGTACATGAATGTTCGCTAAGGAACGGTCCAATGGTAAATAATTCCTAATTGTATACCAGTATCTAGTGGTTAGTTGTAGGTACAAATGAGGGAAATCTTTATTAAAATATGTGCTAATTTATTTATGGCGGAGGAGCTGGCTTGTTACGAACGTCGAGGGAGATCAGAAGGGCAGGAGCCCTGGGAACCAGAGAGGCGTTGGGTACGTGTCCCACTATTAAGAAATTAAAATCTGGTGAGTGACCTTTATAATCACTGTATTGAATGATTCAGAAACTTATTAATTTGTTTTTGGGCTATTATCTAACCATTTCAACGTTATCATACTTGAATTTGTGTATCGAAATCTAGTTCTACTGTATATAGTTTGGGGAATATGCTAGATAAAGTACGAGCGGTTTATGTATAGGTTATGAACGGATCTAGGTCATTGGTTAAATAACTGACGATATTACAGGAATGTTGTTTTGTTCTACATATATATTACTAGTTGATTTGTCACTGCGATATGATTGGGTTCCGTGCGCCCCCACGAGATAAAGTGATCAATTATTATACGACAACCTAGCTATAGCAATTGACTCGGTCCGTGGTACGCGTTACACTATGAGGATAGATTGTTAAGATGCGGATAAGCGACAAATATTACCACAAGTTCATATTAATATCCGGTGGTTAGTATAGGTGCTGATGGGTGGTTACTTTACTAGATTAACGCAACTGAATAAAGTAGTTATATACACTCGTGGCTGTGTGCTCGGTGTCGAGACAACCATATCCACAGGGCACATTGAGGACCCTGGCCACACGAGAATTCTCCCGAAAGGGGCTTCTTAGTCAGCAGAGATGTGCCCGCACTAGAGCGCCAGTCATAGATGTGTAGACAGAGTGAGTGGCTGAGAGTCTTCAATCTTGCAAATTGAGGGACCTCACTGGTCGAGCTGCTGTCTTAGTTCTAACAACCCTCTTAACAAGGGTTACGGTTGTGTTGGTTTATGAAGTAATCAGATGTACTTATAGATATATTGTGTGGAATTCCTTGAATGAATGAATCTAGCGTAGTAAATTAGTTATGTACACCTGTGGCCGAGAGCTTAGCGTTGTGGACAACCATATCCAAAGAGCACATTGACGACCCTGACCAATACGAGAATTCGCCCGTTAAGGGGTTTCTTAGTCAGTAGAGATGATGATCGCGCTTAGGCCTCCGTCACGGATGTGTCAACGAAGGTAAGGTAGGTGAGACCTTTCAGTCTTGCAAACTGAAGAGTTTCGCTGGCTAAGCCGTCGTTTTGCTTTAACCGAAGCTTCTTACCGTGAAGCTAGCTATGTTGATTTTACAAGGGAATCCAACACTTTCGCTTATTTTCGTTATTGACGTTAGTCAATAATTAAGTAGGTATCTTCTTAGGTGGGGTCGTTATTATCGGGATCTCAACAAAAGTATCGCAGTGGGTTGGTAATTAATTATCATTCGTCAGTTCAACTGTGCATTGTCGTATATTTAACATTGTTCCGACTATAAAGTGCCTTTGAGTTGATTGGGTGAGATTGGTTGCTAAGACACTGTGTTACATCCATTGAGATATTTTGGGGATGAATTGTATTATAAATTGCTTAGGAAAAGTCAGTACTAATTGGTATTAGATTTGATAGAAATAACGATAGGGTAGACGGAATCAACAGATGAGGTGGGATTACTAGTGAGTACGAGCAGCCGCGAGCGAGCGAGAGGCGAGCGCTACAGTTCGCTAACAACTCTAAGATTCATCGTTAGGGAGAATCGATATTACACTAGACATTACGTCATTCATGTACCTGTAAGTAAAACATGTACTAATATTCTATTTCAATAGACTATCATCGTATCATCATCAATATCTTGACTTCTTCACGTTGACTTCTTCACGATTAGTTTCATTATTATATCATCGCATCATCATCAATATCTTGACTTCTTCATGATTATTTTCATTATTATATCATCGCATCATCATCAATAGAGATCCCATCATGGCCAACACAAGTTGACCACTATTGTATTGCGAGTCTGTTTAAAGGGCGTCACCTACCACATAGCGTAATTTATCACTTCCCACAACTTAGTATAACAAGGAATTTATGCCCACTTTAGCCTCCATAGTTGTGCATCACTTAATGAAACTACAGAATTGTAAATTAATTCTAAGGAACCTGGTATAATTGTCTTACTTAAGTTATAGGTTCTACTAAAATAGGGTTAATGTACAACTTCAATTAACGTGTAACTTTTTCCCTTTATAGAAATACAAACTTCATACTTCTCGAAAAGGGCCTGGGTCTATTCGCACAACGCAGAGCCTAACCACTAGACGAAATCACACGCCAAGCCACTTCACCAGCGCGAATCACGTATAGCTTAGGTCTAAATAGGTCTTCGAGGTTAGGTTCCAGAGATAATAAATTCTAGGTTAGATTACGGCATTGTAGGCCTGGAGTCGGACGGTTTTTTATTTGACCGAATCTCTTTCCGTCCGGCAATATCCTAGGAGATGATTTGGTCTGTTAAAGTACTCAAGCTCGATTACTTTAACATAAATAACGAGAGATTCTGTAGCTGTAGGATAGATTTACCTAGACTAGAATAAAACCCAACCTTTCTAGTAGGATCGGCCGGAACTAACTCGGTTTTTCTATTCGCTTTGGTACGAGTTAGTATTTATAGGAACAAAGTGGATATCTAGTACAATCGAGTCTTGATTTTACTGGATTAATTAGTCAAAGGTTCTTTAGCTTCAAAACAAACAAAATTAATTTGATACTTCTATGGTAAATAAATGATTTATTTTCTCGCTTACTATCTGTTTAATTTTATTCAATAGCTTTTCCTTCAGGTAGGATTCAATTTTCAGACGACTAGAAGCTTCTCAGGAGCTTCAGCTTTCAGATAGGGGTTAATTTAAGTTCAGAATAGGAAAACATAAAAAGCAAGCCATTTATGAGGTTGAATCGTTACAACCTACTATTTTTGGGGCTTTATTCAAATATCATCAAAATATTTAAAAACGAATTGAATATAGATAGATTAGGGCTGTAGTAGCCGAGCGGTAAGGCAGGCGACTTTTAGTCTGGAAGCTGTGGGTTCGAACCCAAACCCAGTCGAACGGTCGACTGGGTTTTTTCAATAACTTATGAATTGAATTGAATTATGTACAAAATATCATTTGATATTTAACAGTGGCTTTTCGGTGAAAGAAAACATCGTGAGGAAACCGGACTTATATTAATTATAAAATTGTAATCATAATAACCTAGGTAACCTACATAACAACATACATGTCTGTTTAGTTAGTTACCTAACTTCTGTATGACTTATTACAATTGTTACGAATAAATATATGTATTTGTACTTGTTTGTGTAACCCTGGGTTGAAAAGTCTAATGGCAGTAGCTTTCGTAAAACTAGTGCCTAAGCCAAAATTTTGGGGTTAGGTGCCAAGGCTGACCCACAACTGGGAAAAACGCTGTGAAGCTTCAATAAACTGAACTGTTCAGAACTCACTGAACAGAACAAACACAACTGTCTGAAAAAACTGTTCAGAGTTTTTCAATATAATTCAAAAGTACCTGCAGTACATACACTAATAACTTCGGTATACGGTATTTGCAATGTACTGGAAGTTTTATTCAGTTGAGTTACTGGCTTTGAAGCTATGTTTATATTGTGACGACGGGCTACCAGTAAAACTCACATTAAGATGTCTGATGAACAGAAAATCAGTCTCGGTTTCGGAACACGCTAAAGGTCTACAGCGCCCTACTCGTCCTACCACCTTTTTAGGGTTCCGTACTCAAAGAGTAAAACGGGACCCTATTACTAAGACTCCGCTGTCCGTCCGTCCGTCCGTCTGTCTGTCACCAGGCTGTATCTCACTGATACCGTTGAAATTTTCACAGCTGATGTATTTCTGTTGCCTCTATAACAACAAATACTAAAAATACAGAATAAAATATTTTTTATAGATAATGGTACGGAACCCTTCGTGCGCGAGTCCGACTCGCACTTGGCCGGTTTTTTTTTACTACCACCTAGGAGAAGGCCTGTTTTTTGTAGATTCATCATCATGTTTTAATTTATTTTTCATAAGGGGTTACCTTTATTGGGGTTATTAGTACCGTGGTTGCCAGTTGCCTTCCGCCCGCTGCTACCCCGTCAGAAGCCCATCCAGATTCTGCATCTTCCACCTTTTGCCAGCACTAGAGCCGCTGTTGTCCAAGGCTAGGGTAAGGCTGTGGACTGGACGCCAGCGGGCAGCGAGCTGACAAGCGGCACTTCATACATTCGAGCGACTTCAATGTATGGGCAGCCGATGATATATGATCGAGTGACATAGTTGTATATGTCGCAAGGGATATGACCAAATCACGCAGGATGTTACAATGGCGAATCCATTTTATCACTTGCCTAGAAAAAATCTGTCATTTTACCAAATCCCTAAGTAAATCTGTTTAGTGAAATGATAAAATCAGCCAAAAAAGAAATCCCAGCAACACGCCAGTGAGTTGACGAAACGAACTCAAAAAGTCAACTCGTATTATCAATTCACTCTAGTCCCCCGCGGCTATGAAGTCAATCCTGAGACATGCCTCTAGGGTTGAATATGTATTTTTTCCTATGGTTGACATTGTCATTATTCAGAAACTTCATAGTTGCGCAATGTGTCAGGATTGACTTCACAGCCGCGGGAAACTGTAGACACGTTTAGTGATATGATAAAGTAGCTCTCTACTGTAACAGTATACTGAGACGAAGTCCTAAAATCGATTTTCGCGGTAGTGCCGCTGGTTTCGTTGGAGATGCAGCCGGGATAATGCTAGGAGAAGTAGAATTGGAAAAGTTGTCTACGATCAGGATTCTATTGTAGAATCTTTCGCTTCTGCATTCAGAATTCAATAGACCGCCCTCGCCGTAAATATATCATTTTGCTCCCTTGAGACACAATCTACTATTTCAAGATATGTCGCTGAAAGTGAGTCTCAAATGAGATGCGGTGGTAGTCGCCTGAGGACACTCGTTATACGAGCTGAAAGCAGCGCTCACCTACTTAATTAAATATGAATAAATTTGTATCCGTAGCACTGCAAAATGCGACTTTATATTTATTAATTTACTATAGCGACCCGACCTGGCTTCGCGTTTTCTCGTTTCGTTGTTCATAACATAGCACTCTTCTGTATGTATGTAGTAAATAATACAAAAAAATATTAATATATCTCAAACGCCATGAGCGCAAGAGAGCGCGAATCAAGAACATTTGAATCAGTACTCATATTTTGACAATTTCAGGCATTATTTCAATGAAGCGAGGGTTCAAACGAGACCAAACTTTGCTTTGTGTGATTGTGTGGTGATGTGCTTACATCAGGCAAAATTGAGATCCACGTTTTAGGTTTCCATTTGATTACAATGTATGCCGCGTGCGCCGAGATCACGTCAGACGCGCAAAACTCATTGAAACAAAATAGAAACGCGAAACAAACTTAGGTACCTGCAGTAACGGGTATTCACGTACCACCGTAAGCAATTGACAGGCCGCCATCACTCAAACTATATAGAATGATAGTACGAGTACTAACCTTGCGATTAGTGTTCTACGCTGGTACGTGAATACATTTCCCTTACTGTACGTCTCACCTTGGTGACCAAAAGTTATCTATGTACCTATTTAGTCAATTGTCAGCCAATCTAGACGACGGACGTCTTACACAGTGTGTTACCGATGCAAGATTTTTTTAAAGTAGAGTAAATTAACATAGTTATTTAACTTAACCATGACTTTAATTTAATTAATAAACTAAAATTCACTAACTTTCTAACAAAATTTTATTTACCAGCAATGTCTGTACATAAAAAATAATAAAAAATAAAATTTACTTATTTAACAAAAATATACTTAAATTATATACGTCAGACGCCAAACTAGGCTGAGCCTGTATCTTGGCCGCCTGAGAGTGCAATTAACACGAAATACTTAAAAAAATATTTTTTCAGTACAAAATTAAGATAGAAAGAAAGAAAGAATTTATTTATTCAAATAGGATTCATCGAACCACTTTTGCATCGTCAGTCATCAGCTACAACACTAGAAATCTAAAAATATCAGCACAAGAACAAATTAAAGGCAATCCGAAAAAAATGTGGAGTTATATCAAATCAATGCGTAAAGGCTCAAATTATCCTAAAACAATGACCGTTGGTAATGAGTCACTCAGTGACGGCACAGGTATTTGTAATGGATTTATAAACTTTTTTAAAAGCGTGTATGTCGAACCAGACATAAACTACGATACTAGAAATCTGAATATTCCAACTGTAGTAGGAGATGTAAACACCATCGGTAATGTCGTTGTCACAGCTAAAACAATTGCCACGTTACTTGGTAAGGTAGACACCACAAAATCAGCAGGATCAGATAGTATTTCACCACACTGTATCCGCAACACAGCTAAAGCTATTAGTTACCCATTGTCGGTCCTAATAAATAGATCTCTATCGGAGGGTATATTTCCCGACAAATGGAAGGAGGCCAATGTCATACCTGTACATAAACAAAAATCAAAAACAGCTATTGAAAACTACCGTCGAATTTCAATTTTAAACATATTTAGTAAAATCTTTGAGAAAATTATATATGACCAAATTTATCCAACTGTAGGTATTGCAAGGCATCAGCACTAACCAACATGGATTTCTTAAGCGCCGATCTACTATAACGAACCTTTCTGAATTTACCAACTATGTCCTAAGTAACATGGAAGGTGGTGGACAGATTGATGTAGTATACACTGATTTCGAAAAAGCCTTCGACCGGGTAGACCACGTCATCTTGTTGGCGAAATTGGAGACATTAGGCATACACGGCTGTCTATTGAGGTGGATAAAATCATATCTCTCCAATAGATCACAGATTGTCACAATTGGTGGTTTCA